>ML677333.1:50364444-50444767 GCA_007922305.1 Dermatemys mawii | reverse complement strand
AGGCTAGCTGTTTCTACTCCTTTCTAGAAGGTTCTTAATTGGCCCCAGGTGTCTTGATTGGCCTGGAATAGCCTTTGTTTGGCTATCCAGGGAACAGGGACCTGCACATCCTGAGACTAATATAGCTGCCTTCCAGCACTCTCCTATATCCTTCTGGACTGACTCCATCACACTATCTATATATGCAAAAGATAGTTTATATATTCAAAACTATTGTTTCTTGAGTTAGGGCAGACTCTATGAAAGGAACATTAAACACTGGCTCTTAGTGTTTATGTACAGGTAATATCTTTTTATGATACTACATATTAGCTTTACATAGAGAACTTAATGTGTTAATTTTTTAAATCAAAATGGAAAAGGTTTTGGTTTGATGCTGATTTTAATTGTAATCTATTTGTAAAGCACAAAGGGACTTTTGTAAAGGGCATGATGAATGTATGATGTTATTAACCTTAATCATCCATTACCTAATGCAATATTAAAAGGAAAACCAAGGTTCATTGGTTATGAGAGCCGTACTTTTCACTTTCTCATTTTTTTAGTTTTATCAGTATTTATCATATCCCTTTTCCTTTCATGGGTTGCTAACAATATAGTTTCTATAGCAACATTCATTGGCTGTTGAAATAATGAAAGCCACAGCAAGCTCTCCTGCAGTGATGCTCATGCTGACAGCTCAACTCCGATTTTCTTTGTCCGGTGTTTACCATTACTTACAAGAATGACCCATTTATCAGGACACACAAGATTGCCACTAATTAGTTCTGAAATAGACTTATGTAAGCTAAAAGACAGCTAAATCTTTTTGTATCTGCAGGCTAACAGTCTAGTATTTTAAAATGTGAATCAATTTCCTATACTGTAAATATAATGTCTTACCATTAGAAACATTTAAACTATGTACTTACAATATTTAAAATAAAGGAGAGTTTAGGTTTAGTAAAACAAATTAAGTCAAGCGTAGCCTATTTACTTAAAAATTCTTTCTAACTAATAATTAATCATTATGTTCTGCTGCAGCTGTGTCACTTATTTTGGATCGCATCAGACTTCTCAAATTAAGCGCCATCACCAGACAGATTCAATGTCTGGAGGAGAGATCTCCGAGAAATATATAGGTGCAGCAGGAAGTGTTTCCGGTCATTCAGTAGGTGGCACTCTTGTCTATGAATCACTACTGAAACAGTGCCCCAGCATATCAGTGAGCACTTTACTCAGAGAAGCCATCTTTCGGATGAAATGAAGAACTGAGGTCTTAATCATCTGTGGTAATTAAAGATCCCGTGACACTCTTTGTAAGTGTATAGTGTTAATCCAAGTATCCTGGTCACATTTCAGTATAAGTAATTATATTCTGCCTCATTACATTCCCTACATGTATGTAGTATATAAAGTAAATTCCCAACTGGATGTGATATTCTCTTAACTTCTCCTCCTAAATTATCTATAATAATAGTGTTACTGTGAGCTGTTATACCATTGCTGCGTTCCATGTCAGAGCCTGGATTAAGTGATCCCACTATTATCATGTATCTACTTAACAAGAGTTTTGTGTGGATTAATTACTGATGGCTTGATTTTAAAGGATGCTGAGGACAATAGGAGTTGCAGAGTTCAGCCTGAAAATCAGGCTTAAAAAATCAGGCATTAATGCCTGTAAGCTGTAAAGCTGCTTGAAATCTTTTGAAATAATTTTTTAAAATTAAAAAATATGCTTTTTTTGAAATTGGAAATAGTGATTTTGGGGGGGTCTTTTTCTATACTTTATGGATTAAACTGGAAAATGAAAAATACTGTTTTGATTTTTTATATCATTTCCATCTTTTCCATCCCTTTTCCTTTTTTCCTTTCTCCAAGCAGAAAGTTGAAAAAGTAGGGGAAAAAAGAGGGGAAAGGTGAGAAAAGGGGGTGGGGAGAGAAAAAGAATTGCAGGAGAGGAGAGAAATGTAAAAAATGAATACCAAAAAGCTGTGAAATATTTTCATGAAAACTTGTAAATAAACAAAGACATCATTCTTTTCTTAAATCTCCAGAACCTAAACTTTAAGTCACTGTTGACCATAGCAAACTTGGTTAGCACAAAGAAGTCCTGAGAGCAGGATGCATGACTCATGAGAACATAGAATTCAGGTCACAAGACTGGAGAATACCGTGTTTCTACAGAGTTAATCTCTCTTATCAGTAAACTGATTTCTCCTCTGTTTGATAGCCTTTAATTTTTCAGTTTGTCTGACTCATTCCAATACAGGGAGCAAAGCGTATTCGTGGTGTGTGAAAGGACAACCTTTGATTCAACCTTAAAATGCCCTCAAAATCAGCCTTGGTTCAACTTGCAGCGATGTTCATGAACCAGAATTGGTTATCTCACCTTTTGGTTACTTCCAAGAACTTTTAATTGAACTGGATATGAACTTCTTTGTTTTATCTGGATATCTATGCATTTTCTAAGGCTTCTGATTACCAGTGGAATTTGATATTGAACTGTGTTCTCTGGAGAAATACATGTGGCATTTTCCAATATGTCCACTTCTGGTTCCTGCAGACTAACAAACCAACAATCTCATCTGAACTGGTATAAACTTGTCAAACTTGCAACTTGCATGTACATTTGAGTGCCATATGCCTCCCAGATGATAGATCAAAGTTAACAAACCTCATCCAACAATTTCTATCTCAAATTCATAACTTCTATTTAAGCTGTAGCACATCTTTTAAAAAGACCGCCATTCTTGATTTAAAGATTTCCAGTTATGGTGGAGAATCCACCAAATCCCTAGGACTTTTGAATGTATTTGGGATAGAGCTAAGGCACAAAAAGATATCAAAGTGGCAGAAGAAAGACCAAATTCTGTTCTCTGTTATTCTAATCTGAATAAAAAATAAGTGACTATATTGACTGCAGTGGAGTTGCTCTGAATTTATGCCTATCTACAAGAGGAAACAACAAAACATCTGTCTCTTTCTGCTTTAAGATTTCAGTCCCTTTGAAGCAGTTTGTATGTGTTTTGGCAACATAGAAGTTAGTGGTAATATTTGGTAATTTCATTCAACCCAGAGAAAAAGCTAATATGTCCAACTGACTACTAGGTAACATGTATGAGGGATCTAAAATTATTCTGCTGGATGTGTGGGCAAATGATTTGCTGTTTAGTATTTGGCATAGCACACACACAAAAAAGTCTTCAGATGAGCTTCTTGTACGGGGAAGAACAGGGCTTAAATATACTCCGTAGCAGTGCTCTGAAGGCAACTGGAGATATTAAGCATACTAAGCTTTTCAGAATTTAAGGAACCACATCTCAGTGGGTTTAACTCTTTAAAGAGTCTAGGATCCAGCTGTGCACTGCCTTGGGTGCAAACCTATGGAGGTTCGTAGGATTGCATGGCTTTAACTTAGCATAGAATTTGCCTTAGGTGGCTCACATCTACCATCACATCCCACTCAATGCATGCGGGTCTCGATTCAGTAGTGAAATCTGGAGTAAGCCATTCATATAAATGGATCTACTCCAGATTTGTACCATTGTAACTGAAATGAAAATACGATCCCTTCTGTTGATTAGGGTTGCACTTGGACAGAGCGTGCCTTTGGGTTGTTGGAGGAAAAATGAAAGCTTTCTGTACTTTCTTAGTGTCCAATCACTGATGGCTTGAAATGGAACATCGAAAAGACATAAATTTTCTGAAGTCATTCGCTGTGTTGAGTTTATTTAATAAGTGTTACAGATCTGTTGCCTTCAGTTAATGGAAATAATCCTAATGGCTGCACGGACACATACCAGAGAATTCACACCACTGTTGTGTGCTGTTGTAGCAATTGTCTCCCAAGACTTGGCCGATAACAATTATATATTTATATTCATTCATAACTAACTAAAAAACAAACTTACTAGTACATCAGAATCCAGACTTCCCATTTAACTTTTTCAAGGGCGGTTGTCAAATTTGTATATTTTACTGTGGAAATTTATGGGCTCAGATGCTTTGGTTTGTAAATTATCTGCAAATTTGAACTTGCTTGAAGCCAAGTAAAATACATTCTATGCTTTGAATATTAAACCTTGCTCAGTATAGTTTTGTGAGCCTTTTATTGAACAGAGAGGTCTATGGAGTTCAAATAAACATACATTTTAGGCTAGAGGTGGTGACACATTAATGTTAAATCATTTTTGCCTTTATTTTTCTTTCTCTTTAAAATGTAGAACATTTATTAGACATCTCATACAATGAAAATGAAGCTGAATATTGGTTTAAAGATTGTGGCTTTGTTTCAGATAGATTATTGTGACCATTATAGTATAATATTTCCAATCTATATTATTTTGAATTTTATTTACATTACAAACAGGGCTTAATTTGACCTACTGTAATTTTGATATGTACCAAAAGTTTTTTAAAAGCTACACTATGTTCAGTTGATTCAGCAAGCTATTTGAACTTTCTTCAAAATCTTTTCTCATGTGAAGTTTGTATATATCACAATACAAACAATATATGATAGGTACATGCAATGGTAACATTTATTATATAAACCACACAATAGTACGTATGTCTGCTGTACTTCATCCACTTGGGGGTGAATATAGTTTTGATTTCTTCCTTTGAATCAGGTGAATATTTGCATAATGTCTGATGGTGAGGTTGCTAAAGTAAAAATAGGAAAAGACTGGATCTGTGGCTAATGTGCATGATCACAAGGCAGGGCACCTGAATTCTGCTCTTTTTTCTGCCTTTGACTTCCTGTGTGATCTTGGGAAAATCATTTCACCACTGCCTCTGTTTGTTTTCTGTAAAATGGGGACAGGAATGGCCTTACATTAACGTACAGGCGCCGGCTTCATGCAGGCCCCAGGGGTGCTCAATCTCCCACTCTGCCCCGGACCGCACTCCCACCCGACTCCCTTCCCTCAAGCCTCCATCTCCCACCTCTTTCTTCCCCTGCTCTGTCCCAGGCCCTACCCCCAACCACCCCTTCTCTCCAGCCCCGACCCCAACACCACCTCTTCCCACCCAGTTCCCACCACCCCCATGTGCACCCTGGACCTGCTCCTCTCCCTGTGCCTCCTGCATGCCACAGAACAGCTGACTGAGGCGGGAGGAAGTGGGAGGAGTTAACTGGCAGAGCTGCAAGCAGACGGGAGGTGCTGGTGGGGCAGGTAGAACTGGCTGTTGGTGGATGCTAAGCACCCATTAATTTTTTTTTGTGCCGTACGCTCACAGGCCTTGAAAGAGCCTTAAGATTCTTGGGTGGCAGGTGTCACACGAACACCAGATATTCCGGTATGTTCTAGAGACACTAGTGCACGTGAGGTTCATCTGAAGTTAAGGAAAGGCTGAAAGATTTACATACAGTAAATAGTCAAAGATGGGTGAAGCAAATGCTGAGGAAGGTTATCAGTTGTCCATAGTGAGAACTTTTTTAATTGAAGAGAATAACATTTAAATATGGATGGTTTTCTATAATATAATAAGATTTTCTGTACTTCTATAGGACAGGCTGGGTCAGAGTCAGTCAGCGTCCTGTGATTCAAGCCACAAAGTGCAATGGTTCTAGACTGGCATTAAGGGCAAATCAAGCTTTTTAAGTCAAGTAGTCTAACAACACTGGTAGCAGATATGGAGACTTTTGAGAGATGCAAGAGATCTGTGTGCCAATGTTGTCTGGCCCAAGCCTGATTATGACCTAGGCCCTATCTCGTCATATGTTTTCTGACCACCAGTGGAATTGGTGTAATTTCTAGAAAGTCATAAAGGAGTACTTTGTTTGGGGACATAGCACAACAGGAATTATTTCTGAGTTTCTGTCCATCATTACTCCAGAAGAAATCTGAGACTACGTAGCATTTTTTTATTGCTTGTTATGAAGAGCTCTATTGATGTATGGCCCCACTTCTTGACTAATAGATCCACTAATGCCTGTTTCAAAGACTGGTCATACTGATCTCATAGTCTGTAAATAAACCTATCTGCTAACATGTTTTCATTTTCTTCCATACCCATGTGGGAGATTGCCCACATTTTGTTACTCAGATTCACACTCAAAAGGTCTTGTGAATCCTTGGCTTCTTCTGGATATTCAGGTGCAAGAATTTTTAAAATCTGTTGTTGGCAAGGCAGTTTCAACCTTTCCTTTTGGGTATAATCTTTGCTACAATGACACGTGCCCAGTAGGACTACTCTCAGATAACTTAAACTTTTTCTGGTGCAAAATGCAGCTGCCAGTTTGCTAGCAGAACATCTTTCAGAAAGCACATTAGAGCTGTACTCTATAGTCTTTTCCAGCTATAAGTTTATTTCTAGCTGCAATGGAAAATGTTAGGGTAACTGGATAGCAAGTGTAAAATCTGCCTAGTTAATGGCAGACTCACACACATATGTAATATCTGTTCTTTTAGCCCAGATCCTAGAAACTGGGTCCTGGTATGGCCAAATTTGGCAAAGATTTATAATCCTCTAACTAGTTTTTTTGGAATAAATCAGATTTTCTACATCTCTTGATAACTTCATATCAGTACTGGATGCCTTGAATACCATTATGTAGTCGGGCGGTAACCCCGCTCCAGCCCTGAAGGGGTTAAAACAGCCTTGGGAAAGGGCTGCCCTGAGGAATCAATAAGGTAGGCTGACCGGGGAAGCAGCAATAGCTGGCCCATGCCCCAGTCAGGCCACAGCTGGCCCTAATAAAAGAGCTGTGAGCCAGGAGCTAATCAATCTCTCTCCAGCCTTGGAGGGAGAAGGACGTGGCTGCCTGGAAGCTCAGGGAACAGAACAGGGCTGGGGAAAGGCAAGAAGAGCTGGGGAGCTCCAACTTGGTAAATTCCCAGGCTGCAGGCTTTGCTAAAGGCCAAACTAAGTACTGGGGTTGCAGAGGCTGCAGCTCAGGATTAGGCAGAGGCAGCTGGTCCAACTCCCGTGCCAATGATGAGTGGCCTTTACAGACTGCAGTTTGCTCCAGTGAGTGGGGCTAGATGATGACTGGCAGTAGTCACTGAGGCAAGGTGGGGATAGAGGGTTGGAGGGATCTCCTGGGTGAGGAGACCCAGATTGTGGGGTATTCCTCGGGTGGAACCCCAGGGCAAAGGGCACCGGGGTCCGGGAGGGACATGGGAGCCAGTGGCAAGTGAGATATCGGCCAGCAGGGGGCACTCCCAGGCTGGTGAACAGTTAATTCCCAGATGACTAGTAGGAGGCGCCGCGCTGCTGAGTCTTTGCTTTGCTACACTTCACTATGACCTGTTTCAGAAACCACATGCTGGTCCTGTAGTCTGTGAATAAGCCTGGAGGATATACTTTAATCCAACGCAAATTATTGGGCTCAATACAGGCGTAGCTGAGTGAAATTTAATGGCCTGTGATATACAGGCAGTCAGATAACGTGATCTATTAGTACCTTCTGGCCTTACACAATATGGATCTATGAATAAAAGTGATAGAAAAAGCATTTTATCAGAAAATGTACCACTACATTAAGAGTTAATACTAGCTTTTTATTTAAAAATAATAATTCACACTAAAACTTACATAAGAGACAAATCCTTAGGTTTTTGTTTAGTTTTTACACAAACTCCCATCGATTTCAGTTGGAGTTTGCCTGATAAAGGAATGAATAAAAGCTGCAGGACAGATTCTGCCACGTTGACTTATAGTGAGTAGGAGAAGTAGCCCCACTGAAGAAAATGGAACTAGTCATGGAGTAAGGTACTGTTCAGTTAATAAGGGTGGCAGAATCTGGCCCAGAATAAGGACCTCAGGATTTGGCTGTAAATATATTGAAAGTTTAATAAAATTGTACCATATTTGATTGATTTAATCTCTGAATGACATCCAGTTTATTCTCTTCTGTCTGCTAATTCTGGCCTTCTGACAGTTCCCACGGTTAATTTGAATTCTCTGGGTAAAATAGCATTATGAATACTATAGATTACAGCGCAGGATTCTTTTAGAATTATAGAAGAATGATTTGTAATTATTTTACTATCAAAGCATGCTCTTTTAATTTTGTCAATTGGTAAAATGTATTTCAAGGGTTAATCTTATGCTTTTTCTTTTTACTGTCTTCTTTCATAGTTTCATCGAGATTTTCATGGCCATTTAAATGGTTGACTTTATCTCTTAAAGAATTGATTTATTTTGGGAAGTTCTTTCTTATAGATACTGTCTTAACATATTTATATTAAAAGCAGCTCACATAAAATGACATTACAATGTTTTATGTTATAATTTCCCTATAAATTTCCTTTTTCCTCAATCAGATCACATGAAAGAAAATCTCTGTGTTTGGTATTATCTTTTTTCCTGAATCTGCTTGGCATTCCGGAGATGTCAGGCTTCCAAAGAATACATCTTTGATAGTCTGCCTAATGCCCATGTTTCACAAGGGAGCTAAGCTGAGCAAGGATTTGTGGTTTTTAGTTCTAGAAATTGTATAAAGAAATAGATAATCATCCCACACAGAGTTCTATATTAAACTGTTGTGGCTATTCAGATCAAAGGGGAGTATTTGTTTCTTTGTTTTCTGATCCACAGTTTAAGAGAACACTCTTCTAAATGATTTTGGAAAAAGAACATTTTCATAGCCCCTCGCTGCTCATACAAGTATTGTTGCGTCTAATCAACTAAACATTATCTTCCACAGGTGTATGTGACAATATACTTTTCCATTGATTATTACAACTTTAAAAATAATATTGAGACCATTTGTTTTTATTTCTCATTTTTTAGTTATGAAATTTGATGTGTGCAAACATTTCTCTCGGAGCTGGGCTCTGTTTACAATGCTGTTCCCCCATACATATTTTTTTGTTCATTGTCTTATGATGCCAATTTGTCTTTGTTTTCATGAACAAAGATATTGAGAATAACCAGAGATAATGAAAATTCATATCATGATAAAACACATGGTTAAAAATAACATTCTAAAATTATTTACCATATTCCAACTTTTCAGACATGTTTTCTTCTTTCAGCAAAAAAGTCTGCAGAACCTCAATATATTAACTTCAAGCCAACAAGAAATTTATGCTTTGCTATGAAGCCAAAGTAACCCCACAACCTTCATAGTGGTTGTATTAAAGGGAGAGTAGCATTGTTTGAATAGCTACAAAAAAATCTTTGATTGACAATTCTTTATTCCCATCAGTTATAAGCTTTCTTCCTGGAAATTTTTTAGTTTTGGTATAAACAGAAAAGCCAAATTTACAGTATTTTTGCTTCACCTTTCCAAATTAAAAATAGTTGAATATCAGACATACCATACCCACACAAAAAAATTGCAGAAATTGGGCTTGTTTTTGGCTTAATTGGCTTGTGAGTTGCTCGTTGGTTAGTTTTTGGCTTATAGCTTGTTGCTTGTTTGGCTTGTAGCTTGTTTCTTTGTTTTTTATTGGCTCCTGGCAAGCAGGGGCAAAGGGAGGGAGAAAGTCAGAGCTGCACAGTGGGCCCACTATAGTCCCAGACTCCATGCAGAGGGTGGAGGAATCTAATCACATAGGGTGTTGGGATGCTTAGGGATCTCAGTCTCTGTTCAACATTAAACCTTTTTAAACAAGGTTCAGGGTTTGGAATACAGAGACCTTAGCCTGCTTAATTCCATGGCCAAAACACTATAAAATTGATGACAAAGTTAGAAATGTATTGATTGAAACACACTAAAAGAAAATGAGGTAAAGAGTATTGAAAATGAAATTGCTTATGGAGAACAAACTTAATCAAAACCTACCAAAGTCCCTTTTTGGGTACAGTGAATATTGGTTAAAGTCTGTTTTTCAGTCAGACACTATTTTATGATGGGGAAGAAAGAGATTAGTTCTGTTTTGAGTTGGGAAAGATAGTCACTTTCTTGCTTTAGACAGACACAGAAGGGAGAGAAGAGACAGAATAATAAAAATGGGGGAAGTACAGCATTAGTTGATGTTCCTAGGCTGCAGGGCAATTGGTCAGTCATGGCTGGATGCTTTGCGCTGACAAGTCAGCCACAATAGCTGTTGCTCTGGATCCTCGGTCACCTCCCTGACCAGGGACATAATCTGGTTGGTCTAGTCAGGGCCCTCTCCTTCAATAGTCCTTAGGATGAGCAGAGCTGGATGGGCAGTTTCATCCAGTTATGCTGGTATTGTACAGTACAGTTGATTTCAGGATCAGATGCAAAAGAGAGAGAGAGAGGACAGATGAAAGATGAGAGGCAGAGGGACAGAAAAGCGAGAACAAGGGAGGGAAAGAGAGCAGGCTCTCACATGTATCAGGTGGGAGTCCTTGCTGGTGTAGTGATTATGGTCAAACATCCACACTGAATTACCAAGGTTTGGTGTTATGGAAACAATCTGTCCCATAGTGACAGTAAAAGTTGTTATTTTTTCTTTCTCCAAAGTTTTTTTATCCCCAAAGGCAATAGGTGGAATGTTCCATTCTCTCATTATTTCACCAACCAATTAGCCCTAATTTTTAAAGCACCAGTTTGGGTCTATTAATTTCCAGTCCTCTTCTCTCTGATACCAGATGTGCCCATTACTTTGGGGTAAGCTCATTTATTAGGGTTACTCTTCTGAGGCAGGGGTGTAATTCTATTAATGTGCTGCTTATGTCACTTGTGTGTTCATATGATGCTCTACTCCTTCCTTCTGCAAATCCCCTCCCAGTGGAGCTATCCTGCAGGACCTAGGTTCCCCAGGGCTGGGCTCCTGCAGCCCTAGAACTAAATGAACATGTGTGCGTGTACACACACACACACACACACACACACACATACACAGCAAGTCTGAACAGATTGGGTCAATCAGCACTCTCCAGCTATTCTCCTTATATGCCCCTGTGCTCAATGGGCTGGGTTAAGCACCACTTTCAAGCTGGTACCCTTATGCGCCCTTGGTCTCGACAGACTGGGTTGGACAGCACTTTCAACTGCCCTCTCCTTATGTGCCCCAAATTTAGCACGTCCCTATCCCACTTTCACGTTAAAATTGTACTGGTAGTAACCCACTTGATGAGCAAACCCCACAGTATTTTTGGGCACTACAGGGATCTTTAGCTTAGGTAAAAGAAGTGTTGCTGCAGAGTAAATGGGGGAAGCTAAAAACACAAATGAGTAAGATTCAGCGAGCAAGAAGCAACCAACTTAACCATAAGGGTTATTTATTGAATAATAATGATAACCATACAAGGAGAGCCTAACCCAACATAACATCCATTATTAAGAATCAGAGGGGTAGCCGTGTTAGTCTGGAATTGCAGAAGTGACAAAGAGTCCTGTGGCACCTTTAGTTAGTCTTTAAGGTGCCACAGGACTCTTTGTCACCTATCCATTATTAAAGGTAATACCTGAGGCAGAAAGGAAAACAGAGAGAGAGAGAGAGAGAGAGAAAGAAGGTAGAGAGAAAGTAGTTTAACACAGTGGTATTAGTAAACTCTTTCTGTTTAAATTAATTTGGTTTTTCTGCCTCCTTTTTACAACTTTTTATAAATGATTGTATATAATAGATTATTGTGACAATTCACAATTTATGCACTTTTGACCAGATAGCCTAACAATTAAACTAGGCTGCCTAAGTCTCAGTTATTAAAACACACTACTATCCCTTGTTCTACCTTTCACACATGCACAGAAAGATATAGTTGGAATTTGTTCATTTGTGGCAAAATATGGAATCACAAAACACATTTATCTTCACTTCGGTTTTTACAGAGTTTATCATATAATTCTTCTCTGTACATTATAATACAGACCAAGATATGAAATAACAAAAATTCTGAAATGATATCATCTATGTTTCCAACTGAACATACTTGTTTTTCAAAGCAAATAATCAAATTATTTTAGTAATGGTTTTACATTGCATGCTTAAATGTTACAAATACATTTAAAGATTCTAAAGCTGTACCTGGTTTATATTCAGATTATGAGTCTGAGTAAATTAAAGTTGGTACAGTAATAAGGAAAATGGAAATCATAATAATCAAAACAAGATCAGGGAATAAAACTGATTAAAGCGAAAATGTAACTTAGCTATATAAAATAGTGCTAATGGTAATAACTGAAGCAAGGATATTTAAGATCTAAGGATCTTGCATTCTTTTTTTATGATCTAATAGAAGCTACTATTACAGGACTATTGTTTTGTTGCTAAAAGGCCTCTGACTAAATGGAAAAAATATTCTTTCCAAAAGGATTTTTCTAAAAGACTTAATAAGCTGCTTTAACTGAAAAGGCATCTGAAAAAACAGTCCTTAGATTCCCATGATAAGCCAAAATTGCCTCTTTAAAAACTCTCTTTTCATGAATAACATTTAATCCGTTATGCTAACATTCACATACTACCGCATAAGCAACTGAGTATCACAGCACTGTTACGAGTTAAAGCACTAATATTTGGCACTTATGTGTGTAACTGAAATAATGTTTCAGCCTCCATAACAAGGGTGTGCTTTTCATCAGATAGACTCAGTGTCTCTGGTATAAGATTCCATCTGACGATACTGGAACTGCCTAAGTGTGATGGAAGCTATAGGAGACGCTTACTGTGAATGTGCGACTTATCTTCGTTAGCTATAATAATAATAATAATAATAATAATAATAAATAAATGAGTGATCACTCTTGTTAAAGAGCATTTTGGAGGAAGACCCTATCTGACAAGGTTCTCTTGAATGAAATATAGTACAAGTTCAATTTTGTAGACGTCAGGTACCTCTGACCTCTTGATCTTTTATGTCTCTATTTTTTTGGCTTGACAGACCACATGCCAACGTGCAGCCTCAAATTCCTCACCCTCAAGATTTATTGTTTACAGCTGTTCTAGCATTTCAGACATGGCAGCTGCTTTTCAGATGTCTTCAAATTAGAATGAAAGGCTTAGAAAGAGGTTTTAAGGCAATAACCTGAGTGCCTACAGAAAGAAAGGAAAAAGTTGATGAAAAAATCATCTGAATTCTGCTCTAAAAGCTTTCCATTGATCCTAGCCTTCAGGGCAAAGGAAAATGTTTGGTTTATTTCACAAGCTAATTAGGTGTGTGCGAACCTATTTGGCATTCACTATTGACTGGGCCTGAGCAAAAGTGATCACTGGCAGGGTGCTCAATAATGGATCAATAACAAGCATGTGATTGGATTAGCTACTTGATCAATGCTTTGTGCTAATATATTAACAAGCAAATTACCAAGCAGCCCATAAGAGCAGAGTGCTGACTATAATTGCATTACAAACTATAGTGATCTAATGACCCTTGAAGTGCAAAAGGTTATTTATACAGTCAAAAGACAGGAAAATACTTAGTGCTGCACCGCATTCATATTTCAGAAAGCAAATCCTTTTCTAAATTAGCTCCCTATTCAGTCATATGATAAACAATCCAATATGTTTTGTGGTTGCTTCCAAAATCTCCAGGCAAGCTATAGCCACTTGGATAAGAAAGGGGGAAATAAGACACTAACACAGAGAACTATTAAGGCTGGGAATATTTCACTGAGAACTGTGGAAGAATTGGAGGAGAGAGAGAGCAGTGAGGAAGGTTGCGGGGGAGCCTATGTGAGTGATAAAGTAGCTCTGAAGACTGTAAAGGGAACATTGTCAAGAGGCAGAAGGAATTTTAGAGAGGACCAGTGGGTCATCAGATGAGTGGTAAACTGAGACTGAAGAGAAGAGGAAATATTTAAATATGAATCTGAAGATTCTGGGTCAAATTTAGAAGTAAGGAGCCCTATACCCATTAAGATACATTCTAAAAGGGAGTCTAAACAAGTATAATTTATATGCCAAGGGGCCACAAGAAGGTGTAAATGTAACTGCTTTAACTTACATCTTCCGCTGGCTCCTCAGCACATAACTTGTATTCCTTAGATTCCCACAAAGAGCAGTAGAGTGGGTCTTATCAGTGTAAAGTGGGTCTGATTTACATCACCAAATGTATCTCTTCTGAATTTGGCCCTTGCAATTTAAAACTAATTTGAAAGCCAAATATGGTCATTCAGTGGCTTATTCGTCTGCATATATTTTATAGAACAGATATACTGGACCTGCTTCTCTCTCACACATGATGCATGACGTTTGACTTAAAGGCATTCCTCCTGATTTATGCTGCTGAAAGTGAGAGCAGAAGCAGATCAGCAATCCATATAACAAAAGCAGTAGTTTTAAAAATAACCAGTTCTGAATCCCTTTTCATCATTGTGCAGCTGATGCTGCTATTCCAGGTCTCCAAGGCATAGCCTGCTTTTTTCCCCTCCCTTTGCTTTTCCTCTGTTCTTGGGGGAAGTTGAAATGATCACAGTGAATTCTCAAATGTTATTTGCAGACAGCAGAGGTCTCGTGGGGCCCGAAAGCTTGTTGCTCTACTGAGACGCAGAGGCTGAGCAGCGTATCAGCTCAGGCAGTCTGTGAGGTGAAAGGCCTCAGCTGGGATCCCTGCAGAGTTCAGCATCCCTGCTCAGACTGACAAGCAGCGGCCCAGCAGCCTGGCTGTAGTGAAAGCTGCAGCTGACAAAACAACCTGCATGACTGCTACCCTTGGAGTTCAGCTCAACGGAAGAGGGAACACTGTCAATCAATAGTCACACTGGTACAGTGGGAAACATAATAGCCAATTTAGCACCTAAGTTTCTGGTGGGTGCTTGTCAGTTATTTCTGACTTAAAGGTAAATGATGATATTTAGCCTGGAGGAGCCAAGTTTAGGCTCATTATGTGAAACATCAGAGGAGGCTGAATGAGCATGTGCACCCCTGATGAAAGGAGAATTTCTGACCACTTTACAGCTCTGGATGTCTTTTTTATTTTACCCGAGGCGGTTCTACTAGATGTGAAATGCTGAAATGTGGCTCCTTAGCTATAATGTTTTTGAACCAGGTGCCACTCATTTGACTTATTTCCCTTTTATTTATAGAATTGCAAAGTGGCCCTCTGAATGTGAATGTTTTCACAGCAACCAAAATCTTTACGAATGACCTCACAGCAACCCATTTCTTTTACATGCCACAGGTTAGGCCCTTGTAAAAATTGCTGCAATTATCCATTCAAAACACAATTGGATTTAATTCTTGTTTTCCTTCAGTCTTAAGTCCTGCATATCTATATTTAAAAAAATAAAAATGTTTAGGTCCCAGCTCGTATGATAAACCTAACTGAGTGTGACAGAACAGTGTAGTCAATGAATCTGCCAGTAGTCAGAGCCCTACATGAAATCTTCTTAGCACACGTATGGTGTATTATGCCACCATGAGGAAATTGCTCAAAGGGATTTCCCCCTCTCCCCTTCCTAGCACATCAAAATCCAACTTTCCAATTTTAAATCCCAGTTTGAAATCGAGGATAGTAAAGAAATTGAAGAAAGGGCATAATTTCAATATAGAGTTGAGCCATTGTACCAGCCATAATTTCTTTATACTTTAATTGGTTGTTGTTTCACGGGGTGAAAGATATACGCACTTGTATCCACCTGCAGAGAGAGCGAGAAAGGAAGCAGCTACATTTTAGCTTGTCAATTTGCCTAGGGTATATCCACCTTAAGCTTGGGGCCTACAAATCCTTAGGAGATTTTTTCGTTAAGAAATAGTTACCTCTTCCCTGAAATGACTGGATTTTTGCTTGTTTTCCAGTATTGCCAACCTTAAGAAATCAGAAATCATGACTAAGAACCCCCAAAATCCTGCGGTTGGCCTAAAAAATCATAAGATTTTTCAAAAAGTCAAATTATGGGGGGCTTTTAGTCTTGTCTTTTGATTTTTTTTAACTCCTCTCTATTCCTCTGCCAGTGTGTGTGTGTGTGTGTGTGATCATTTCAGATTGAAAAGGCATGGTTTAATGCATACAAACACGCAACCCTCTCCATAGATGCTCAGATAGGGACTTTACTTACTGTTCTCACGCCTAAGATCCATTTCTCATTACTATCTTGACCAAGCAGCTACTCTTCTCTGTTTCCTGCTGCCCTGGGACTTCCCTGTCCAGAACCCAGGAGTACCACTTCCTCAACTCCTCCCTCCCCTGCCCTGGGACTTTTCTTCTCCCCAACCCTGACCAGCACTACTTACCTGCTTCCCCCTCCCCTGTGTCCTACTACCCCAAGACCCACTCTCTGCACTAGGACCATACATGAAGGGAGGGCTCAGTAGCAGGGAAGGTCTATGTCCTCAGCCGTGAGGCTCTCATACACCGCTCTGCCTAGCCCTGGAAATTGTGGGGTTGGAGGAGATTCTCACATCATGGTACCTCTTCTCCTGCAGGTGTCAAAATCCCATGACTCATGATCAGTTTGTGATGAGTGGAAACACACTGCCTCCTCCAGGCTGTTTGGAGTGGGAACACACACTTTAGCCATGACTACTCCCAGGCTGGGGGAGCTGCCATTCCATCCTTCCTGCTCATCTCTGTTCTCTGCACCCCCCTCAGCCTCACTCCTGTCCCTACCTCTCTCTGGCCTCCATTCTTTCACTCCCTAAATGTACTTCCTGCTCTGCCCAATCCCGCTGCTCCTCCTCACTCTCCACATCCATCTTTCCACAGGGTATCTGATGCTCCTCAGAGAGCCTGTGTCCTGAAGCCCTCTGAACCAAAGAATGGCAGCCATTTTGCCTGTACACATGACTTCAATCTCATTGAAGACTGACAGTAGGGAAATGGCCCTCTTACTGAATTCAGCCCCATCCTGAGCAGTAAGAGGTGCTGGCCATTTTGATTGAGGGAAAATTCACAGATTGTCAGCCTTTCATGAGACAGCTAACCCCCAATCCATAGCACTAAAGCCATGATAAAATGGCCAGAATTGGTAATACTAGTTTCCCCACAATTGCTCAGGTTACTAGAATTAATAACGTCAATTAGTTCATAGAATATCAGGATTGGAAGGGACCTCAAGAGATCATCTAGCCCAACACCCTGCTCAAAGCAAAACCAATCTGCAATTAAATCAGCAAATAGATTTTTGCCCCATATCCCTAAATGGCCCCCCTCAAGGATTGAAATCACAACCCTGGGTTTAGCAAGCCAGTGGTCAAACCATTGTGCTATCGGTCTCACCCCACCTGACCTATCCCTTCCCCCTAAAACTGCCAAATTTTAGCTTTTATATCCAAGACATTTGCAAAGTTATTAGAGACACAAAGAGTACCTGTATTGGTAAATATCTTTTACATATATATAAAACTTCAGAATGGCTAAGCAATTTAAAATAAATACTATCCCTACCTGAGGCTATCAACACCCATCCACCCTACTGTACAGAAAACAAATTTCCCTTCAACAATATTAATAATAAAAACCTGGCAAGACTGAATCCAGAGCAAAGTTTTAATGACAGCTTATACATTTTTGGAAACTTTAGCCCATAGTGTAGTGGCACAAACCATAATATATAATGCAGCAGCAAAATGCAATTAATTCTTTCATTCATGAATAATTATTTCCGTTGTGAGGAAGAATAATACACATTTAATAAATGGTAAAAATACCATTTAATTCCAAAGTTTCCATAACTCACCCACAGGTTTATTGAATGCTTAAAAAGAGTGCTTAAAATATTCGATTTCTGATCAAATAAACCAAAAGTTCCTGTATATCTATTAACTCCTCTTGTGATACTGCAAATAAACACTGCTAGCTGTTTCACATTGTTTTCAATGTTGCTAGTTAAGGTTCTGAGTAATACTTTCATAAACATTTTTCCTAGGGGATCCAGCTGTGTGGATCCAACTCTGCCTTCTTCAAATGAAAGCTGGTTGACTAAAGTCTTTAGAGACCACATCAATTGTTTTGTGAACGTAAGAGGCTGGCTGGTGAGTCAGAATTGGGAACGCGAGAACTTAGCAACTATATGTGAGAAAAGGAAAAAAAATAGCGGACAATGTCCGTTCCTGAATGTAATGAAGGAATAGTGGATGACAAACTGGGAAAAATACTAATTGATTACTGAGCTATACAGAAATTTTGCAGTTTTGCAAAAAAACATTTGCAAGAGAAATCTGATTTTTTTTAAAAAGTAAAACACAAAATAATTTTTCTAAGTGCAAGTGGGCTTGTTTTAATGTCCGTGTCTTGTTGCTGGTTAATGTATTTGTTTTACACAGTTGTTGCCTTTAGAACATAGTCTATTATGTACCCAAGCAGCAGCGGCAGATTAAGACAATCCAGGATCCTAGAGCCAAGCAATCATGATATGGACATCTTTGGTCCTGCCCAAATGAGTCCCCCCAATGTCATGGCCCTGCTTCCAATTTGGGGTGGCAATAGCAGAGAGACTCCTTTTTCTGAAAGGCAGGGACAGCAGCCTGAGGCCTCCTTCTTCCCTTCAGGAGAAGCAGCAGGGCCCCCAGGTCCTTGAGACTAGGAGTGACTCCAAGTATGTTCTCTCCTCCCTGGCATCTTGGGTGTTTGTGCAGGGCCTGATGCCCCCTTCCCTCCTGTCAAACAAAGTCCTCAGCTGCGATGGCATTGGTAGCCCCCCCATCCATAGAGCAGTGGGGTTGCCATCTGTTGAGATGCATGTTCTCCCCACTCAGAGCAGTCAATATGCTTTGAAATTCGAACAGGCATAGTTATATGGATTACAGATGGATGACGCATCAAGTTCTTCAAAACTGTAAGAATTAGAAGCTAATTTTTCTTTTAAAATGAAATCTGAGAGTCTGACATAATCACATCAGGTTCCTTTCAAAAGTGGATTTACAACTTTATATTGGGAATAATTGGGTTTTCACAGGTGTAGTTTTAAAACTGAAGCTTCAGTAGCTTTTGAGCACTTCCTGTCCTGCAGAAGGGGGGAAAAAAAGGAATTGGTACTTACCATACTGTAACTGTGGTTTCTGAGATATTCTGTCCATGTGGATTCCAGTCTTGATGATCATGCATCTCTTGTACACAAGACCAGATTTTGGGGGGCTAGAATTGTCTATTGGGGCATCATTGTGTCCTAGATGTCCTCTCACCCATGGGCATAAAGGGTGGAACAGACCATACTGTCCCTTAGTTCCTTTGCCAAAACAAGATGTCAGAGGAATAGGATTCCATAGAAACATGGAAGGAAGGGAGTCATGGAATCCATGTGGACAACACATCTTGAAGAATCATAGTTACCATTTTGGTACATAACCATTCTTCCTTTTTTGAACGATTGTCCACATGGATTCCATTCTTGGTGACTACGAAGTTGATATCTGTTTGCTTGGAGGTGTCCTATTTGACCAATGACTGCAGAATAGCCCTCCCTAAGTGACCATCCAATCTGGAATTCTCTGCTAAAGAACAGTATCCTGTAAATGTATGGATCAAGCTCCACATAGCTGCCCTTCAAATTTCAGGAAGAGGCAATCTTCAAACATGAAACAGTGCTGTCTGAGCTCTACTTCAAGGAGTTGTAATGTGTCTAGGTAATCTAACCTGGCTAACTCATAGCATCTTTGTATGCAGTTGGAGATGCACTTAGATAGTCTCTGTGAGGCTAATATCTGACTTTTAACCCTCTCATTCTAGGGGAGTTCTCGAATGATTTTGTCCTGTTAACTTAGTATGGAAATGCCCTTCTTACATCAAGTGTGTAAAGTTTAGCTTTTTCTTGAGTTGAGTGACACTAGGGGAAGGAAACTGAGGTAAATAATTAGTTCATATGAAATTCTGAAAGAATTTTGTATAGAAACTTAGGCTGATGCTTGAGAGTGACCCTGTCCTTATAGAAAACTGTATCAGGGGATCTACCATGAGGGGCTGAATCTTATCTACTCTGCAAGCTGATGTAATGACTACTAAAAAGGCAGCCTTTATTGATAAGCAGTAGAGGGAAGAAGTTGCTAAGAGCTCAAATGGAGGACCCATCAACTCTGTGTATATTATGAGGTTCTAAGAGGGAGGGGGCTCCCAAACTTGTGGGGATGTGGAGGAGGAGGTAATGAATAAGAACATTTAAGAATTAGCTACTGAAGTGTGAGAAAATACAGTAATGGCCAGGATAGGAGGGAGATATGCAGTCTTTATGGAGCCAATAAAAAGTCCAGATTGTTTCAGGGCTTGTAAATAGGCCAATATTCCTGAAATGGGCCTTGTCAGAGGAGACAGCTAGTGCTGAGATGCTTCTTGGATTTTTAAGTAAGTCTAGTTAAGGCTTTCCTGTTTGGAGCAGACTGTTCTGAACAACTTCTTTCACTGAATATCAGCCCACCACCATCCAAGCTTTCAGATGTAAGGAAGCAGGGTCCAGGAGTAGGATCTGACTGTTGTTCTGAGAGAATAAGTTGGGTAGGGCTCATTAGGTGATGAGGGACTGAATCCAAATTCTAGAACTGCCTGTCCCTTGCTGAGGCTATGCTAATCATAGGGGCATAGGCCCAGATACTTCTGACTTCTGATGCGTAGATGATATCATCAAACCTGCTGCCATGAGCAAGATGGGCAGCACAGGAGGAAGAGGAACAGGGCCTCCTGCACTGGAACCTCTGCTACTTCTTTGGTGGCTCTGGCATTTTCTATTGTTTATAATAATAACTTGTAGAGAGCTCTGCCCTTGGGAATCTGGCCTGCTTTCTTCTTGGAGGAAGTAGGTATTGAGCAGAGAGTGGCTCTCAAATATGTCAGTGAATGAAGGGCTTCAACAGTTTGTGTACTGAAGATCACAGCCTTCTAACAGGAAATCTTAAATTGTCCAAGTCCAGAATATTGGAGCTATAAAGTCCATCATAATGGAAATGGCCACTGAATATGCCACCACATTCAAAGGCAGCCTGCAGCAATATTTGGGCTACTATTTGTCTTTCAGACACTAGAGATTTTATTTCCTTGCTATGTTCCTGCAAGAACTTTTCTATAAATTGTGACATATTATGCGAGTTGAAATAGTCTTATTTTAGTAGAAGCACTTAATAGTTTGAAATGTGCACCTGAAGACTCGCAGATGAATATATCTTTCTTCCAGATAAGTAAAGATTTTTAGTATCCTGATTCTTGTGTGTCATCTTTGACTATTTAGATTTGCTATTTGGATTTTTTGGTGTATCTCTTCCTCCATTACCAGAGATCCCAGAACTTGGCAGGTATAGAAATATTCAAATATGTTAGCGAGAACTTAATAGTGTCAGTTGTCTTAGACATGGGTGCCACAGTTGCTGGGTTCTGTCACAGCTCCTTAATCAGTTCCAACAGTATCTTATTGATAGGGACAGTAAAGCAGAATGTCCAGTAAAATTTGTAGTATCTTTGCTGCAGTTCCTAAACTGGAATTTCCAAGGTGTCTTCCATGCATCACAAAAGATTTTGGAAGACCATAAAATCATCTGGCTGACTTGGAGTAGAAGGGAATGATTGCCTCATCAGGTGAGGCAGAAGATATTATTGCTGGAATTGACTGATCTTTCATTTATTTCAGGTTATGTTCCTGCAGGAAGAAATAAACTGTTGTGCTCCTGCTGATGCTCACTGTGAGGCTGTAGACATTGACTCTCTCATTGACCCTACTTCATGAAGGGGTAGGAGATCGAACTTGGGGGGCCCTGGATGAAGGTTTCCTACCTGGTTGCCCAATATGACAAGACTGAATGTTGTAAAGGTAAGAGACTGGGGACTATGGGGATGGAAATCAGGACGAATATTCCTCATGAGACCCCTGAGATCTGTGTTTGTAAAGGCAGTCCGACAATTCTCTCAGACCCATATGGCTCATAAGGGTGTGAGTGAGGTGAATGGATGAGGGAAGTCCTCCAAGCTATGTTCAGAAGGGGAGGAAGAAAATTAATGTATTATATAGTAATAATTTATACAATATAATGTGGAGGTGAGGTGGCTACCCTGGTGACTGTCTTAGGGCACCCTTGAATCTTTGGTTCCATGGTAACATTAGTAAATGGTACCAAGGCATAAGAACCTCTAAAGACAGATGATGACAGCATGGGTGACTCCATTTTTCAGTCACTGAGAACATCTCAAGCATTGAGAATTTCAGTCCATTAAACATCTGCACCACGAAGACTGAAATTGGAGTCATGGGCACAGAGATCCTTGGTACCAAGTACACTGGTGCCAACCTTGGTACAGTTGTGACAGTTGGGCCTACAACCTTTTGCCTACTTGGAAATTAACCAATTTATTTTCAGTAAAGAAGGTTATGAACAGGGGCAAGAAAACCAGACCGAAACTAAATTAGCTCAAACACAATGGGCCACAGTGATATGATTCAAGGACTATTGAAATCATACTTGTTAAAAACAGAAGATGAGGAACCAGAAAATTAATGGACCAAAATTGGTCAGGCATATATTAGGCCTAAATGAGGGGATAAGTTACACCACCCACTTTTCTCTTTTGGGGGGTTTTTAGAAAGGAAGGTTGAAAAAAACCCATCTGAAACCATCTTATCTTCTCATCCCAGCAACCTCGCTTCATATCATCTTATCTCTCACAACATCTCAACTCATATAATTTTTCCTAACTCCAAAGCAGAGGAAGCAGACCAGACCAAAGGATTTTCTTCCAAAGAAGGACTCTATCAGACCCTGCTCTTGTTTAGGGAATATATTTTTCACTGGTGAATCCTAAAAACTCATCATATCATCATGACATCCAGTCTTCAGTCTGTCAGTAAAGGGAGCTAATATCCACTACTGCAGAAGCACATAAAGTCCTGTTCTCTCTCCCATCTCTGTTGTGTTACTTTCTGCTCCCTTCTTTCCTCTTGTGCCTATCTTCCACTGTTTGGCATTTATTTAAATCCACACTCAACTGCACAGCAATGCAACAGGGACACAGTCCTGCCCTGTCTAAGGAGAAAAGACTCAACAAGAGGACGTCCCTGACTGGAATATAAACCAGTGTCCAAGCAACAGGTATTGTGGTCCACCTGCCAGTCAATCCATTTGTAATTGACCAACCATCCAGCGTTCAAAAAACCTCCAATAAATGCTGTATTCCCCCCCCCCCCCCGCAAACTTTTTCTATCCTGTCTGTCCTCTACCATGTGTCTGTCTATTTATTAGAACCTGGATAAATGAATACATTTCACACATCAAAATTGAAAGAAAAAATACCCTTCTCCTTTTATCAAAGAAAGGTTGTTGCTCCAACAAAAGAGTCTCTGATATTTTGCCTCCAAAATAAAATAGTCTTTAATAGGTTTTAATGACGTTTGTTTTGCATAATCAGTCAATACCAGTGTCAAATATAAATGCTTGTTTTAATGTCTTGTTCCTTCTTGTGTTTAATCAATAACCATTCAATTTTAAAATAAATACTTGTGGATGTTTGTCAACCAAACCGTGTAAACCAAGCCCCTGTAAAATAAAATGTGGAACCTAAGAGTCACTGTTTTAATTTTGGACAGTGAAAGTTTATATAAATATTTCTAACTCTTTTGGCCTTTGAGAGCAACACAATAGAACTAGAAAAAGTGTGGGCCTGGTTTCATGCAGGCAGGGATCAGATGATGCTGAGGCTTCAGAGGGATCTGACTGGGGCTGGACTATAAGGTAGATAGAAAGCTGGCTGGATTGTTGGACTCAACGGGTAGTGATCAGTGGCTCCATGTCTAGTTGGCAGCCGGTATCAAGTGGAGTGACCCAAGGGTTGGTCCTGAGGTTGGTTTTGTTCAATATCTTCATTAATGATCTGGAGGATGGCGTGGACTGCACCCTCAGCAAGTTTGCAAATGACACTAAATTGGGAGGAATGGTAGACACACTAGAGGGTAGGGATAGGATACAGTGGGACCTAGAAAAATTAGAGGATTGGGCCAAAAGAAATCTGATGAGGTTCAACAAAGACAAGTGCAGAGTCCTGCACTTAGGACAGAAGGATCCCATGCACCGCTACAAACTAGGGACCAAATGGCTAGGCAACAGTTCTGCAGAAAAGGACCTAGGGGTTACAGTGGATGAGAAGCTGGATATGAGCCAACAGTGTGCCCTTGTTGCCAAGAAGGCTAATGGCATTTTGGGTTGTGTAAGTAGGGGCATTGCCAGCAGATCAAGGGACATGATCATCCCCTCTATTCGACATTGGTGAGGCCTCATCTGGAATACTGTGTCCAGTTTTCTGCCCCACACTACAAGAAAGATGTTGAAAAATTGGAAAGAGTCCAGCAGAGGGCAACAAAAATGATTAGGGGGCTGGAGCACATGACTTATGAGGAGAGGCTGGGGGAACTGGGATTGTTTAGTCTGCAGAAGAGAAGAATGAGGGGGGATTTGATAGCTGCTTTCGATTACTTGAAAGGGGTTTCCAAAAAGGATGGATCTAGACTGTTCTCAGTGGTACCAAATAACAGAACAAGGAGTAATGGTCTCAAGTTGCATTGGGATAGGTTTAGGTTGGATATTAGGAAAAACTTTTTCACTAGGAAGGTGGTGAAGCACTGGAATAGGTTACCTATGGCGGTGGTGGAATCTCCTTCCTTAGAGGTTTTAAAGGTCAGGTTTGACAAAGCCTCGGCTGGGATGACTTATTTGGGGACTGGTCCTGCTTTGAGCAAGGGGTTGGACTAGATAACCTCCTGAGGTCCCTTCCAAACCTGATATTCTATGATTCTATCTGCCTTTCAGCTGAGGGGCATGAGCTGAGGCAGAGATATGTTGGATCTTGTGGCTCATTTTACTAAGCACTGGTGAGGGTGACCTATCTAGGCTCACTCTGAGAATGATGCTTCTTCCTACTCTTTCAGATGATGACTGAGTGAAGGTGGTCTTGACTGCTCTGCCAGACTCAGTAGCTGAAGGGTTCAATCTTGTCAAGGAAGAACTCTGGCTCGTAGAACTAGTTGGAAGTGACTGAGTAGGGATGCTGGTGGGACGTTTCACTTCAAGGTCTGAAAAGGCCCTCATTGAGTGCTGCTCTAGATGGAGCTTTAGGTAGGCCTCCCTTGCTTTCTGTGTCTTCCCGGAGAAGGAACAACAAATTGAGTATCTGCCAGGGATGTGTCCCTCACTGAGGCAAAAAAGGCAGCTAATGTGCCCATCATTAATTAAGTAGTATAGCAGCCTTGTCCACATGCTTGTTGATCTCCTCAAATAATTCTAGTAGAGTGGTGAAGCATGATTTCCCTTTACAAAAACCTTGCCGACTCTTCCCTAACAAGGGGGGGCACTCAGGGGCAAGTACCCCTTAGCAGCTGGCCTGGGCGGGGAGCAGAAGGGTCAGGGCCAGAGCTGAAAGAGATGGTGCGATGCCAGAGCTTCTTTCAGCCATGCTGCCTGGGACACTACCTGGTGCAGCGCAGCATCAGGGCTAATTGTGAGATCATCTGGTTGCCCCAGCCCAGGTTCAGCAGTTGAGTGACCTGGAGCCCCCCAAAACCCGCCCTGGAAGCTGAGCGTGGGCAGGAAGCGGGCTGCTGCTTCCCCCCGCCTCCCAGCCAGCCTTTCTCCCAGGCAGCTACTGCTGCACATAGAGCATGCCTGGAGGGAGCAGGATGGGGAGGGGCTCTGGCTGGCTTAGCTGCTGTGCAGGAAGCCGAACCAGGGTGGGAGGCAGCCTGCTGCTGCCGCAGCCAGGCAGTATCTGGGAGAAGCTTCGTCCCAATCCCTGCCCAGATCTGGATGCTGCCAGAAAAAGCAGCTGAATGTACTGGGGATGGGGGGAACTGGCACGGTGGGAAAACAGAGCGCCCTCACCCAGGTAATGTGGGGTGGAGAGGGAGGCGGGGAGAACATGGGAACCCCATGCTGGGGACAGGGCAGGGAGGAGTCACATGGGGAGTTCACGTGTCCTCCCCTTTAGCTGGTGCCCTCCAATGGGGGCAGGGGGAGCACCAGTCATTTAGACATGATGTGTCTGGTAATTCTGTTCTTTACTAGAATGTCAATCAGTTTGCCTGGTACTGAAGTCAGACTTACCGACATGTAATTGCTGGAAGCACCTCTGGAGCCTTTTTCAAAACTGGCGTCACATGAGCTATCTTCTAGTCATCTAGTACAGAAGCTGATTTAAAGGATAAGTTACATACCATAGTTAGATGATATTATTGTTGTTGTATTTTCCAATAAACAGCATAGAGATTGATGAAACAAAACAGAATTCTAATCTAATCTAACAAGCCCTCTTTTATGAATACTTTTGGGGAGCATAAAATTCCTACATTTAATGGCCTCATTGTCAATAATGTATATTATTCTCCATCTCCACTGCCTCCCACCTTTTGGGTAGTCATTTGCACCTATGCAAAATGGATGCAAAATATGATCATTACATTTGGTAGTGCTCTACTCCCACTTTGCATAGATGTAGGTGACTACATGCAAAGTGTTAAGCAGTTAGATTTTATTTTGGTGAAAGACATTTCTTGCACTTATTTGTACTTCATAAAAAATAAACATGATAAAAATTGGCAAACCAGAGTTCCCTACACTATATCTGAACATACCAAACAACATTTCAGTATTGTTAACAGTATAAAAATCATTGATGGATCATTTATAAACCCCAGACATAAAACGGCCATCATAAAAACCTCACATTCTTTTGATCAAATACCTTGGGAATACACCTTACATCACTAACAGTAAGGTATAATAGTGCCTCAGTCATTAATACACAGTTAACTTTCAAAATCACACACAGATTTTTCAGATAAAATAGAATTTCTTCTACTTTTTTTATTTTGGCAATGATTTGCACCAAGATAAAAGTTCAGTTGCTTCACAAATTGGCATGACACTTTTACAGCCTGGCTTAAAAGTTGCTTTTCTGAAAACAATATAAGGCATCTTTTGTATCACTTTAGTTAAGGTTGTATCAGTATTTTCACAGTAATTTTTTGCAGGGCTTTAAACGTGGCCATAAAAATATGCACCAGGCTGAACCACGCCTGTAAACAATGTTTCAGCGGAGATGTCAGTTCGTTTTTTTACACATTTAAGAGAGTATCACAATAACCAGTTACAATACTTTAGATAGCTATAGTAAAGAACTATGTAGTGATGGCGGCCCAATCCCACAGTTCATCCATACCCAAAACTCCCTTTACATTCACATGAACTGAGAATCCGGCCCACCATTTTCCATTGAGTGATCTCAGCATGGTTTACAAGCACTAATTAGTTAGGTTTCACAACACCTTTGTAAGGTCAGTATTATTATCTCCATTTCACAGATGGGGAAACAGAAGCACAAAATACTAAGTGATGAAGAAAATCCAGGTCTGCCATTAGCCGCAAGATTTTCCTTCATTACATAAAATATAACTTTTACTTAGTCGCTTTTCTGAGCATAATTAAACTCTAAACAATACACATCAATGCACAGGACATTTCCTGGGGATTAATAATGGGTGATGTTGAACGAGTAATATCACCATTACTGTTTAAGCTGGTGTTGAAAAACCTGGCTACATGGATTTTTCTATGAGTGATGCAGTTTCAAATTGTATGCACAGGACATTTCTAAAGAATTAATAACATATACTTTAGGCAACAAGGTTGCTTGAGTCATCTTTCAACATTGACTTATTTTAAAATTCTTTTAACTGTTACTAAAGTCTGTTGGCTTATTAAACATGGTAAATTGTTGGTACCATTCCTGCTATTCACAGCAGTCGAACTGACTAAATCATCATCTTGAACATATTAGTCATGGTGCAAATTTTCCAAAAGTCCTCCTCCCAGTATCCATTTGTGTGTGCACAACTTTGTACAGGCAAATCATTTGCACATGCTACTTTTGCACAAAAAATGATAGACTGTGCATGCATAAAATCTATTTGTGGTTGATTTGCATGTGTAAAAAATGTGTGAATAAGACCTGCACTCAGTAAGCTTAAGAGCTTTTGAGTTCACAAATTGTTCTGGTCAGAACATTCTACTGATATTGAGTAAATAGCTTTACTTGATGGAGTTACTTTTATTTTCTCATTTTTGGAAACCTAGGAAATTCCATTAAAACTATATTAACATAATGCTAAGGCTACAAAGTGAAGCAAATAAAATGCTGGAAGAAGCAATTCCAAAGTGCTGGAAGAAGCAATTGCAAAGTGAAGCAATTAAAATGCTTCAGGAAGTTAAAAAAAAAAATTTCTCCTTTCTTTTTTTGTTTTTGTGAACCATGTAAAGTGGAAATCGCGTAAGTTGCATCAGCGTAAGATGCGACATGCTTGTATTGTTCAACTAAGGACTGTGTTCCTCCATTGGAGTTACAGCAGTGTAAAACTGGAATAACACATGCTGAATCAGGTCCTGGATCATAATGCATACACACAAAGGGGAAAAGCTAAGGGTGTGCAGCTGACTTCCACTTTGGCATTTCCCAACCTCTAAGTGCTTCATTTTGTAGCCTTAATGTTCTTTTCCTATCGTTTTCTATGGAATTTTCTGTGGTTAGGCAGATAGATAGGCAGAAATAAATATATTTGTGCATTTCGTATTATAAGGATAATTTTTTCATTTTGTCTGAGAGCATGGGACATTGGGGATGAGTAGATGGCAGACAACGGGTTCTATTTTGTTTTATGGGTTTGCTATAGACTTCAATGTTGACAATTCAATTTCTGTTGTATTTTAAATGGTATTGTGTAAGTACAGCTTTGGGGCAAGTGCTTTTTCTAAGCTGAAATATCCACACTTGCATATTTCCAAATCTTGAAGTCATTACTTAGCTTTTGCTCAGTTTTTCTGTAGGAATAACTCCCTTTTGAGGGAATCCTGAAAGCTTCACCTTATTCAACTCAGTTTCTGCCCTCAGAAAATAAGGGGTTTCCCCTGAATAGAGACTGCAAAAAGGCTTCATGATGTGTTCTGTAAAATAGTTCATAAAGCACTATGTACTGGAGCCAGATCCTTAAAGGAATTTAGGCACCCAGTGCCATGGGATTTAGGCACTTTGAGGATCTGGGCCTGGGATCCTTTAGAATAGTTCCAGCATAAGTAAACAAATAGTTCTGGAATGTCCCTCAAAATGTATTGGTATGTTCCAGACTTTACCCAAGTCCCCTCTTTTTCCCCCACATTTTTTGTCCTTTTAAAAAAATTGGCAGATGGGAGGAATGGGGGTGTAACATAACCACTGATACCCTCAATTAAATCATTGCTTCATGATGATAAATAAAGGCAAGATGTTTATTATTAAGTATTATTTTTATAATGGTTTTATAACCAATTAATTTAACACGGCTTAAGGAAACCTGATAAAATTAGAGAAGAATTATTTCATTGAATCATATGGCCATGCAGTAATATTGTTAACTGGTTTGCTACAATTGGTTGACAGCGCCTGGTTGTGAATTCAGATCTTATCCAATATTCCTTTCTAAACTGTGAAGGAAAACACAAATCATCTGATGCAAATACATGTTCAACCTTTTTATTTAATTGAGTTCATGAGTCATTCTCCTTTTATATTTTTATTTACTTATTTGGTTATTTTAGGCAATTTCTCCATTGCATTAACCACCTTAAAATCCTTCTTCAGAATAAGATCAACATCTGAGGCTAGAATTTAAACCTCAGAAAAGGTAGGAGAATCTTTAATTTTGTGAATCTGAACAAGTAGACTTATCCAAACATCTCTAGGGCTTTAATGTAGGATATCTCTAATTCTCTGAATTGTATTCCTTTCACAGTGATATTTTGTAATTCCATTCTATTACCCTTGCTTAACATTAATGAGATAAAAAGATCACATTATGGCGATTGATGTTCTTCAAATTAAATGCACGTTTCCATGTACAAAGCTGTCTGCTAATTTAAAAAACATAGCATGTAACATAGAATCATGACCATGGTCATCACTCAGCTGGGATCAGATAGCATTTTTTATCTATTCATTGGATTTAACAAGGCATGAGATGGAAGCAGAATACAAAGTGTGGATAGATTATCCCATATCCCCGCTTTTGGCCACTTCTTGGCAATCTCAGCAAGGAAACTGAGGCTTCATGTTGCCATGGCAATAAACCTCAAGGTCAAAGGGGCATATGGAAGGTCAGGCAATGACAAAGGAACATCTGAGAGGCCATCTGGATGAGTGACCTGACATAATTAGTCATTAATCCCACTCTTGGGAACAATAGAGTTAGCCGAGAATGTGTTTGGACTTTGATCGTGGTCAGGGTGATCTCATGGGGAAAGGGAAAGAAAGCTCCACTTGGTAACTAAGCAGATTACCCTGGCATGCTGTTAACTAAAGAAGAGTAGGCAGAAGAGGCCAGTGGGATATGCATTTTACATATGCTACGTTTTCCCTTTAGTTACTAAAGGCCTCCTTAGAGCCATGTGGCTCTCGGATTAGCTTTTGGGTAGTGGGGTTTTATTTTTACAGTTTTCAGTGAAAAGAGAGCAAGAGTCCCAAAATACATTGCTTAAAATTCTCAGGCAACAGATGGGAAGAGAGCTGAAGAGCCAAAGGCATCAGCCAGCTTGGTTTACAGGTGTCAATATTTACTAAGCAGAGTTTGCCAGGGTGCCTTTTGGGAAAAGGGGAGAGAATGGTTAATCAGTAAAACAATGGCAATCAGTCCCGTTGTCTGTTTTAAACAGAATGGTTAGAATTATAAGATGACCGAGTGGATGACAAGAGCTACCCATCAGCATCTGTCTTTCCTTTTCCCTTCTTCCCCCCTTCGCTCTCCCTTTATGTCATGTTTTATTATGCAGACCAAGGCTTTGATCACAAGATATCCCTCACATGTAGTCAGGATTCTTCTACTTGAGGAGCTGGTGTTTTGTGATTGATCACCTACATTTCTGTAGGATGTGAACATGATAATGGACTATGCTAAATGCATGCATTCTAAGACCTGCTGAAATCATTTTTCCCCCCTTGAAACAAATGATCATTTTCAGTGTGTCAACAAGGCTATTCAAAGTAGGTAATAAATGTGATAGACTAAGGAAATGATATGGCAATTACAGGAGGAGTTTACAAATAGTTTTTTCAAAGCAATGAAATGCAGCACATAATTTGTTCATTTTCAGATCGCGGTATTTGTTAATAATTTTAATATTTTTTAAAAAATAAAACCACCCTTTGAACATCAGTTTTATTTTCTATATATTTTTTGTGTGATCGATGCCTTCATGGAATGTATTTGTGTATGACAGAGCTGGCACTATATGTTCAAAGACTTTAGGAGCAAAGGCTAAGCCACCGACATCCAGCTACAGCCACATTTATCTGAGTTCTGTACACATATGCAAACCAAGTGCAGCAGACAACAGCTGGAGTCTCACTCCTTCTGTTCCCTGTATGATGGAAATCAATTTAGCAAGCATATTTCCTCCACTGATAGCTTTCCATACATTTGAGCCATTATCAGTAACGCTAACCTCTAGATTCTAGAAATTGGCCAGAAACAGCATTTCTATGCTGTACTTTGTATAATGAATTTAAATACTGGAATCAGCACTAACGTACATATCAACAGTACCTTCTCTCGAAAGAGGGTAAACTCATAGCTTCTTTGCCATGACTGACACACCAAGGACTACTGATTTTGCCTTGATCTATTTCTTTTATCTGGTTCTGTAATAAACTGTATTTGGGGAAAAAACTGTAAAATACATGCTTAATCTGTGAGTATACATTCAATCCTTAGAATGTATTGATTTTCCAGGCTCCCTTTTTGCTTTCTAATTGCTACTTGGAAAACTGTGTTGCTTTGTACTTTCAGGTAGTTATAGAATGCTTGTGCTAAAAAAAATTGTAAATTAGCTTACATATCTAAATAGTAATTTTACACTAGTATTTATAGTATTATCTAAGAGTTATCTACACTAAATATAGGAAACTACTCATAATATTGCAGATACTGAGGTAATATTATCTAAGGCAAAACTAGAAAGTTTGTAAGCATGACCACTGTAGTACCTACATTAGAGTTGAGGGTGCTTTTGAACTAGGCACTAAACAACAAATCAACAAAAAACAAATCACAGGTCTGCAGAAGTGAGGACAGAAGTCAATGGTCAAAATTCTGCATGCTGCAACATGTCCTGGTGATGTTAAATCTTGGCCATATGATTAGCAGTGCTCAAATTCACAGTAGGGAAAAAATAAAGTGGGCAGAAAGTAATTCTGAAGTAAAATATAAGAAGTGTGCTGCAAAAAGAAAAAAACAAGTTAAATGGTCTTTTCATTTTAGACAGCTGTGCCTATTTGGGTGCGGAAAAGAGTTTAGAAAGGGAATGGTAAAGAAAGTGTGCAGTGTATATGGCTCCAATGGGTGTACACCGTTCTTTTGGGGTGGAATCAGACCTTTTCAAGTGATTGTGAAGATGTCACTCTCTAATGGCTGGCCAACAGAGAGGACAGAAACCTTAATATGCCTGACAGCTCAAAAAAATGTGCTCAAATGGCAGGCATCTGCTTTTTGGAACAGAAGGTTCAGAGTAAAGCTGGTCAAAATGGGGACAATTTTTCATGAATGAATTTTGTGGAATTTTTTGAAAATTCAAGGTTCTCCAGCTCTGATCCTGAGCTCTGTTCCCCAGTCTGTGTTTGTGGTTTAGTTGCTGATCAGAGTGTCATTATACAAGTGCTCCTGGTACACAAGGTTTGTAGTAGAGCAGAAGAGCGTGATACTGAGTCCTTATTGCTCTTGTTTTGAAGACATTCTCTAGCAGCATAATAAAACACAAGAAAAATGGCAAAAGAGAAGGCCTTGGGTGGCGGCTAAATAAGGGGTGTGAGTTATAGTCCCCCTTCAACAGCATGTCCAAATTGGCACTTCATCTTCAGTAACAAAGTATTTGAATCTCATTTGCAGTCCAAGCCCCATGAGCCCAAGTTAGCTGTCCCAGACCAGCCACAGCCATGCCACAGTTCTTTTATGCAGTGTAGACATACAGGCCGTAACAGGAGGACTAGAGGTAATAGGGGAAAGGCATTGTAATGACAGAATTGATACTGAGAGCCTGTAGACACCATTTTTGTGAGAATTCGATGTATTCATAAGTCATATCCAGATCATATGTACTATGTTCCTTGCCAATTAGGAAAAGGGGGATGTGCGAATAGGTAAATATATAAGCCATTGCCAAATGACATTGCTGGTTTGCATAGGATTCAGCTTGAATTGTTAAAATATTTGTGTTTCAAAATGATTCAGCCAATGCCACTGGTAAAATTCAGCAACTGAATTTACATCTGGTTTAGTTTATTGGTACTAAAAATAACGTCTCTTTTGTTGTGTTCCTGTAGCTGAGTAAATAATACAAAAAGGAGACTTTTTACTGTTTATTAAATCTATACCATGTATGAATATGTTGTTTTCATCCTCTCCATTTTGTTATTCTTGCTTAGGACAGTTTTGCAGGCTGACATTGTCTTCAACATTATCATCATGGGAGGTTTCAGAGCACACATTCCTTGGTCTTTACTCCTTATTCTCGAGGGAGAGTCACATTCGTTCTCTTTTATACCAGTGGCCAATTTCTGATATTGGTATAATAAATAAGAACAAGACAGATGACTATTCCAAGGTGCTATGATTCATTTTGCTCATCCTTCTAAAACTTGTTTGGAGTTTTGCTCCTGTCCCTTATCAACATTATTGAACACTCAAGTGTGAGATATTCAGGTCCCGATCCTGCAATTCATTGTAGAGATAGTATACAAGTGCACCACAGAGCCCATGTGAAGCTCCCCTGATTTCTCACAGGTGTTGAATTGCAAGATCAGGCCCTTGGTCTCAAACCTCTCCTCTGGTGTACTTCCAAAGCCTCATACTCTTCCATACTTTCTGAGTTACTTACAATACATATTTTCACATTACTGAGTGAAAAATAATGTTGACATTTCAGTGAAATTGGCAAAATGGCTATGACATACTAGGAATATGCTTCTGATAATCAGAAAACTAGCTGAGTATTGGTATTGTGTGATCTTGAGGAATTCACAGCATTGGGTGAAGATTTCCAGGCTTTCTATGTGTTTTCACAAAATAGAAGCTAGAGATTATTATTGGATTTTGTGTTACCTCTATAAAAGATGGTCCCACAGATTCTAGCCACAGACAAAGACATGGTAGTAAGATTATAGTATTCCTGTCTGAATTTATTTCTCCTGCAAATGGGAAAAAAACTAGATTTCATTTTTTAGTTACTGCTCTCTTAAGCTTGCTAAATGTAAATATTATTTTTTAAAAAGGTGTGGTAGAAGTGGCAAACAAGTTTTCAAAGAGTGACCTATTTTTTCAATCATTCTTTAATAAGAGCTATCAAAAGGCCATGGCATGGTACAAATTTGCGTGTGGCATTGTTTTTGAAAAAAAATTCTAATGATTCCATGCATAGTGGTGGGTTACACATATCTATCTCTCTGTCTATTTTAGTGTTGTGTAGACCATCCAATATTACAATAGTTCATATCCATATAATAAGACTCATAAAAAAACTCAAATACTATGTTGATGGGTGACCTCATAAACACCCTGGATAAACAGATAGTGTGTCATGTATCAAAGGTATATCACGGTGCTTGTAATTCTGTATTATGGGCCTTTTAGTCAGAGTGATAGTGGAAGTGACAGCTATAGTGAAGGTTGAAATGCAACTGTCATTAAACTCTTATTGTACAGTTGTTCATATCTCCAGGAAATAAATTCTCTTAAGGCTGAATGAGTGAATGATGGAGCAATAGAAGGAACCCACACTTCAGACTTACAGTTGACATTTCAGAAGTATAGACCAATTTGCAACAGAATTTACTGTGTGAATTTTTTTCTTAACAGTTCACCAAACTCCGTGACAATCAGAAGGAAAAAAAAAACCAAAGCAAAATTTCAGCAAATCTCATTGTGATTAGATATTGTGCCTAGGAAGCCTTAACAGATTAGATAATCAAATATCTGTGCACTGTAGAATTTATCCTCATATTTATGAAATCTAATGGCAAACTATTGATAAATGGACTTAGATTCCTGGCTGTAGACTGGGTAAACCAGTTAGTTACCATTACTGCACAGCCTTCATTTAACCTGTCTGTAAAGCACTTATGTTGACGGTGCTATACAAATAAAGAAATAATAATTTGATTGTACTAATTTTAAAGTGACTTTCATAATATGACTATACTTTAAGTAAATGGTCCACAACTGATGAACAGTTCTAAAATCAAGTGCCAAAGAATGCAAACCATTACAATCTACTGCCTACCTTATATACTGTTTATAAAACATTAGTAAGTACAGATTTATGTAATAAAATTGAATCTGCTGCTGAATCAACTGTTCCATATAATAGGTAAATAGCGTAGATAAATAGGTAAGTAGCATACACTATACTATATTGTGATACATATAAAAGTCTAAATAGGCATAATACATTAAAATATTCCTAAATACATATTTATCCAAAAGGCAAGTATTGTCCCTAAGAAACATTGATGAATTCTCATTAATAGTCACACAAAGCATGTTAAAGGGCTCAGAATCAGCAAAAATCAAATATATTGAAGTGACAGGAAAAGGTTATTTAAAAAGCTCTATCGGTAACAGAACTGCTGCTTATCATTTAAATAAATAACCATTGGGTATTTTTTTTGAAAGATTACATTACTTAGGACCTTAAATTCTGCTGTAAGTTAATGGGAGTTAGGCACCTATGTCACTTGGGTGTGTCTGAAAATTTTACCCATTATAAATTACTTTTATGTATTTATATAGTACTCATCACCATACTATCTGGATGCCTCAATAAATGAAAAAAAAATACAAAAAATACTTCTCACAGGAAGACTGAACCTCTCCCCTTTCTTTCAAACACATTTTGGACAGTGACCACATGCTATAACTGATTCCACAGGGACTGTGTTCATTGCCTTATGAGATGTTACTTTGAGTATACACAAACCTAAATATGTGCAACTTTCAACATTCTCTGCTGGTGGCGAGAGTGAGGCTTGGACTGATTTCCAATGGAAGTGAGTTTCATAATCCTCCTTTGAGAATACCCTGATGTTGGCCATCACGAGGTTAAACCTGGATTCTGAAAAAAGTATCCCCTTGAGTGTAGCTTATATGTGGGGCAGCAGAGAGAAACAACTGCCGAATTAGCTGGGTTCTGTCCTATTTAGTGTTTTGTTGATAAGCAGGGCCACAAGATTGTGTCCACATTGACCACTGATCAAGAGGGAAGTGGTACCTTTTCAAAGAGGTGAGGTCTCTCATTCGAGCAATCATTCAAGCAATCATTAGCATTTGGTAGCTGTTCAGCTGCGTGTGTAAAATGTATTTGGTAGTCTAACTCCATTTCCTATTGCTTAGGTGTCCACATCACAAAAAACACTTCAGCAATTGGCACCTTTGTTGGTAGTCTTAGCATGGAAGCTAAGGACTGAGTGGTGATGGAGTTTGAAATATCCTCTCACCCTTTTCCTGCTTGGTTTCTCAAGTCCTGCATTCACATTAGAGTGACCAGACAGCAAGTGTGAAAAAACAGGACAGGAGGTGAGGGGTAAGAGGAGCCCATATAACCCTCCCAACCCCCAGATATTGGGATTGTCCCTATCAAATTGGGACATCTTGTCACCCTAATTCACATGCTGAGACCAAAAGTTTGACCCTTTGTGTTGCAAAGGTTCTACTGTGCTGTATGGCTAGCATAATATAAATGAAGAAATCAGTGAATGATACATGCAGTATTCAGTGCTGAAAATGTACATAACAGTCAAACAGTGTGGAGCCTTAGTCTATGCCTACACCACATTTTAAAACCCATTGCAGTGAGTCTCTGAGACTGTGTCTCTGGACTTGGGTTCATGGGTCTTCAGCTACAGCACTAAAAACAGCAGTGTAGACATTGTTGCTCGGGCTGTGTAGACATATGATTGATATCCCAAAGTTGTATTACTAAAATGTTTAAAAAATCTAATTGATGGACTTGTAAAACATTCTTAAATTCTTATATCAAGGAAAAGGACTTGCATATTTTCTTGACACTGTTTACTTGAATGGGCTCTAGCCCTAAAGGGAAAGAAAAATAGCTGAAAGCAGCTTGCAACATTGCTGTAATTGTCCCAAGCTAATTAAATGCTTTCAGCTGTGTCTATACTGTGGCACTGTTTACTCGGCTTGTTTACACTCAGCTGTAGGTAGCTCTACCAAACATTCTTGTATTTATTACTTTTCTCCTCCTTCTGTGTGGTTTTCCAAAAGGCACAATATTGACAAACTTAACTTTCACACCTTCTCTTGTAAATAAATGGCTTGAAGACATGCTGATTAACACTCCAAGAGAATTTGCAGAGTGCAATGGGTAGCCTTTTCTCTGTCTGAATGGAATAGAATGACCCTGCAACTACTCCAGCTCCAAAACCACCAACTGCTTTCAGCACAGTGTGTTATTAAAGCTACATAGCTTCTTCTGGGACCATGACATAATTCTGAATACCAGATTCATCTGTTTCCTTTCAGAACATCAATATTGTGTCTATTACAGCTTTGTGGCAGCAACACTGTAACTATGGAGCTGTCATATCCATCATAAATCCCTATCTTCAAGTGCTTATATCCTTCCAAAATATATGTGTATCTTGTGGACTGATATTTCTCATGTTTATTCTTACTTCAGACATGAAAAGTTTTGGAGAGTCTAATAAAATCCTGTTTCTGAGTTATCCAAAACTGACAAAAAGAAACCTGATTTTTTAAGACATGTCTTGGATGGACTGTAATAACTCAAATGTGATTTTAAAAGAATTAACTTTAAAGCATAGTATATATGACATGTCATCCTCAATGAGAAATAGTGGATTTGCAGCCTCGATTCTTCATCGGGCATTTTGCCTAGAATTGTGCTTCAAAATTGGACCTACCCTCCTGTGAAAATAGTCTGGTTTTAAGCCTTTGAAAATTAGCCCATGTACAGTAGTATGTTACTTTCCTTAACTCCTTAAATGGCATTTCTCAATCACATAGGAGAGGAAGTATAGAGAGCCACAGACTGAGTACTCAGCACTCAAGTGCTGATTGTCCATTGTCTCGCATCTTGTATGAGCACTGATATCTGGACTATAAAGCAAGTATAACATGGATGTAGAAGCTATCAAATCAGAATAGTAGGTTTTTATACCCACTTTGTTTTGAATGTGCTAAATGGCAAGCTAGGGCAGTGTTTCTCAAGTGCTTTACTGGGTGCTGTGGTCAAGCAACATAATAGATCTTCTTGACTCATAACCATTCATTGCCTTTGCAGAAAATTTGGGCCTGCTTCTTCACTCATTTACACTGGTTTTACACAAGTGTAGTGTCACTGACCTATGTGGAAATATTCCCGATGACACTAGTGTGAGAGGTTAGAGAATCAGGCCCAATAAGTGAGTTTCAGGCCAGTTCCATATGCCATTATTTTACATCCCATTCTACAGGGAAAATAAATGGGCAAGGAACCATCTCAAACATGATGCCAACTGTCCAATTTTAACCTCATCACAACTTCAAAAAGAAGATATCAAAACAAAAAGAGCATTGGAGAAATGTTAACATCTAACATTCAGCTGTATTGATAAACCCTACATCTACCTAGTTAAAACAACAATATTCATTATCATTATAGGTAGCAACACTGCCATTGACGTAGCATTATGGGCCAGATTCCCAGCTGGTATAAATTAGCATTGCTTTATTGACTACCTAATCACACCAATAGATTATCTTGCCCTGCATGTAAAGAACAGTTTAGTGAAAAGAATATGTAGAACATAAAAAGTATTAGCATTGCATTATTTTTTTCTAACATCTATTGAATTGGCCATAAAATATCCCACAAATAGAAGTAAGGGGCTCATGTTTTTAAAATGCTATGCATTAAAAAACAAAGTCAGAGGTTAGTATTATATGCACTTATGTAACCTGTAAATAAAATGGATAGATATTAAATATGTAGTTAGGGTGTAAATTCACTTAAGCTCTTAAAATTTACAGAGGAATACAAAAAATGCAAATTCAAAAAGAAAATCTTATTTATTTCCCTGTTTGTATGGTAATTGGCTGCTCATAATGAAATAATCTGATGCACAGACTCCTGCTAAATTAGACAACCTATAATGTACTGTCTTCAAGTAACTTCACATTCTCATTATGGCCTTCCTAATTTCCAAAGCAAAATTAATGTAATTAAGGATTAGATCAATACGTATTGATCCTGAGGTGCTTCAATGGAATACAAGAATAACAGATTAAAATGAAATGATTTTTGTTAGCATTGATTTATGCAGAAACAACAGCTCTGAAGAATTAAATTTAAAAATATTTTCTTTCCTGTATGATATCCTGTAGTCATCTTTATGCACTCTGAGGGGCAAGATTATTTTAGTGTCCTTTGTTTTAAAGAAATGCAAAGGACTGCATTTTTTCATATTTGTTCGCCTGTTTGGATTTTTCTCCTGGTATAAATCTAAATAGTAAATTTTCTTTTCATGGAGAAGAATTTTAGATCATGAGTTATTGCAGAATAAGTTTCTTTTCCACATGTAAATTAAAACTGGATGCATGGTGGAAAACACCATCTGAATATACACCTGGTGGTATACAGGGAAATAGTTAAGTAGATGCAGAAAGGAACTTGAAGCTCCAGAATAAGAAATAAAGAAAACATTCATAGAAATCAAAGCAGAATTGCTTTTCTACATACTAATCAGCTTATTTCAGGCTAAAGAAAAATGACATTTCCTAGTGAAAGAAGGAAATTAGTTCTGTGCATGCCATCCAGTATATGGACATATTGCTATTCAATTGTTTTGGGTTGACATTTATTATTAAGATGCGAAGGAAAAATAATAATGTGTTGTCTTGACAGCTGAAGTTCATGTTCTAAAAGTTGCAGCTGGACTTAAGCTTCACATGGAAATTTCTCAGATGGTTCTAGACAAAGGATAAGATTGCTCTATGTCTCCTCTTCAGCTACCGTAGAGCAACAGGCTGCTATTGGATGTAGACCTTGTCCCAAACTCATAAGACCACGTTCATTGAAGTTGTGGGAAGTTAATTTGTGTTCCACATCTTAAGGTCTCTGTAGAGCATAAAACCTTTCTCCTAACTCATATTTCTTCACTGTATTTCACAGAAGCTTTATGATATGTGAATAAATTCCCTTGCTGCAGGTGATAAATCTAAATTGCTTTGTTTAAAAGCGTAATTAATTTAGAGGGTTTTTTTTTCAATTTTCACACCATATGAACACGAATAAAGATTTTCATGGCATATAAATTTATAAACAGTGATTGGCAGAAACAGATGCACATTTAATTCTGTATAATGAATATTCCTCCTTACTCAAAGTTGAAGTTGCAGCTTTTGGTTACATTTCTGCCATTCATTTATGTTAACTGTTTGGGAAAACAAATTTTCTACTTATTAAAGGTGCTAACATTATTTCTGCAAAAATAAAAAGAGGAAAAAGAGCTTTTATTCATTTTAGTTGCAAATATAAAGCTACTGATCAACAGGCCAGACCTATTAATGTTTTTATGCTGCATAATTTTTATTACTGACAAGTGGTATATGCTGGAAAAAGGGTATTTTAGCATGTAATAGGGCTCTCTATTAAAGAGTACATTAGTGTACGGTAGACTCTCGATTATCCAGGATTGGGTTAACCAGAAAGTGGATTAACCAGGATGTCAAAAAAAAAAAAATATGCGTAACTCTCAGGGCCAACTCTGGCTTTGTTGCTGCCCCAAGCACAAAAAAACCCCAAACCCACCAGGGCACAGGGCAGCCAGTGAGTCAACACCCCATCCCCCAGCGCAGGATGGCTGGTGAACCAACCCCCGCTCCCCATATTTCCTATGGATGGTGATTATCCAGGATTTTATTAACCAGGATTAATTTTTTTCCCTATCATCTTGGATAATCGAGAGTCTACTGTATTTCTGATGCAATGAATCACATAGCAGTTGTATAATATGTGCCTCAAGAACATCTCTAAGCCTTGTTTGTGAGGGGAGAGAATTGATGACAAAAGTGGTGTGTTTTTAAGATCAAGATGGCTCTCTTAATGTAAAATCCTAGTGGAGACAAGGCACTGTAATTTTTACCTCAATGCAGCTAGTCTTGGGGCAGGTATGGGATTGATGTCGACTAGCTACATCGTGGTAAAAACTACAGTGCCTTGTCTCCATTAGGATTTTACATCAAGACGGTGATCTCAAGTACACCCTTCTTTTTTGCAATGAAGACGTAGCATCCGTCATTAATTTTCAACTTCCCTTTTCTTGTAACCCCTTTACTAGAAAAAACAAACAAACCCCCTTCACTTTGAAAGCAGCATCATGCCATCATAATCACAAAACTGGACCAAACTATTTGCTAGATTAAGTTGGTACTACCTAACTGAAATCAGTGAAGTTTTACCAAATTATATGGCTTGAGAATTGGTTTTCCCCAACATACATGATTACACATCCTGTTAGATAGTATAATTTTCCAATGATCAAATGCCATATATGAAGCTACACACTTTTTGAGAAAGAGGCCTGAAAAGTAGAAAGTATTTAAAATGCAACTGGCTAATACTACTATTGAAACCATGTGTGAACATCTAGCCCCAGTTGAGTCAATGGGAGCTTGGGCACTTACTTCAGTGGGGTCAGAATTTTGTCCCTTAACTTTTATATTTCTTGATTTTTTATGACTTTTGACTGTGCAACCATAACATGATATTTCACATTTAATATTCTAGGCTGGTTTAAAGAAAGAAATGGCAAACAGGAGGACAGGACAGGGAAATCCAGGGCTATTTGACTTGTGGAATTTCATCCTTCACTGGCTTTGCTAGCTGGACTTACATTTCCTTTTGGATTCCCAAGGTTTTTTAGCTCATTTTTATTGTCTCTCCCAGTATCCAATACAGATTTTCACAATCGTTGTTGGCTTCTATTACGCGGTTGGACAAAGCTTTCCAAAACTCCTTGTTCTGAAGCTATTTGGCTTGTGAGCTATACAAGTGCTACCAATTTTGCCTGTAAACACCTTGCTCCTGAGCTATCTTGTAGAGTTTACAATCTCCACTTGCTTTATTAGCCTGGCATATATGTTTGTTCAACCAAAACGTCTGCACTTGGACCCTGCTTCAGCAAAGCACTTAAGCATATGTTATTTGCTTTGCTGAATTGAGACCTTAGGCTCAGTGCTTCAGATTTTCCAGTGAGGGCTGTGAGAGATCAGCCAAATGGGAGCAAGGGGCCTCCCCAAAAGACTCCCACAACAGCAGCCAAATTGCAGAATTTGTATGTGCAGATCAATGCCTAAAAGTTAACTGTAGCTGTAACTTCTGTTCTAACTCACTGCACAAGCTAGACTCCCATGTCCTCATAGCATTTAAAAAAGATCTGCAGTGGGACCTGTTTATTTCCTAAGGCACTAGTATAATGGGTTCATGGTGCACCCAGGAATCAGGCTCCAAAAGTCAAATTGTCCACCTCATTACACTTGCAGGAACGAATTCAAAATAAACACATTGATCCCTTCTATCATAAGTTAGGCAGAAGACACAACCTGTGTTTTGCTATAAGTAATAACTGAGTAAATTGAACTCACAAGGCAAATATAAGTGTGGTAGTGCCAGTTCCCGAATGGAACTGGAGAAGTTGGCTGAAATATGAGAAAAGCAGCTGAAAGATTGTGCCATAGTATAAAAATCCAGCCAGTCACAGAGACAGAAGTGACCCACAGTACACCAATCAACTCGCTACATTGTCAGCTGACAAAAAGGCTGGATCCAGTGCCATCAGCATGTGTATGTGCCAATGAATTGAGATTCTGGCTTGTGGATGGAACAAGGGATAAACTCATCTGGTATTGAAATGTTCCTCAGAAAGACTGATTTCAAATGCAGAGGAGATTATGGGCATGGGAGGGCAAAAGTATCTGACAGGGAGGTAAACGTCTCAGTCTATCCCTGAGCACAATGGGTCTTGGTAGTTAGTACTGTCAGATCTGGCGCATCTACAGGCCTCATGCTTGTTGGTCCTTATGCGACTAAGCCAGTACCATTGGAGGAGAAGCTCTTGGTCAGTACTGGTGGATGTTCATTCTTCAGCTAACTAGCTAGTACCAGAGTTGGTACTGCTGGATATTTGCTCCCGTCATCTAACTCTTGTGGTCAGGAGGCTAAAATGGGTGTAAGTCTTTAGGACCTGAGTATGAGGACTCACCTGCTTTGGAAGGAGACAGGGAAGATCCCTTATCTTTGGAGCAGATCTGGAGGGGAACCCATTCTTGTGTCTGTGAAAGTGTCCCTTACTCTCATAAGGAGCCTAACACAGTGGATCTTTGGGTTTATCAGATCAGGTCTCTGCTCCAGAGCTCATGCGTGGAGGGTCACTGCTCAAAGACTGAGTGTGATGTACAAGGGAGTCTCCCCAGCCTAGATCCAAATAGGTGTCATGGCTCTCTCTCAAGGAGGTACTTTCTCATTTGATGCTCTGATCCATCTCAGAACTGGGGAAAGAAGGAGTGACAGATGCTGCACTTGGCATAAATATGTGCCTCCCCAAGGCAGTAAAGATAAGACTGATGGTTGTTGCTGAGTGAGAAGTAGTGAGGAGAGGAGACGGGCCACATCTCTGGGCAGAATCCTTCTCTATAGGGGTGTGGGTGTGTGTGGGGGGTGCGTGTGCGTGTGCGTGTGTGTGTGTGTGTGTGTGTGTGTGTGTGTGTGTGTGTGTGTGTGAAGAAGGCCGGTCTTGCGCACATGGTGTACATGTATATCTACATGTGGAATACACTTAGGGACCAGCATTCAAGAAGAAAAGCATTCCCCATCCAGTTTATTTTCTCCTTAAAATCTAAAAAATATAAAATGTGATTAAATTAAATATAAAATTTATTATTCAACATTAAATCTGCATAGCCAAAGTCAAAAAAAGTCAAGAAAGACAAAAGTTTCCAACAATCACTCAGTCATATTCTACAAGTATTCTGTTTTTTGTAATCCTATTGTTCTTGCTAAATGTAAATTTTAACAGATGATTGATTATGTTGTAAAATTTATACCATAAACTATACAAGATGTCAAGAATCAGAGGGGTAGCCGTGTTAGTCTGGAATTGCAGAAGTGACAAAGGGTCCTGTGGCACCTTAAAGACTAACTACAAATTTTTTAGAGCATAAGCTTCATGGATGGCATGCATCCGACGAAGTGGGTATTAGCCCACGAAAGCTTATGCTCTAAAAAATTTTATACAAGATGTGCGTAATGTGTCAGAGGTAATGTTACAACATCAATGTTAATTTTTATCTTTCCTGACTATCCGTGATTTTTAATTGTAACTTTAAAGAGTACATTTTTTGAATTAGTGCTATTATGTTCATATAGCTCTCACTTAAACAAATTGCACATACCCTTGTGTCTACTGATAGACATATTTTCCTTTAGGAACATATGACAACTGTCTTTTCATTGATAAATTTGTAGTGAAAGTCATGACAAACATATGGATAGTAACAGTCTTGCCAGCAGAATGCTTTTCTGTTTTACTAGTTCAGAGGGGTCTGATTGATGAGAAAGACCAAAGTCTCTCTAAAGATAATTTAGCCATTTCCATACAGTTTACGCTTGTGTTAGTTGTATCCTGCAAGGAAATTCCCAAGAGGTTTTCTCTGACCTTTCCTCTAAAAGGTAACACATAGGAGATTCCTAAAGGAACCATCATCTAACAAGAGTAATGATAGCTTCCATGCCTATTATCATTCAGAGAGAGAGAAAAAAGACTTTAAAAATGCAGTACCACATTCCTCCCTTGATGTTTCTCATGATCTATTAAGGTATTAGAAGCCAAATAAATTAATCATTAAAAACTTGCAGTTAAGTCTTTACAAATAATAACCATGTGTATTTTCATTATTTTTGATCTCAAAATATATATTTTCTGTCACTAAACATGGATGATACATGACAGCTTGCTTTATTAACAGCTAATGGCCAGCTAAAGTTCATGAAAGGGGTTATTTTCCTGAGTATTTCGACATATTAAAAAGGCAGAAGGACTGGAACATACCATCAGTTCTTCATTTCTACAATAGCTCATGATTTGTCAATCCACTTTCCTTTCATGTTCTTTCTGGGGTGTGAGCTATTGTGATGATTATTTATTACTGCAGGTAACCCTCCATCTGATTTATTGTTCCTGATCATTACTACTTTCTGTTTAAAAAATTCTAGCAGATGGGATACCAGAGAGCATTTGCTAAGGAACTAGTTTTATTGAAGCAGGTTTCCATCCTTAACCATACAGATTTTATAATATAAGCAAGAAACAAAATTCATATTAAAAAAAACCTTTTCGCTGAAATATTATTTAATTAAGAATATACTAAAAATAATTTTTTTTAAAAAAAATCTGGGAATAAAGTATTTTTAAAAGATATTTTAAAGATCTAATTCAGAATAGTGATGACATGTCTGAATCTCACTTCAGTCGTGAGGTCCTATATATTTTCTTCAGGAGCTGTATTGATTTAGTCCTATGAGGTACATTGGAATGACTCTGATGACCCCAACTACTTTCTACAGATTGTAAGCTTTCATTAAATAAAAAGAAAAAAAGAAAATGTCTGTTCCTCATGGTTACACACTTAAGTTCCCTGATGTGAACTAGTCCAGTGCTAAAACACGAGGAGTCCTTTATTTGGGCATAAATCCGGTGCTGTATGTCTAAATATATAAGCAGACAGACACATACGGTACAGCTACATCTGAACTGGGAAGCGTGATTCCCAGCTAGTACCTAAAAACAGCAGTGTGTCCATGGCCGCATAGGTGGCTGCTCAGGCTAGCCACCCTGAGTACAATCCTGTCCAACCTGTAGGTATGTATTTGGGCAGCAGGCCCAAGCTGCTGCCCATGCTGCTGGGGACACACTGCTGTTTTGACTCACTAACTTGAGGACAGCAAGTGCAGATACCTCTATACAAGCTGAGAATTACACCTTCCAACTCAAATGTAGACATACCCATAGATTCCAAGGCCACAAGGGACCATTGTGATTGTCTAGTTCACCTCCAATATAATACAAATCATTGAACTGTCCCAAAACATTCCGTGAGTCAAGTTAATGCTGGTATACCTCCAACTCAAGGTAAGTTAGAAGCATTAGGCATTGTAGTTATAAGAGCAATATTATTTGTCCTTCATTCATTTCACTGGGTGTTAACTCAGATGACCAAAAGTCAGTCAAATGTCTACACTGTTAACTGTTTCAGGGCTGATCATTCTAGCACAAACATCGAGCTTTTCTGGGATAGTGAGAAGAGTTAGAGTAATTTTATTGCTTTCTTTCCTGGTACTTGTGGAAATTTTGTAGAACCCACCCAAGAATCTATAATACTTCTTGGATCAAGGGAACAGGATGATTCAGGTGTTTGGTAGTAGAGTATGGAATCTTGCACTTCTATCTTACCAGAACCAGATTAGTAAATTAAAGTTGTTACATCTGATGACTGTTTGATGGCCTATGTGAAGTGAACTAATGAACTCACTTTGGTTCCTAGTAGCCATGTTTTTACATCAAAGAAAATATCACATTCAGCATCATTTTTGGTTATCTGAGCAATAAGATCAAGGGCTGAACTGATATAAGCATAAAAGTACTGGGTCACTTAAAGCGGTGCTTCATCAAGAAAATAGTTAAAGTACATGGATGAGTCACTTGTGGGAAAGGCCTTTAAATAAATAGAAGACTACAGTCTTCCGGGCTATGACAATGGTAACTTTTACAAGCAGTTTGTATTAAATTGTAGGCTGAGATGTCACTATGGTGAAAAGCACTGCAGGATTTTCTTTTTCTTTCCGTGGGATCTTATGTGGGGCTTTAACCCTCCTAATGCATCTTCTGTGTTTAGTGAATGAGGAGATGAACATAAGAACGGCCATACTGAGTCAGACCAAAGGTCCATCTAGCCCAGCATCCTGTCTTCAGACAGTGGCCAATGCCAGGTGTCCCAGAGGGAAAGAACAGAACAAGTTAATCATCAAGTGATCCAACCCCTATTGCTCATTCCCAGCTTCTGACAAACAGAGGCTAAGGACACCATCTCTGCCTATCCTGGCTAATAGCCATTGATGAACATATCTAGTTCTTTTTTGAAGCCTGTTATAGTCTTGGCCTTCTCAGCATCCTTTGACAAGGAGTTCCATGGGTTGACTGTGCATTGTGTAAAAAAATACTTCCTTTTGTTTGTTTTAAACCTGCTGTCTATTAATTTCATTGGTGATCCCTAGTTCTTGTGTTATGAAAAGGAACATTTCCTATTAACTTTCTCCACACCAGTCATGATTTTATAGACCTTTATCATATCACCTTGTACTCATTTCTTTTTCAAGCTGAAAAGTCTCTATCTTATTGATTTCAGGCCGCATGAGGACTAGTGCATAGGCCCACGAGCCGCATCACTAACACGCCCCCTTCACTGCCCCCATCCCCACTCCACCTCTTCCATGAGGTCCCACCCCTGCTTCGCCTCCTCCTCTGAGCGTGCAGTTCCCCACTCCTCACCCCCGCCCCCAGGAAGTGCTAAGCACTGCCAACAGCTGTTTGGCAGTGGGAAATGCCTGGAGATAGGTGGTGGGGAGGGTGCGGGGATCTTGGCAGCTGCAGGAAATAAAGTGTGGGGAGAGAAGGGGCACGGGGAGCTTGGAGGGCCACAGAAAATAACCCCATGGGTCACATGTTTGAGACCCCTGCCTTAGGTGAACTACTCCATCACCTAACAAATCTGAGCCTCATACTCAGTCTCAGTGTTACACATACAATGATACAAAAGTATAGTCAAAAATGAAGAGTAATATAGTGTGCTATTAAATTTATTAACTTTTTTTTTACTAACTTCTGTTAAAGGTCATCCCTGCACTGGGCTGCACCACCACTCCACTCCTGCTCCGCCTTGTCCAACCCCTTTCCTGTCCCCTTCAAACTCCTCCCCCAGTTCTCCAACCAACCTGGATTCACCAACGAGATATACAGTAGAGGGTCCTACAGGCAACTCCTGGCTGAGACTTGGGTTGAGAGAGAGAAGTAACAGAGCAACATGTAGAGATGCGGGAAGCTCATGGGGCATTCAGCAAAACTGAATACTAGGTGAAGTACCTAAACAGACAGTGCATGACATTCAGTCAAAATAGAATACCTAATTCATTCACCAGCTTCTGGTTACTAGCATCTTGTGTGTTGATTCAGACATTTTATTTGCTTTCTGTGCCCTGTAGTCCTTTGCAACATTTCTCATTTGAGTTCTATTTTTTTGTCCACTACTTGAGACTTTGGGTTTGAATGCTTTAAATGTAGGAGTGAATTACTGTCCATAGTATTTTCACCATTAAAATGTGCAATGCAACTTACTGATTTACTATATTTTTATTACAGCAATTTTAAAAAGTGTGGTACAAAGGCAACATAAAACCACCATTGGCTCTCTAGTGTAGAAATGATAGAGATGCAGGAACTGCCAGGAGAAAAGAATGTTATGTGAACAAAAGGGAGAGGGGAAATGGTGATCCTCTTGCTCTGCAGACTGGGTGTTTCTAGGGATAATAAAAACTAGAGATATGAGGGTAATAAAACCTGTGCTAGACACATCTTAAAAGAAGGAACTAGCCAAAGAATTAAAGCAGCACTTTCTCCCCAGATGTTCTAAATTTCCCCGAGTGCATTCACCTTCAGTAGCAATGTGCAAAGGTACTGATTTCATACATGGGCAGCTTGGATGGGGATGGGGTGAAATATAGACATACAGCAAAAACATTATAATTTGCTTTTTTTTCCTCTTTAAAATATCTGTATTACTATCAAATATTTGAAGATGGTATGGGAAGTTTCCAGTTTCCAATTTAGATGTGTGTAGTGCTGGTAGGAGTCAGGACTCCTGGGCTTTATTCCCACCTCTGACAATAGTATTGGTTTAATTGCTCCGATCCCTCAGACAGAGACAAACACCCACAGGGTCTGTATCAAGAGTTCTTAAAAGTACAATACCTACCTGGTGAAGTGAAGAAATAGATTGACAGAGCCAGAATGGTACCCAGAAGTCACCTACTACAGGACAGGCCCAACAATGAAAGTAAGAGAACACCACTAACCATCACCTTCAGCCCCCAACTAAAACCTTCCAGCTCATCATCAGGGATGTACAACCTACCCTGAAGGACAATTCCTCACTCTTACAGATCTTGGGAGACAGGCTAGTCCTTAGTAACAGATGGCCCCCTCAACCTGAAGCAAATATTCACCAGCAACTACACAGCACACAACAAGAACACCAACCCAGGAACCAACCTCTGCAATAAACCCTAGTGCCAATTCTGACCACATATCTATTCAAGGGAAACCATCATAGGACCTAACCACATCAGCCACTCCATCAGGGGTTTATTCAGCTGCACATCTACCAATGTGATATATGCCATCATGTGCCAGAACGGCTCTTCTGCCAGGTACATTGGCCACACCAGACAGTCTAAGCAAAAGAATAAATGGACACAAATCTGACATCAGGAATTACCACATTCCAAAACCAGTAGGACAACACTCCCCCTCCACCTGCCCTCCGCCCCCGGTCACTCAATAACAGACCCAAAAGTGACAATTCTTCAACAAAACAACTTCAAAAACTGACTCCAACATGAAGCTGCAGAACTGGAATTAATTTACAAACTGTACACCATCAAATCAGGCCTGAATAAAGACTGGGAGTGGATGACTCGTTACAGAATCTAATTTTACCATACAACATTTCCCCCTACTGTTACTCACACCTTCTTGTCAATGTCTGAAATGGGCCACCCTCATTATTACTACAAAAGTAATTTTTCCTATATGGTATTCTACTGTTAATTGAATTGTTTTGTTAGACTGACCCCTCACCTGGTAAGGCAATTCCCATCTTTTCATATATTATGCATAAATATACCTGCTACTGTATTTTCCACTCCATGCATCTGATGAAGTGGGTTCTAGACCATGAAAGCTATTAAGAATTTCAGCGGATCTATTGTCCAGAAACCCATATTAATTTTCATTAATTACATTACCCTCCTTGAATCTATTATTAATTGAATCCTATATCAGTGTACCATTATCTTGCCCAGGATCAATGTCAGGCTGACAGGCCTATAATTACATGGTTCATCCTATTTACCTTTTTTTTAAAAAAAAAATTGACACAGTATTAGCTTTCTTCTGTCCAAAACGTATTAAAAAGAAACATTAATGGCTCAATCAGCTCTTCAGCCACTCTTTTAAAACTCTTGGATGTTATTGGGACCTGCTGATTTTAAAATGTCTAACTTTAGTAGTTTCCGTTTAGCATCCTCCTGTGATCCTAATATAATGAGAAGAGTGTTATCACCCACATATAATGAGACTATATCATGTTTTTCCCCAAAATACAGAACAGAAATATTTATTCAACACTTCTGCCTTTTCTGCATTATTATTGATAAGTCTACAATATAGTAATGGAATAATAGTAATCCAGTAATCTAGTAAGAGATTTCACTTTGTGTCCCTTTGCATCAATTTTCTACAATTCCTAACTTTTCATTTATATACATTACTATCAACTTCCCCTCTCTTTCATTTCTTATATATTATTATAATTATTATGTTTTATTTTTTATAGATGCCTTCACTTTCCCTCTCAAACAAGTTATTTTTTTAACCAGTAGAGCCTTCCTCTTCAATTGTGGGATGGTGGCTTTTTGGGCATCTTGTATGATGTTCTTAAATGATTGCCAATATTCACATTTTTCTGATTAAATACTTCCTCACAGCAGACTTGACTTTACATTTTGGCCAACTGTTTGCCCCTGCTGAATCCTTCTGTCACTTTTGTTAAGTGCTACTAATCACATATATGATTGTTATGCTTTTGGGTGGGGGGTTTGTGAATAGAAAGTCAGTATTTGTTAAGTTTATATGCTGGTATCCGAAACACCACAGTTTCCTCCTACATAGAACAGGAAATAAAGTAACAGTAGTGTCTTAGATCCTAATGTGTGGTGACTTTTGTTTTAATGACAATCAGTCACTGTATCCCTGTAAAAGTTTCAATATTTTTGAACTCTATTAACTTGACTAATCTGATAATTTTGCTGTCAATGACAGTCCTTATCCTTTCTTCCAGTTTCATGTTCATATCCAGCATCCTGATAACTGCAGGTTTTAGAAGTACCAAATGGTTCCCCATCTGGGAAAGCCATTGTAGTGCTGAAAATTTGGCTGACATTAAAACAACATTTCCGGAAGCAAGGCCAGCTCTGGGCCAGCACTTTTGAAAATGGCACTTCAGACATGGGCGTGGGAAATAGACATTTTATCACCCACACGTCTAACTGATAGAAATAAAATAGCTTATTAAAATACATTTCTCACATAGTTTGTGTATTTATTAGTGTTGTTTTTCTTCCTCCCTTCTTGCTGACACCCAACAATCCTCTGCTAGCCAGGAGGATCAGTAAGTAGCTGCCTGACATGACAGCTGCTAATCTTGAGTTACGTACTGAGGCCTCTCCTGATGGGAGCGATATATAGGCTCATACCTGACAACTACAAAAAATAAAAACAGGGCAGCATAACTACAGAGAGCAGGAGGTTGCCTAGGGTAGCAAAAGATAATGGGTTGTAAAATGTAAGAGACTGTTTGCACACTGGCAGCCTATTTTTGCTGCCCGAGCCCAAACTACTTTATCTAGAGAGAAAATTAGTTGTTCTCTTTGGGTTTTTTTGGTGGAAGGGAGGAGGATTTGGTTGTGGTATTTTTTAGTAGGAAGGAAGGAAGTTCCCCCTTCTACTGCATACAACATCTGAAGGGGGAGGGAACTGGCAGTGACAGGTTGGAGTGGCTCTTACCTCCCTATCACTTCTGTCAGAACAGAAATTATCTTCAAGGTTTAATTAAGCTACGTTGTGTTGCTGTAAGTTTGCATGAATACCATCGGTGACATGCTTCTCACCCTTCTTTAGGGTGTTGCAGAGTGATGCCATTACCATCCTATATTGCAATCTTTAACATAGAAATTAGAAAGAAACTTGCTGAAAAACAAAACTTTTAAAGTAGATTCCCAGATAATTGTTTATAGCTAACATTAGTTGCCCCACACTTTATTCCTTTAGAGGTAAACTAGCACATGGAAACCCATTACCTTCTGATTAATTGTCCTCGGGTAAGATTGTAACCTTCTAAATTTTCATGCTCCCCATACTAAAGGGTCTGTTATCTAGAATTAGTTCAGCCTCTCTCTTCAGATATGCTCTACCTTTAAAGGTTAAAGGGTGAAAAGTCTAGTTCATTTTTAAAGGACTGTGATCAGATATGTTGCCAGGATTTTAATTTTTTGGTGCACAGAAATCATGCCAACTCCTGAGTAATATGAAAAGACATTTACTACAAGAACACAAAAAGAGCTTGGTGAATATGCAAACGTTTTCCATCCATATTTTGTTCATATTTTTAAAGGAATTTGTTTCAGCAATGATTGTGTCTCTTGTGCTGGCTTTCTGCAAACAGTTGGAGCAATTGAGTCTATATGATGTCAATATAATCACATACGAAAGCTGTACATATAATTATTTATAGAAACAGTTTTTTAAATTCATACACACAAGTAATTCATGCTGGAAATTCTTATGGGCTCATCCAATCAGGGAACAGAAGCATTACCACATGACTAACCTGAGCTATCGTGACTAACCAATACCGCTCAGTTTTGAATACTTGCAAACATGCCTATTGACACAGACAAAGTTGTTGACTGTCAATTTCTCTAGGGAAACATTATTTTATTGTAAAACATCCCTAACCTTTAACATTTGCTTTGAGATTGGGAAAACTATCCATTGGTTATTTAAAAGTCTGGATGTGTTTTAGCACCAAACCTACACAGGAAAAGTTAAGCTTCAAAGAGAAAAGCAGCAGCCCAAAACACAGTGGTGAAAGTAACATTCTTTTCTTACTGGTACGTTGCACGCATGGGAGGTACACAAACGTGGGGCACCAGCTGAAGGGGGGGCATGTGACTTCCCCCACATGACTCCTCTCCACCTTGCCTGCAGGAAGGGGTCTCCGGGCTCTCCCCATCCCCTCTCTCTAGAACCATCCTACAGTATGTGGGCAGGGGGGAGAGGAAGGAGGGCTCTGTTCTCCTTTCATTGCGCTGGAGATTTCTGTATCACAGGGCTCTCTGGAACCACGGTCTCAAAAGGAGCAGAATGTGAGGCCACCGGGTGGTCCCATTCTGGCAACTCCTCCGGCATGGTTGTACCGCCCCCAGCCCTTCCATGCAGCTGCATTTCCTGAGTCCTGTCTGGGATCTGTAAAGCAGACCCGCCGGACGACAGAGCTTGGGAGGGGAGGGAGCTGTGGACTGTACAGTCACATTGGAGGAGCGGCCAGCATGGGGCAACCTGGTGGCCCCACGTTCCGTTACTCCTGTGTCTTTCTGGTATGGAGTACCAGCTATCTCACTGGTACGGCGAACTACACCACCATACTTGCACCACGGGAAAAGAGGAATGTTGAGATAAAACACAGATACAAAATGTCCTTTCTCCCAACATCACAACTAGCAGCTTGCTGTGGTGATCAGCCCTATAGGCACTCTTCTTTTTAGGTCCAAAGGCTCTTTCCTGTCATTTAGGCCTAACGGAAATCATCACTCTCATGTTGCGTTCACTGATGCCATTCTTTTTGGTGATTTTCTCTATTCTCTTGCCTGCTTGACCACACCTCTAGCTCATTAGGCTGAAAACCCAAATGTGCTCCCTTCCATCTTCCCAATGTGCTGCTTATTGGATACATTGGGTCCACAGACCATGGAGTTTAAGGATGATCAAGCTCTCTAACTAAGCTCCACGGGAGCACAGAAAGGAGGACAAAGGATCGATGAAGAAAAATGGATAGTGTGAAATTGAAAAGGCACATCAGGCCCTTTGTCTATCACAAGGTAACTTTTAAAAAATCTTATCTCATTAGGCCTTTTATACTATGTAATATAATATCATATGAAATACCTGATTCATCTTCACTGATGCTAAAATATAGTTTCATGTTATTATTAGGTTAATAATTCATCACTAAAATACATTAATGAGGCTTGGTTTAGCTGACTTGGGGAACAATTTTCAAAAATGCTTGACCCAGGAGCGTAAATTCAGTTTTCAAAAGTGAATAAGGCCAAGGGGCTAAATCCACAAAAGGATTTAGGCACTTAATTGCCACTTTAGGTGCCCAAGTCCTATATTTAGGTACCACTGAGATGCTCAAAATCTCTGCTCGGCTGCTGCCTAACACTATAGATACCTAAATTTCAGCTGATGAAGTCTCCATGGTGCCTATATTTCTGTCAGTGAGCATGAACAGCAACTCCTGGGTGCCTACCATACACCTAAAACCTAGTAAGATGCTCCAACTAGGCACTGCCCTGGCTATCTTGTTTGTAGAGCCCAATTCAGTAGGTGTTCTCAGAGCACACCTAACCCCATACAAAATGGCCACAGGAAGTGGTGCCTTTGCCTACCTTATAACTTTTAGTCCAGCAGTTAGAACACTCATTCAGGATGTGGAAGACCTGGGTTGAACTCCTCTCTCTATTTGATGTAGAGAAGGAATTTTAAGTTGAGTCTCTCACCTCTGCCCAGAGACTCTCTCAGTTTCTCCTATTGAAGCTGTTCCGCTGCGTATAAACAATTAACCGTTCATTGGGCCAGAGGGAGAGGGAGAATGACTCTATAGCTCAAAGGTTATGGCATTTTCCTGGGAGACACCAGTTCCAGGCCCCTATTCCAAAGAATATTTAATTATTTATATACCCAGATGCTCAAAGATATTTAGGGTGCCTAAATACCTTTTGAGAATCTGGAACTAAGTCCATGGGGTGAAGCCCTCTTTGAGGAGGCTAGCCCTGGCTCTGCCCTTCCAACACATCCCACCCCCTGCGACTGGAGCCCTGAAACCCCATCCCCCCACCCCATGGCCAGGGCCCCAAGATCCTCTCACCCTCCCTCCTAGAGCAGCTCAGAGGCCCCCGTTGGCCTGAGGACCCCTGAGCCGGCCGAAGCACTGAGACTGCCCTTCCCCCTTGCCCCCTCAGCTGGACGACCCCGAGCCAGCCGAAGCCCCGAGATCCCCCACCTGGAAGAGCCCCAAGACCCCATCTTCGGATGGAGGAACTTGTGGCCTAATAAATCAAAAACTTCCCCCCAAAACCCTGCAACCAGGGTTTCGGTGGCCGCGGCAGTGCCAGGGGAGGCTCAACCTCCCCTGGCCTATTATACCCATCGCCCATGACTAAGTCACTTCTGAAAATAGAACTTAGCCATCTAATTCACTTAAACCTTGCAATGCTAAGCAAAAAGCAGGTTCTAAATACTTTTCAAAATGTGGACCATTGAAAATTTTACTCTTGGTCTAGTGAGCCAACATTTTCATTAAGGACTTTGTGTTACTCTCTTTAACTTTGCTATGTTTTTATTTATATAGTAGTTTGGCAAGGTGATGGCGACTTTACTCTATTCATTGAAGTACTAATTGTGTTCCTCAACTTTTGAATTCCTTTCTGTGGATTCACGCCTGTAGATAGAAATGGAGCTGACACAAATTCTGGATGTGTTAAAAATCCTAACCTGAATTTAAACCTAAATCTTTAAATGGTTCCTAGTTTGGTTGGGTGGCATGTTTGGGGGCTTGTGATAAAATATTTTGTACTGGAAATTGCTGTTTAGAATTAGAATTATTTAAAATATTATATCAGTGAAATTTAGATTGTCTAATGATTTGGGTTTTTTGGGGAAGTACCTAAAATCTTTGATAGGTGCCAGAGAACCAGAATGAATGAATAAATAAATGAATTGACTCAAAAGCTAACTCAATATTCCCATACTCTGGAGTATTTTAAATCTAGATCCAAATTTTGTGTCTTGAGCTGACCTCTGCTACATAAAAACCCTGTAGGCCAAATTCTTTATTTAGATGTATACACATTGCCTCTTTTGACTTCAGTGGAAGTAGCATGAGTACCTCCAAGGCAGACTATGGTAGTACTACAATAGAATTAGCATTTACTCTTTGAAGTCCTCTTGGAAAAAACTATGAGAATCTAAACCTCTGTATTTTCTGCATAAAGGGTGATGAATAGAATCATAGGACTGGAAGGGACTTCAGGAGGTCATCTAATCCAGTCCCCTGCACTCATGGCAGGACTAAGTGTTATCTAGACTGTCCCTGACAGGTGTTTGTCTAATCGGCTCTTAAAAATCTCCAATGAAGGCAATTCCGCAAGGCAATTCCGCAAGGCAATTTATTCCAGTGTTTAACCGCCCTGACAGTTAGGAAGCTTTTCCTAAAGTCCAACCTAAACCTAGCTGAAATTTAAGCCCATTGCTTCTTGTCCTATCCTCAGAGGTTAAGGAGAACAATCTTCTCCCTCCTCCTTGTAGCAACCTTTTATGTCATTTAAAACTGTCATCATGTCCCCTCTCAGTCTTCTCTTCTCCAGCCTAAAGAAACTCAGTTTTTTCAATCTTCCTTCATAGCTTATGTTTTCTAGACCTTTAATCATTTTTGTTACTCTTCTCTGGACTTTCTCCAATTTGTCCACATCCTTCCTGAAATGTGGTGCCCAAAAATGGACACAATACACCACTTGAGGCTTAATCAGTGCAGGCTACAGTGGAAAAACTATTTCTCATGTCTTGCTTACAACATTCCTGCTAATATATCTCAGAATGATGTTGCTTTTATTGCACTGATTTTATAACACTGTTGACTCATATTTAGTCCACTATGACCCCAGATCTTGCAGTATTCCTTCCTAGGCAGTCATTTCCCACTTTGTGTGTGTGCAACTGATTGGTCCTTCCTAAGTGGAGTACTTTGCATTTGTCCTTGTTGAATTTCATCCTATTTACTTCAGACCATTTCTTCAGATAATTTCAAATGTTAATCCTATCCTCCAAAGCACTCGCAACCCTTCCCAGCTTGGTATCATCTGCAAACTTTATAAAGGTACTCTCTATGCCATTATCTAAATCATTTATGAAGATACTGAACAGAACTGAACCCAGAATATATTCCTGTGGAACCCCACGTGATATGCACTTCCATCTTAACTGTGAACCATTGGTAACTACTCTCTGGGAATGGTTTTCCAACCAGTTATACACCTACCTTATAGTAACTCCATTTAGGTTGTATTTCCCTAGTTTGTTTATGAGAAAGTCATGTGAGACAGTATCAACAGCCTTACTAAAGTCAAGATATACCATATCTACTTTAGCTAAACCTAAGATAGCCAACTGCATTATTATTACTGGGAAAACATTAAAGTTGATTACATCATAATTGTAATTATGTATTTTTACATTTTAAAACATAGGTATATACTGATTTCAAAACCTATGTCTTATTCTCTCAGCCAAACCATTTAAACCTTTAACAGATGCTCTCCCAAAAGACATAATCAAATGATTCTTCCCGTCTTCATTATTGCAGTAATAACAACAAATGCTACTGGGACCAATCAGCATTCATGGACATCATTGATCTGACATGTTGAATTATAACTTAAGTTACAGTTAAATTCCCTTCGTATGGTAAAATGGAAATCCCATCACAGGGATTAGCATCTTAATATCACTGAGCAGAATAAAATATAAGACAATAGATATATAAACCTCCATCATGTTCTTCAGTTCTTAAAGCTGAAGAGGTTTACTGTAAAATAGTGTCTTCAATCAGAGCTAGTAGTTTTAATTTTCCTTCTCTTATCTTCAAGAAACCCTTCTGCAGTGTGTGGTTTCTTCTTAAGAATCTTGAGCAGTTGGCACTTTTTTCCACCAGACTTTTCAGCTAACCTTTAATGAACAATTTATTCGTTGTTTGCTTTTGTACTTTGTTAGCAGTTGTTAAAGTTAATAATGCCTTAGTGTTTTGTTTTATAATGAAAGAGAAAAATTTAATAGATTTTGTGAATTTCACAACAAGTCTGTGTGAAATATCATTCTACTTTGGCCCCAATTCAGCAATGCACTGAATGGGGTTTGTCTACACCAGGGGTCGGCAACCTTTCAGAAGTGATGTGCCGAATCTTCATTTATTCACTCTAATTTAAGGTTTTGCATGCCAGTAATACATTTTAACATTTTTAGAAGGTCCATTTCTACAAGTCTATAATATATAACTAAACTATGGTTGTACGTAAAGTAAATAAGGTTTTTTAAATGTTTAAGAAGCTTCTTTTAAAATTAAATTAAAATGCAGAGCTTCCCGGACTGGTGGCCAGGACCTGGGCAGTGCGAGTGCCACTGAAAATCAGCTCACGTGCCACCTTTGGCACCCATGCCATAGGTTGCCTACCCCTGGTCTACACACTTAATTCAGAGCAAGCTAGTGTGTAAATCTACCCTGCATTAGCCTGCCACGTACCAAGTGTCCATGTGGATTCTGCTGCCATGCAGTGAATGTTTCCTAGTGCATTTTGAACTATTCCTATTCCAATACAGGAATTCATGTAGAAAACCCCTAGCACTTGCTATACTTTAACATGTTTGTCCTCCCTGTGGGAGAAGCAAGGAGTTCAGCCTTCAAGTCTGTAGTCAGTGGAATTGCACCAGGGATGAATTCAGCTCCAGCTGTTCAAAATCTAATGCACTGTTTCCAACATTTAGGGATTCACATTCTTCAGGTAATTTATAAGCAAGTGCTCAAATGATGTTGGAGACTTCACAACTAATAAAGAATGAATGAATCTGGGAAAATAGAAGTGCAACTGATGAGAGGAAAGGGCTGTCCAAGGATAATATTGCTTGACTTCCAGAGGTCATTTCAAAACAAAAGTACTCCAAAATCTTTGGAAGTAAATATTTACAGAGCAGACCTTTTCATGTTTTCCCTAAATTCTGCATTGTTCAGAGATTATATAACCAAGCACATATCCATATAAACAAAAAAGGATATGCAGTCAACAATGAGTGCTTTTACATTTTACTTTCAGATGATTCCAACTCTCTGTTTTTCCAATGAATTTCTTCTCAGACCTGCCATTGAGCTAAGTAAACAGTGATTGAGGATGCTCTGGTTTACTTATTCCAGCATAATAAAAATAATAACACCTCATTGTTTTCTTTGGGTGGTGATAACTGGACCCAGATTACATTCTCTGTAAATTTTCCTGTTTGCTATCCTCTTGCTCTTTATTGATCTTCACTTATGTTAGCTTCAACTTTTTCCTCCCTTCCATTTGTCTTGCTGACTGAGCTTTCTTTTGCCTGAATATTATTTGCATTCAACTCTTACATAATGCTAAAAAGTACATACACTTGGAACCATTTAAGATGATGATCCCCTTCAAATCCTTTCCAACTAATCTCCCTAATTCATACTTTGTACAAACTTTGCAGTTGTTTGTCACTTGAACTCTATCTGGATATGAATTTTGCAAATGGCCCCGTCTCTATAATGGGTCAAACCAAAAAGATGAATTCAAACACACTTCAGAGAGCTCAAATACAGATCTGAATTCTGTGGCCCATCGCAAACAATCCTCAGAGACAATTCCGCTGTCAGTTCTGAAGAGGAAGTAAATGTGCTCCAAATATTGTATTAATTGTGGATAAGTTTAAATGACTCAGATACACCCATTTATTCTGTAAGTCTCATTCTCCAAAGTGCTCAGCACTCTCAACTCCCATTAAAGTCAGTGGGAGACTATTTAAAGTGTTGGGCCTCAGTTTAGCAAGCGACCTAGATATGTGCATAACTTTAAGCATATGAGTAGTCTCACATAAATCAAAGGAACAGTGCATGTGTACAAAAATTGTATGATTTGAACCATCTTAATTTAACAGTCAGCTCTTATTGATTATCTAATTCATCATAAAAATAATTATGAAAATAAATTTTAGAGGCAGCTTTGGCATGAATAGAATTTTCAGCCTCACTGATTTGAAAGTGAAGGATGAAAGATATTCCTCAACTGAAAATGAATGCAAAATAAGCAATAGTACCTTGCTTCTAAAGCTCAAGTATTCATTTTAAGAATTTGAAGAGTTTTTGCTACCAGTGTAAAAGAACTGGAAATTCTACTTTAAACTAAGGAATCCAGTGCTCATCCTTCTGTACCTTAGCCTAATTAGCAGAATAACTTCAGTTTAAAGACATGTGATTAAAAGAATGAAAACTCATCCAAATAATTTGTGTAGATTTAAATGTTCAAGCAGCATTAGCATCAATGGAGAAAAATCTTTGCTAACGTCTACATATCATCTGCATACAGATAAAAAGGTACATTATTATGACAGATAGAGTCAATGAAAGGCCATCTGTAAATTAAGAACTCAAGGACCACTGTCTAAAGCCCTGGAGATATGCACATAGCTGATTCTGCATGGAAGAAAAAAAACTATATAAACAAATTGTTTATTAATTGACTACAATGTGTGGCAAAATCTTTTTTATTAATCCTGTAGCAGATGCTGGTGAATATTCAGTGTCAGATAGAAAAGAGTTTATGTTAACATCCCTAGAGCTGTGATTATAGCCCATGGATTCAAGGCCATAAATGCCCTCTAGCGATGAACTGTGTATAAAAGAAAGAATCCAGATTGGGGAAATAAGTCATGACCAAATATTAATACAAATTTGCATAATTTCAGTATGCCGATTTAGAGAGAACATCTTAGTACATGTACTTTAGAAGAACAAAAGGACAATGGTGATAGCTAGTGAGTGGTTGAATGTTCAGTTTAGTTTTGTATTTTATTTGGATCAACACTATGACCAAATCCATATTTATTTCTGTCTTCAAATCTTTTTATCTAGTAATGATGGACAGTGCATGAAGGGAAAAAGCAATGCTGCTCTTTACTATAACAAGAATGATTTGTGTCCTATGTCAGTTGTATTAGATAAGCCAGAAAGCTATACCCTTACTTTGATACAGCCATCTGAGCAGCTGCCATTTTCCCAGCCAACAAAAATAACTAGTTCTACACTAAGCAACAAAAACAATGATGCCACACCTGCTGCCCTAACCAGCTAAGAGGATGGAAGACTATAATTCAAGCCTATGGAAATAGGGGCATATAAAGTCAAACATATGCCTTTGCCAGCTCAGCTGTTATCATATCTGGGCACAGAAATATTCCTGTCAGTTGAATTCCTCTTTGAGTTGCCTGACAGACGGTAATCCATGGTGAAAGTGTGAGACACAAGATAAGAACATAAGAACACAAAAATGGCTCTACTGGGTCAGACCAAAGGTCCATCTAGCCCAATATCCTGTCTTCCAACAGCAGCCAGTGCCAGGTGTGCCAGAGAGAATGTACAGAACAGGTTAATCATCAAGTGATCCATCCTCTGTCGCTCATTCCCAGCTTCTGGCAAACAGAGGCTAGCGACACCACTCCTGCCCATCCTCGCTAATAGACATTGATGGACCTATCTTCCATGAATTTATCTGGTTCTTTTTTGATCCCTGTTATGGTCTTGGCCTTCATAACATCCTCTGGAAAGGAGTTCTACAGGTTGACTATGCGTTGTGTGAAGAAATACTTCCTTTTATTTGTTTTAATCCTGCTTCCCATTAATTTCATTTGGTGACCCCTAGTTCTTGTGTTATGAGAAGTAGTAAACAGCACTTCCTTATTTACTTTCTCTATACCCGTCGTGATTTTATAAACCTCAACCATATCTCCCACTAGTCATCTCTTTTCCAAGCTGAAAAGTCCCAGTCTTATTAATCTCTCCTCATTCGGAAGCTGTTCCATACCCCTAATCATTTTTGTTGCACTTTTCTGAACCTTTTCCAATTCCAATATATCGTTTTTGAGATATGGAAGACCACATCTGCTCACAGTATTCAAGATATGGGTATACAATGGATTTATATAGAGGCAAGATGATATTTTCTGTCTTATTATCTATCCCTTTTTTAATTATTCCCAGCATTCTGTTCCCTTTTTTGATTGCTGCTGCACTTTGAGTCGATGTTTTCAGCGAACTATCCACAATGACTTCTAGATCTCTTTCTTGAGTGGTAACAGCTAATTTAGACCTCATTATTTTATATGTATATTTGGGATTATGCTTTCCAATGTGCATTATTTTGCATTTATCAACATTAAATTTAATCTTCCATTTTGTTGCCCAGTCCCCCCAGTTAGAGAGATCCTTTTGTAGCTCTTTGCAGTTTGCCTGGATCTTAACTATCTTTAGTAATTTTATATTAGCCGCAAATTTTGCCACCTCAACTCTTTACCCCTTTTCCCAGAACATTTATGAATATGTTGAATAGGACTGGTCCCAGAACAGAGCCCTGAGGGACACCACTATTTACCTATCTTCATTCTGAAAACTGATCATTTATACTTACCCTTTGTTTCCTATCATTTAACCAGTTACCAATCCATGAGAGCATGAGAAGTCCTAACGCTTATATTTGGAAAAATATAATGAACAGTTTTGTTCCCTGAGGGCCAGACTCTCATTTAGTTATGTAGCTCCACTGGTTTTAATGGAGTTTTATCAATTTACATGACCTGAGAATCTGACCTTTATATCTGTATTTTACACAATGGAGATTGTGAAATGAGGCATTTTACTGGGTTATGAATGTCTGCCTCCTGAAGTATCTTTCATAAGAGCACAAGTCAGTACTTATTAGTCACTTTATTCTTTCTCAAACCATAAAGTTAATGGTATGAGATGGGAAATTATAGGAAAGTCCCCACAATTTTTATTTATTAATTATTGACAATAAAACCATGTATTACTGATAATGGATCCTAAAGTCTGCAAGTATTATTGGGAAAATGATCATTACATTTCTCAGCTGTCAGTCATTAAAATATACAACCAGTGGGAGCAGAGGAAGGGGGTTTAATATAATTCATGTAAGCAAGAGAGTCTCTGCCTTGAGCCCAAATCAAAGGCTTTGCAATTGCAAACGTCTGCCTTTGGCATTCCGTGACACCCCCTTTCAGTACTAACTCCTCTTGCCAAATATTGCTAATGTCAACTGGCAATACTGTAATATAAAAGGGAATCCACAGCACCTAGAAAGGATTTTTTATGACACACTGCATGTTTTCACAGCAGCTGAGATCTCCAATCTCCAAGTGATAGATATTGCTCCTGAATATGGTCATCTGGTAGAACCTCAAGGTACTGAAGTTAGCACTCTCAGTGTATACATCTAAATTTACAACAGCCAAATTGTCAATATATAATTATGATGGTTATAAATAGCTTGCACTACTGCTAAAATTGAATTCCAACTTTAAAATAGAACATAACATCAAAATTAATCAACTGCTTTTCTTTAAACTGCATGATTTTTACGTCTCTAGAAGCCCTGCAAAACTTTAAAGAAAATCAATTTAAGAATGTTAGAGATAGGAAAAATTTACTTTGATAATGCATCCTGAACTGGAATGACCATAATTGCTGTTTTCTGAATGTTTCAATACGGCTCATGATTTGGAATGAGAAAAATTTGGGGATGATCAAATCCTTGAGATAGATAAAATTTGGCTACTTCAAGTCACATTGTTTTAAGAGCTAAAATCACAATGAAAAGAAAACAAAATATGAAGCCACCACAATATGCCACACAATTGCCTTGCCATAAGCTTTTCTATAATATTTTCCCACCCAAAGAGAAGATTAGGGACAGGGCGAAAACTGGTGAGCCAGTTTGCACAAAGAGATGGTTTAGTGAGGAGGGGTTGAACAATTACACATTTAAGAGACAGTAGTGTAATACTGACAGACCCCTATCATGAGCGGAATGAAACCTGGGACCTCTGCAACTTAGTGTACGATCCTCTGCTATATGAGCTAAAAACCACATGCCTCTTAGCACAGGCTATAGAAGACTCATCAATCTCTAGATGGGTTGGGTGCCCATGAGAGGGGGACAGAATGCCACACTAAGCAGGCATGGGTTACATAGGCACATGCCTTCCTGAAGCAAGGTATGGGCTAAAGGACCCAACAGCTTGCTCACAAATTCTACTGACCAATTATAGGTTGTGGTCCAAAGTTCCCCAAATACTTCAAGGACTCTAGTAAACAAAACCTTTTGAAAAAGCAGAAGGAACTTTTCATTTGTCTCACTTCAATCTCTATATCGTTCAGAGAAGCAGCTAATCAAGAAGGGATCTGAAGAATGTTATCTGTGATGTATTTTCAAAATTCTTTATAGCAAGAAATATTCAAAGTGTTTCTGTTGTTCAGAACATTTCATATGCTCTGGTGGAGGGAAAACTACTTTTTCCTCCCCAGTATGCCAATGCAGAAGAGTAAAACAACTCATTATGCTGGCCAGTTTCAGAATGTGCCTTCCCTGAGAGCTTCACTCTAGTCCCACTATATCCACTACATAATGGATCCCACTATATAAAGGTAGACTTTTTTCTATTGATTTTTGTCCCTTACACACTATTGTTGGCATTAAAAACAAAATTAACAACAAAAATACACATTTTTAGCCTTGTTTTAGAAATAAGTTTTCACCCAGGCTAAGAGGTATCAGGTTTCATAGAGTTATAAACATTTGAAAATAGGAAGTTTATATGGAACTGGAAACACAGGACTATTGGAAAGCTATAATTAATTAAATGATTTATCTATTTTATAGTTATTATTTTATTTTCTACAGCACCTTATATCAGTTATTCTAACTTTACAAACATTAATTATTAAATCATCAAAATACTTCTATAATATATATAAATACTAGAGCCGATTGAACTAATTGTTTTGATTATTTTTTTACTAACTTTATTCCTGGTTTGACTAGCAAATCATTCCCAAACCAATGCTGATTTCTGTGAATGCATTTTCTGTACATAATTGTTTGCCAGATAATTTCAGTGAATAATTTTCAGCCATTTTTTTATTTGCAGTCTGTTTCACTATTCTACATTTGTTACATTGTTTGTGTAACTGATTGCTTAAGTCACGTGGTATTGATTCTGCTACTTGATTTGGTGCCGTTTAAAAAAGGGGAATAACAATTTTAGCAAACTTCTAGTATGAATTCTTGGATTAATAAAATATCTGCTCAAAAATCTGTGAAGTTTTCATGATCTGTGAACACTTCCAGCCAGAAACTTGAAAGATGAAGGCTCAAGAGCAGGGGTAGGCAAACTACGGCCCACGGGCCACATCCGGCCCGTGAGACCGTCCCTAACCCGCGGTCGGGGAGGCTGCCTCTGGCCCCTCCCCCGGAGCTGCGCAGCGTGGGCACCACTGCGTGGCCGTGCCCCCCGGTTCCCTCGGAGCCGTGCCCTCCGCAGCGCTCGGGGGGCCGGGGCTGCGCGCTGGCCCCTGCCCTGGAACCGCGCCGCACGGGGACGCTCCAGAGGGCCGGGGCTGCGTGCTGACTCTTCCCCCGGAGCCGCGTCACACGTCGAGCACTCTAGGGGCCGGGGCTGTGTGCTCGCCCTTCCCCCGTTGCCACGCCGCGCAGGCAGAGCTCTGGGGCCGGGGCTGCATGCTCCCACTCCACCAACCCAGGCAGCTATTGTAAGAGGCGGGATGGGGGAGCTCCAGGGTGGTGGTTGGGGGGTGCTTTGGAGGGGGCAGTCAGGGAGCAGGGTGGGTTGGATGGGGGTGGGGTTCTAGGGTGGTGGTTAGGGGGTGGGAAGGTGGATAGGGGTTGAGGCAGTTAGGGGACAGGGAGCAGGGGAATTGGGTAGGGGTGGGATCCTGGGGGGTGGTTAGGGGGTCTGTGGGAGGGGCAGTCAGGGGACAAGGTGAGGGGGTTGGATGGGTCAGGGATTCTCAGGGGGCAGTCAGGAAGCGGGAAGTGGAAGGGGGATGTATTGAGGGTGGGGCCTTTCCTACCCGGCCCTGGATATAATTTCAAAATCCTGATGTGGCCCTCGAGCCAAAAAGTTTGCCCACCCCTGCTCAAGAGTCTGATCTCAAACCCATTAAGTCAATGAAAAAATTTTCATTACTTCGAAGTAGTTTGGATCGAGTTTTAAATTACTGTACAAATCATTCACATTTTTCCCTCTACTTTGTGATCATAAAACATTTTCAATAAAATTATTAAATGAAAATCTCTGATTGCTGTATCTTATCTGAGGTTACAACTAGTGATCCCTTTGCACAATACACCTGGCTCTTCAGAAACTAGTTTTCTTATTTTTATTGTGTTTTTAACTAGATTTTATGGATTTGGGGGTATGATTGGGTAATCTATAAAGATAATTTATTGGCAAAAGTGAATTTATAAAAACTAAAAATATAGCAATTTAATTTTTAAATATGCTACAAAATTTTATTTTTACCTATTTTTATTTTGTTTCTGGAAAACCAATGCAATAACTTTAAAAATATCTAATTTTATACTTGATGCAAATGAACTTTTATTTTATACTTGATGCAAATGAACAGCATCCAAGACTGACATTCCTTGTTTTAAACACAGACCTGGAACAACACTGCTGATTAAATTTTTCACACATTGCCTTGCCAATGTGACTTATTGCTATTTCTGGTTAAAATACACCAAAGGTTGACATTGAGACCATCATGTTGGTGACAGTTAGTGACAGCATCAAAGACTGACATTCACTATTTACTCAGGGTGAGAGTTTCAAAATAATATAGGGGCACAAGTCTGCCAAATCACTTAACCCAGATCCTCAAAAGTATTTAGACACCGAACTGCCATTGATTTTAATGGAAGTTAGGCACCTAAATACCTTTGAGGATTTGGGCCATAGGCACCTTTGAAAATTTTATAGCAGGGATGTGGTACAACACTTCTGCACAATGCACTGGCCATCGTGACTCAATGCTATTATGTTTAAAAACACAGCTAGTGTGGCATTGAGGCCACTACAAGGAGACAATCAATGCTGCTTCTCTTCTTGAATATATTCATGGATAAATATTTTTAAATGTATTTTAAATATAGTAGTGATTAGATCATGTTTGCACAGTGCTTTGAAAATGTAAAGGGCTATATATAAGTTAGGTGTTAATTATTATTATATAATGTAATGAATACCATGTTTTGGTAGCATTTTATATGGTATAATTAATTAAGCCTGCGGAATTTAATAAGCTAGACAATCCCTGTGTTCAGAGGAAAATGAATTATCTGTGAAAAACAACAACAATGCCTGTCTTATCTGTCTTGAATGCTAAGGGACTGATAACAAATTGTTGACAGAGCATTGTGACTAGCATTAAAATTAACCTGCTTGCCTGAGATGGTTCTTTCCTTTATTTTTGTTCCTAATCTTGATGCTGAGATTGAACAGCTGCTGTGTACCTGGTGGCAATGTGAGTTTGTCAGGCTAAAAGAAATCTTCCTCTTCTTGCACTTTACTCCACTGGGATTGAGACAACCAAGTTCGGTGGAGTAAAGAATAGGAAGGAGATAAACTATATATACTGACATCTAAGGGTGGGAAACATATATCTTAGCACATGCGCAACGTTCCTCAGGTGGCACATGACCAGGATTCATCACTGAACTTGCTCTGCTGGTTGGATCATTAGCTTCCCCAGCATGAGCTGGGTACTGACAGGGAGTGCAACATGAACACTGATCCATGACCCCTGTAACATACAGGAAATGAGCTGCCAAACTTGGCGCTCTATCACTACTGCGGAACAAACTGTCAGGGATGTGGAGGCTGCACGAGGAGCTCTTTGCTGGCGTGACTGATCCTGAGGATACACAGGCTGGGGTAGTCACAGGTGCCAAGGAGTTGCTCATCCTTTCGAAAAGTCAGAACCAACAGTGTTCTGGAAGGCAATGCGGAATTCATGGCAATTAACTCCCTGCCACCTTTGCTGGTCTTCCATAGATCCTATTGACTTCAACTGGTCAGGGATTTGACCCCTGATTTTAGGACTTCGGGCAAATGCCTGACCAAACAAGTTGTTTACAGGATCTTAGGTCTCTTCAGTCAGCAGCAGGTACTGGAGCTTGTCTAACCTGTTCTTAAAAACCTCCAGTGATGGGAATTCCTCAGCCTCCCTTGGAATAGGACATGCAACCACAGCAGTCAAGAGAGTGATACAAGCAGGGTGGCTGAAGACAAAAGCTAAGTAACCAATAGAAGAAAGTAGAACTCATAATTTCAAATGAAAGATGGGCTTAGAGTGCAGGAAAGAATCATATTTCAAGGACAGAGAACCGTGGTCTCTGCTTCATTACATAAGGATGTCATGCAAAAAAATACATGTATCATTCGCAGTTGTCTTAGACATGACATTCTAATTAAAAAAATTAGTATTGTACAATATAAAGAAAGAGTTAAATGGCTTAAGAACTGGCTGACAGATCTCAAAGAATATCTGTCAATAAGGAACCATCATTGAATGGAGCTGTTTGTAATGGGGCTTCACTGGGATCAGTACAAGGCCCAGTGCTATTCAACATTTTAACCCATGATCTGGAAGTAAAATATAAAATCACTGCTGACAACATCTGTGGATGACTCACAGATTGGTGGAGTGGAAAATACTGATAAGGACAGGGAAGTCACAGAGAATGAGATTATTACTTTGGCCCATTCATATAAAATGTGTTTTAATATAGCCAAAGGCAGAAGCATACATCTATGAACAAGAGGAATGCAGGCCATAACTGCAGAATGGGGATGGTATATTAGAAAGTATATGTTGAAAATCCTTTTCAGACTCATACTGGACAAACAATTCGGCGTGAGCTCTTAGTGTGATGCTGTGGTAAAAAAGGTTAATGGTATCCTTGGATGCATAAATCAGGTTGTAATGAGTAAGCATAAGGAGGTGATTTTACTTCTGTACATGACACTGGTGAGACTAATATGGAAACATCCATATTCTGTTCTGGTGTCTACTTTTTTAAAAATGATATTGAAAAATTGGAGAGGACGAAGAAAAGAGCCACACAAATTATTCAAGGACTTGAGAAAATGCCTGGCACTAAGAGACTTAACAATCTCAATCTGTTTATCTAATCAAAAATAGGATGGAAGATGATTTAGGTATGGTGTATAAATACTTTCATGGAGAGAAAATACTGGGTACTAAAAGGCTCTTTAACCTATCAGAGAAAGGCATAAATAAGAACCAATGGATATAAGTGGAAACTAGATAATTTGAAATTAGAAATTAGGCATAACTTTTTAATAGTGAGGGTGATTATTGGAACAAACTACCAGATGAAGTGGTGGATTCCCCATCAAATGAAGACTGGATGCCTTTCTAGAAAGTATGCTTTAGTTGAACACGCTATGTTTTAGTCAAAAAGAAGGTGCTATGCTCAATATAGGGGTAATTGGGTGAATGTAATGGCCAGTGATACACACAGAAGGTCAGATTCTATGATTTAATGGAACATTCTGACATTAAATTCTATGAATATATGATATGGTCTTTAATTATATGATGACATACTATGTGTTTCACAGGATCACTACCTCATTTAGTGCAGCATAGGCACAGAAAAAGGCAGAATTAAAGTTGAATGAACAACTGTAAATCTGGGATTCTCTCATTTTTCCTTGCTTCAATTTGCAATCTTAATAACATTGTTTGAACTTAATTATTTTTATATAGAATATATATTTATGACATACTGTAGGACAGTAGAATTATAGGATAGCCTCTTGGACCTTGTATGGGAAGATGAGAACAGTCTCAGTGATTTAACTGTTCCTTTCTGGCAGTTAATTTCGGTTGTTTTGGTAATCCTTAAACATCAGTAAAATGAAAACAGATCCTATTATTTAAAATGTGTACAGAATATAGAATACAGATGTATAGCGAAAGTGAAGTATTACTGTATTCTATGAAAGGACAGAGCTGGTAGCTGGTATTACTTGTAATTATGATAATACCAGAATTAAGGTTGCATATTCAAACTTAATTTGCTCCCCACTATGAGTATGCAGTATGATACAGTCTTTAATTATGTAATTGTATATTATTTTTCCACAGGCCACTGGTTCATTCAGTGCACAGGATGGATCTGCTTTGGGGATGAATCAGGGCTGTGTAGTGGAAGACACTTGTTTGTAGGAATTGAAGAATTTGGAAGTTGTATAGTGAATGAGGCAAGGATTTGCGGGAAGATAAAGGATTGTCTCATGGTTAAGGAAGTTAAATGCGGTCCTGGAGAATTGGAATCTATCCCTGCCTCTGTCATAGAGTTCCCATGCTAAGCAAGCCACTTAAACCAAAGTGGTTGTCACTAATTATGTGTTCTTCATTTTCTGGGTGCCCAGCTTGAGATGCTGGGGCCAGATTTGCAGAAGCATTAAGTACTCACAACCACAATGGAAGCCTTGACTATATAAACTGCTATATAATGCAAAGTAGTCTGACAAATCAGGTCCTAGATATCTCAAACTCGCACCGAAAATTAGTGACATGAAAATTTTTGACCTTAATCTCCCTGTTCCTGAGATCCACATCTGTAAGTGGACATAATATCTCTGCCCCCACTTAAAAAGGGGTTTTGTGAAAAAAATAATTAACAAATGTAAAGCATTCAGTTAGTATTGTGATGAGTTCTGTAGACAAACCCATAAGGAAACTAATTAATTCGGTTTTCAGAGCAGGGTTTGAATTTTGTGCAGTAAACGGGTGAAAGTAACATAAAAGACTTCCCGGTACAGGGGCCTGGCTCTGGGCGTGCGGAAGGGGCAGAGCTGGAGGTCAGCCTCCCCCGGCCAGCCTTTCCAGGCTGCCCGGCCCACACCACCCAGGGCTCCGGCAGTGATTTAAAGGGCCCTGGGCCTCTAGGCACTGCTGTGGCAGCAACGACAGCAGCCAGGAGCCCTGGGCTCTTTTAAATCATCGGGCCCTGGGGCAGCTGCCCCTTTTGCCTCCCATCGGTGGCCCTGAGGAAGGCAAAAGAGCTATGGCAGTGATTTACCGTTGGCTGTGTATGGGCTGGTATCATCAGCCACTTCTTACTAGTACACGGTACTGGCCCACTTTCACCTCTGGCAGTAAATAAGGCCTAGGACCACATGTTGAATAAGAAGATAAAACAAAATATTTAATATCTGTTCATTAATTTAACACAGTCCATCCTATGGATTAAATGAGACAGAGGCCTCGTGGGAAATATGTGATCTTGTAAATAAAGACTATCATAATGCATATGCACAAGAGGTCTGAATTACAGTTACACAGGCAATCTTGATTCTGGCTTGCCCGATCTTTTGAATTCTTCACTTTGCAACTCTAAAAATGTTATTTTAACATAGTTTTTGTGTGTGTAAAGTACAATAGAGAAAAAAATATTCAAAAATGGTTGATTGAGGTTCACAGACAAAAATGGTTATCACAATTGCCTGTGCAGTTATCACAATTGTGTGAGGAAATCAGATCAATGTGTGTGCATATGGCAAGTAATAAATGTAAATGTCCTCCTGCAGCACACACAAGCATGGATACACTTTGCATACAGATCTCTGTGCTCTATTTATATGATCCATTGCACACACACTCAGAGGTTTCCCTTTGTGTGCAAACCTGCTTCCTCCATCTTTGTTTGTCTCTATAGTGCTTTAGGGCATATATGAACTTTAACTGTAACTAATACAACATTAGCCATTATACCTGCATGGCTCATTTTACATTTACAACAACATGCAACATACTGTATTACATTAATGCACAACATATTCCACAGGAATCCATGAACCAATTCTGATAAAAATAAGAACAAGTCTGAATCTTCAGCGAAAACTTATTTTCACTTTCACCTATCTCTGCCTTTTTGGACTCTAGCCAGGATGTCATTATTATTGTAAGAGAGGTTATTCTAATATTTTGGCTCAGTTGCAGGCAGGAAATACCAGCAACCTCACCAAAAGCAAAATGAGAGCTTATCTTTACATTTTTCGGCTCTGTTTTGCTGACACAAGAGCTTAGGTGGTTCAGATGATTATTAAAACTTTTAGGCCCTTCTGAAAAATGAATCTCAGATTTTTTTGAGGTTAAACCATCACTAACATCTAGTTATTAATGTTTTCAGCTAATTATTTTGCCCCGTGGCAGCACATCACACTGCAAAGCACTAGTCCCAAATCCAATCTGGAATCAGACTTCTACTCTGCTGTGAGAAGCCAAGCAGCTGCTAAGTCTCCTGTTGTAAGATGTAGGCATTATCATTGTACATCATTCCTGCCAGGCAATTTGTGCACCAGCATGTAGCACTAGTTAAATGGAAAAGCCTTTAGGCCATCCTCTGGAGCTGAAGGTGAAGCGTTTGCTGCATAGGAGGGGAAATTGAGAAGTAAAAATAAAAATGTCAAGGCTGAACAGGCAGGAAAAACCCATAATCTGTTTCTACTTTAGGAAGTGTTACAGCAAAGTCATACTGTGGGAACAGGTAGGGGTATAATTACAGCAGGAGCCAAGAGATCCTGCTTTTTTCTTGAGCAGAAGTTGTCCTAATGAGAGGTTATCATCTGGAGGGCTGATAATGATCAATGAAAAAGTTTGCGGCTAGATTCCTAAGGGAAATGTAAGCCCCTAAATGCCACTTTAGACCCTAAAGTCAACATTTAGGCACCTCTGGCATTCCTATAACACCCCCTCAGCTGCCACCTAACTCTTTAGGTGATTGAAGCCCCCAGGTACCTACATTTCTACCAATAAATTGAGCAGCCAAGCATACCCAGAGCCACCTCAGTTCTGACCCTGCCAAGCAGCTCAGCACCTGGCTCATGCCTGAGTCCTGGAAGGATTCACAAAGTAGGCATTCCCCCACCTATCTCAGCTACAGAGCTGATCCCATAGGCATGCTCTGAGCAAGCTTAAGCCTGTAAAAAGGGCAGCCAAAGGATGGGCTCTCTTTTACCTAATAGGCCAGTTTTAACAGTACTCACGAGGGCTGTGGGAGATCTAGGTTCAAAACTTCCTCTGGTTAACATGAAGCAGGGATTTAAATACAAATCTCCCATTGCCTAGGAGCATGCCCTAATCACTGGGCTAGAGGATGAATGAGACTCTTTCAGTCTCTCCTGATGGAGCTGTTCCACTTTGTTCCACAACTATTCATTGGGCCAGAGGGACAGAAAACAAAAGTAGATGAGAATGACTGTCTGGCCTTGTGGTCAGCATATGCACCTAGAAAGAGGAGACCCAGGTTCCAGTTGGTGCCCCCATGACTATTTAAGTATTATATGCAAAGTGGAACAGCTCCAACTGGAGAGGTGAAGAGACCCTACACCAGAGCTCATTAGTTAGGGCGCTTTCCTGGGATACAGGACATGTGGGTTCAGATTTTTGCTCCACATCGGGCAAAGAGGGGATTTGAATCTGGGCCTTCTGCACTCCATGTGAGCGCTCTAACCATTGGGTAAAAAGGCCAGTGCACCTCCTTCTCAATATTTCCCATTGACTATCTTAAGAGATTCCCTGCTCAGCTTCCTAGTTTCTGTGAGTCACTTTTTTAGGCACCAAACTCTCCCTATGCATTGCATGGGGAGCCTGAGTGCATAACTCAGGGCTGTGAATTCCATGCAGCAGGGTGTCTAAAAGTTAGATGTTGCAACACCAAAGTCTCCATTGAGAATTTAGCCATTATGTTGAATAACAGTTTTTCTCCAGAAGACACTGAAGTCCTTTTACAGACCCTTTGTATAGGAACTCCACACCCCCATGAAATTCACAATGCACTGTGGCAGCTCAGCAAGAGGGGAAAATGGGGTGAACTATGGGAAATTTAGTCTGGCCTGGAAGCCTGGCCTATAGAGAAGAATGGGGCATGAAGCACCCAAACTACAGCTCTCGTGGGGCATCACAGTGGGGATTTTGAGCCAAAAGTTTTAGGATTTTGATATTTCAGTAAAAAGGCATTTCTTTCCCAAGGCAGAAAACATTTGCTAATCAGCCCTATTTATAATGGGTCATGGCAAGGAAATGATGCTGGTTGCATTACATAACCGGCTTTCCCATGAAAAAAAGCACGGTGGCAAGGGCATTTCTCTGTCCCAGAGATTCCTTGCTGCTCAAATGGCCCCTTGGTATCATAAACAGGTGTGTGCAATTTAACACAGCTCCGCTTTAAGTTGTACTGGAGGTAAATCAGGCCCCAACCCAGTTCCAGAACTGGGAGGAATGCAAAGATGGCACTGAAGTCAACTTTGTCCCCACTCTGGTCCTGTGCTAAGTGCAGCTTTATCTGAACCAGAGAATCTGCCCCCTTCAATCTTCCTTTTTCTCCATGGCATGTAACTTGCAGTTCTCTCTCATGTGAGCAGCCCGTTAATAAAGAGAAGTCACTGGTACTACTCATCTGAATCAGGGCAGCAAGATTAGGCTCATACCTCTCAACATAATTTACAGACGCAACACATGTCATCTACTGGCAGCCATGAATACTGCATTATAGTAAGTTTATATAGAGAGCTGTAATTTACACTCTACTGTTATCTTCATAGATAGATTTGGTATTAACATTACAATAACACTCAGAGGCTCTCATCTTATGTTAGGCAGTGTCCTACATAAACACTTCCTGCTCTGAAAAACATACAATCTAAATTAAGACAAGACATAGCAAGTGGATGTAATGAACAGAAGGAGGTAAAGGGGAAGGAGGATAAAGGTAAGAATGATGGGAATAAGTGTTTTGTAGACTAGTTATGTGCACAGATAGATGGTCTAATATCATTCAACATTTCTTGTCTTCAATTATAAGTAACAAAAATAAAATAAAGGTAATTAATCCCTGGACACCTGTCTAGCTTTTTCAATGAATAGTGTTATTAACTTGTGATTTTTGATCCAAAGAATAAACATATCCCTTAATGATAATCTCACATATTCCTTCAGTCAATTTCTAGGTTGAAAAATAATTATTTTGGTTCTTATGCACAAAGGTCTGACCTCCACTTACTAAAAAATGACTAAAGACAAATGGTGTGATTTACCCTAAGTGAGTTATGGGCACAAGTTTCCTTGAAATTCAGCGAAGAGAGTAATTTGGGCACAAAATCACACCAATAAATTAGTCATAAATTGTTAACTTCCCCAAATATACCAGAAGCAAATTAAACAAAAGTCACAATACTAGCAGTCTTTCCTGGTTTACAACGAATGAACGGACACTTTGACACTAAATACACTAAATGACAGGAATCTTAAGCTTTTCCCATATTACTCTAGGATTAATGAGTCAATTCTGCAATGGTAGTTAGATACTTAACTGCCATGTATGCCTTTGAAAATCTCCCCCCTTGATCTCAAAGATTTTTAGTTCATCACCAAATAGAAAAATGTATCTCAGTCAACGATATACAATCTACTCAATATATTCTGAAGTTCATTAAGTCACTATAACATTGCAGCTTCTCCTTTAACTAGAATAAGCCTAACACTAGTCTTTTTACATACTTAGGGCTCCCTCTCATCTCTTTAGTGTTTGAGTACCCTTAGCTTCTTTCCCCAAGTTATATTATTAAGATTTAGCACAGTCTATTTCGTCTAGACTCTATGCTGTATTCTTTCTGTGTTAAGAATAAGTGAGGTCCCAGAATTTGCTACCTGTTGTACCCCACTCATTCCAGCTATGGCCCCAGTCCAGCAAAGCACTTTAGCATATGCTTGAAGCATGAGGATTCCTAGTGACATCAATAAGACTACTCACTTACTCACAGTAAAGCTCATGAGTAAGTGCTTTGCTGGGTTGGAGCCTATATAAAAGATTACTTCATATGGAGCTCAGATACCATGCTGATGACTGGGGCCAACAAAACTTTAGACAAATTAGATTGCGGAAGTTGAGAGCACCTACTCAAGTGAACAGCTAGCAGAGGGAAGGCAGCAAAGTGCTCACAGTGAAGGGTCTAGAGTTCACATCCCTCTATGGCTCACCAGAACCCACATTTGGTGGCTTACTGGGAAAGCTGCAGGACTGATTTGTTCTCCCAGGCTTTTCCTGCAGAGGGGAAAGGTTGACTGAGAAACCAATTGACTAAAATGGTGAGGGAGAAGTTGGGCGAGGAGCTATTAGAGATTGTCACTCTCATTTTAATATTTTATTAATATTGTTTTATGTATATTTTTTACAGCACAAAAGTCCTGGGACAGGAAAAATATTGGATGCATAAATAAAATAAACTATTTTCCAACTGAAACAATGGTTATAGTCTTATTCCCACTTTTAATTCTGTTTTCTATCCAAAATTTTACTTTGTCTAATTTTTCCAATGTTCTTTATTTTAGCTGTTTAGCTCTAATGTGAAATCTGGCCAAAAGACTCTCAAGAATCTACCTGTATATTGACATCCATTGCACTTATCTACAACGTTAGTAATATCTTTAAACATGACATCCGCTTGCCAGATTCCATGTTGCCTGTCCTTAATCAAGAGGTGTCTGCCCAACATGTAGTCCACCTTTAAGATATTTTCCAGAGGTGGGCTCAGTCGAAACACCTAGAACTTCTGGGATGGGGAGGGAGGCATGGTTTGCAATTCAAACCTAGCTAGGCATCCAAATTTTTCACATAGCCACTGTCTCTATAATGGTCTCTACCAAATCCAAGATTTGAACATGTCCACACTTTTGGCCCATCACTAATATTTTCCAGTATTTAAAGTAACTGACCTATAGTTTCCTGATTAAAACTGCTGTACTTAACAATGCAAGCATTTAAACGGTCTTTATTAGGCTTTGATGTTAACATGTTAATGATGCTTACACCTTTGTTACTGTCAGTGAAGACAAGAGGTCCTACAGCATATAAATCGCAATACTTTCAAAATAATAACCCACCTTTAAATTTACAGTTTGTCATATTAGCTTTAGAAGTATTTATGCCGAACTGTGGATGATTTGGATACCAAGAGATATATTGTCAAAGAAAATCATTGGACGTTCCCCAGCTATTTTCATTATTGTTGTCATTTGGTTATAAATGATTTTGTGTTGGCAGTAATAGAAACCATTAATGAAACTTTGCTCTCTTGTAGTACTTTGAAAATAACTTGTACCTTGGGTTCTATAAAATTGAACACAGGATATTGCACGCTTCCTGTCCCTGGCTACACTGTAGTTCAAATGGAGTTAGCCAGAGCCATATCTAAAACAGCATTAATGGTAACAAAGTTTCTGTACTCAAACTATATTGAAAAATATTACAAAACCATGAGGCAAATTAAGGAAGTGCTAGGATTTGTAAAATGGTGTATAACATATCTAGGACCTACCTATACTACCCAGGGAAGCTTCATTTACTCTTTAGTCATGCTAGCTGAACCATTCTGCCTATAGCACATATAATGCAGGAAGTGGAGAGAACCATGAAACACCATTGCAGTAGTTAAACTATCATATTTAGGATCTGCATGAAATGCAGAAGAGATAAGAAATAGGTTCACACCTATAATATAAAGGAAAAAGCTTTACTTATACCTTTAACACTGGTGCACAATAAATGTTATTCTCCATTTCCTCTATAAAATGAAGCACTAATGATGCTTCAGCCAGGTAGTGTTACTCAGAGCATGTCAGAAATGACAGAACACATTCTTGCTTTCAAAGATAATTTTTTTTCATCACAAAGGAAAGAACATGGAGTTGATTGGTAGACATACTAGGATTATGTACAAACTGGGGAAAATAGGATTCACCACATGAAGAAATTATTTTCAGCTACTTTGTTATAACTTTATTAAAAGTGCTATGGTCCTGAAAACTGAGAAGGTGCTGCCTCCTGGAGGACTTTAAAGAGCAAGAAATCCAAGAAATATGTTTCTCAACAGAAAGAGCACTAATTACACACATATTGTGTATGCATTTATATAGAAAATTATGTGATATATAGGGATTTTATGCTACAGTATAAAACATATTTATACTACGACATACGTATTGGAAAATATACAAATACTGTGAGAGACATCTTTGTGTGAACCTCAATAAACCAAAATTCTCTGAGAAGCAATTATTCTTTTGCTGTATTACTTAGGATTAGATTGTATTTCAAATGACTTTTCTTTTCATCATCCAGAAATCAAGCATGGGTAGTTTGTCTACAACACTGGGCACCACTAGCAATTCATAATATAGCCATGCTGGTACAAGTTGCCAGTAGTATACAACTGGACAGAAGAGACATAGGCACCCATTTCTCATATAGAATTTATACTGATCTTACTATGACAGAATCTGGGGACATAAAAATGAACTTTAAGCATGAATTACCTGTGATTCAATGTGTTCAGTCTCATGTGTCCTTGTGGTTTTATCTAGTATAGGTCAGGGCTATATCCTGCAAATGTATCTTAAGAGAGTGCAGTTGAAGTCACTGATTTGGCCCTATAATGGTACAAGGTGCCTTGCGATGGATTCCTTTGCAGGATCGAGTCCTTAAACATTACTGTGCAAACAGAGTTATCATCATGTTATTGTCAGTTCTAGTGAAGCTCATGAGAGGCTGTTTATTTTTTCAAGTCATCAATTTTATTACTAATTGTGCAATTAACTTTAATCAATATTTTATTAATTCAGCTAAAAAAAATTATGTTCCATTGTTAGGGGGTAGAACTTCACCTACCTCATGACTTGTGAGGGGGTGAGTACACACAAAATATCCCATGCATGATTGTGAAAATGTCTTGCATGACATGTGATGTAAAGACACATGCTCACTTTTAATGAATATAGAGAGATTTTCAGAAAAGGACCTAGAGGTTACAGTGTACAAGAAGCTGGATACGAGTCAACAGTTTGTCCTTGTTGCCAAGAAGGCTAATGGCATTTTGGGCTGTATAAGTAGGAGCATTGCCAGCAGATCGAGGGACGTGATCATTCCCCTGTATTTGGCATTGGTGAGGCCTCACCTGGAGTACTGTGTCCAGTTTTTGACCTCACACTACAAGAAGGATGCGTAAAATTGGAAAGAGTCCAGCGGAGGGCAACACAAATGATTAGGGGGCTGGAGCACATGACTTATGAGGAGAGGCTGGGAACTGGGATTATTTTGTCTACAGAAGAGAAGAATGAATGGGGGATTTGATAGCTGCTTTCAACTACCTGAAAGGGGTTTCCAAAAAGGATGGATCTAGACTGTTCTCAGTGGTGAGATGACAGAACAAGGAGTAGTGATCTCAAGTTGCAGTGGGGAAGGTTTAGGTTGGATATTAGGAAAAACTTTTTCACTAGAAGGGTGGTGAAGCACTGGAATGGGTTACCTAGGGAGGTGGTGGAATCTCCATTCTTAGAGGGTTTTAAGGTCAGGCTTGACAAAGTCCTGGCCGGGATGATTTAGTTGGTGTTGCTCCTGGTTTGAGGAGGAAGTTGGGCTAGATGACCTCCTGAGGTCCCTTCAAACCCTGATATTCTATGATTCTATGATTTAGACTGATGAGTTATGTAGGGTTTTGAAAATGGGGACAAGAAACCTGAAAAAGACACAGAAAGCAAGAAGTTGCCTGTGAGAGGGTCTGAAGAGAGCAATAGCATCGCCAGAAACAAAGACTTTGGGGAAAGGAAATGATAGTCCTTAAACTTTTATTGAACTTCATTTCTCAACACATCTCTAGGCAGAAATGTTTTCCAAACATAATTTTATAAGCTTTTATTGCAATCAGCAGATGAAATTACATCTGCTTAGCATGCATCCAGTTTATATCATTGTAGAATTTGGCAGTACTGCACTCAACTCCACTACCAAGCCCTCACGGGAAAAATATTACATTAATAATATGTTTTTATTTAGTTTTTACTTAACATAACACAATGATGACACAAATGGATTTTATTCACTTACTTTAAGTCTGTATCTTGGGCTACTCACTAATGAATAACACTGAAATAACAGAGACAACCATCTGGCTTTTTGAAGTCTTTTTAAATGCATTACCAAACCACATAGAATATTTTACCAGAAAATAATGTTTTCCTGAACAGTCTGGATTCCTTTCCACAAGAAGCAGTATGTACTGTATAGAAGGAAACTGTCACTATTACTATCAATTTAAATAACTAAATATTGAGTGGTGATAGATACTATATTATGGATAGAGTTTGAGGTTTGTGTATATGTCTATGGGGGAGTTGGAACAGTCATGTATTTATTTAGATAGATAGATAGATAGATGCAATGGTTTGTACCGCCAGTGGTTCTCTTCCTGTGTCCTATGGCCCATCCATGTCTGCATAATGAAGTTTTTGAAAATCAAGCAGTCATGGATGGGGGAAGGTGAGAGTTGGTAGGTGAAACTGATTCATGAGAGGCTCTCTTTCTTTTAAAGTGATCCACAAAATATAAACTACACAGAAACATGGATCTCTCTATCTGAAACCTTAAAAAACCTGAAATAGCTCACTGAAGCTGTTCTGTATGTAAATTTTACAGGGAGCATGCAACTTAAAATTTTAAAGGTGAGGACAAGAAACTTGAATTTAATGATTTACATATCTATCTATCTATCTATCTATCTATCTATCTATCTATCTATCTAT
>ML677333.1:50263373-50364434 GCA_007922305.1 Dermatemys mawii | reverse complement strand
TATCTATCTATCTATCTATCTATCTATCTATCTATCTATCTATCTATCTATCTATCTATCTACTTTCAGTTTTATGAGTTAAAAGGGCTCCAAAGGCATACAATATGGCTGCCCCTTTTTTCAGTTCTTGTTAATAAAAAAGGGGGAAATCACTTTCCCACTGACAGAAGGCAGTGCCTTAAACACACTATCTGAATTGCAGATGTGTCTTTCTCAAATATCCTTCCCATGTCAGAGCATGAGAGGAAGGGAACAAAGGTGCCCAAGTAGCTTCAAATAGCCAATGAGCATGACTAATACCTGACATTTCTGGATGATCTTGACTCACCCAGTAGAGTCAGCCCACCCAACTCCATCAAGTCTGCAGGCACCCGAAAACAAAAACCAAGAACTATGAATCCTTCCCTTACTTAGACCATTAAATTCTGTAGTAGAAACATGTGGGTCATACACACACATACACTGACACTATTCAGTTTTCAGAGTAGCAGCTGTGTTGGTCTGTATCTGCAAAAACAACAGGAGTACTTGTGGCACCTTAGAGACTAACACATTTATTTAAGCGTAAGCTTTCTTGGGCTACAGTCCACTTCATCGGATGCATAGAATGGAACATATAGTAGGAAGATTTATATATACATATACAGAGAACATGAAAAGGTGGGTAGTTTCCATACCAACTCTAAGAGGCTAATTAATTAAGATGAGCTATTATCAGCAAGAGAAAAACACAAAAAAAACCTTTTGTAGTGATAATCAAGATGGCCCATATCAGACAGTTGACAAGAAGGTGTGAGGGTATTTAACACGGGGAAATAGATTCAATTTGTATAATGACCCAGCCACTCCCAGTCTTACATTTCTGAAAGTTTCTGGAATATTTCCACAAGTTCAGACAACTATCTGGCTTATTTTTTATAAATATGTAAAATATTAAAATACATTGGTGGCTGTGATAATTTTAGAGCAGAGAGCATTTTATCATCCTGTCGAGCTATAAACTTTCTGTATAATCATGCCTATACCACCATGAACATGTCCTTGAAGAGAATGACAAGGGAAGCACAGCTCTTCCCTCCTAGATTTCAAGGGGAGGAGTTTGAAATATGAACATCTTTTGCTCTTCATCTAAAATACACTGCCTGTGAATGTCTGTCTGTGATTTAGAAAGCAACCACATGTCATCTGGTGCACAGAGGAACAATAATTCACTGGTACCATCACCGTGTAGAATTTTCAAAGCACAAATGTACATTGCACACTGATTCTCTAACCCATAATTTTTATTCACAACTGAGGATTTGTGAGATTGAGCCCAAAGTATGCAAAACGACCTAGTACAAGGATGAAGATTAGTATCTTCACGGCTTCATTTTCTTTACGGATAAGAATTTAGATACTATGGAAGCACTTAGATATTATTGTGGTGGGCACTATAGAAAGTCATAACATGACACAAATAGATCCCATTCAGCCTGTAGGATAAAGTATATTGGCAAAAACTGTTTTTGGATCCTCCAATTTTTATTGACATCCAAGGAAAAGCCCATGGGTTTTATACATTTCCACACTGCTAAGTCAATGAGATAAATCGGCTTTCAGTCATGGTGCTGCATATACCCTGACTTGTTTCACAAACCACTCTATTAGTACTACTGCTGTCAAATTTTGTAATACTGTGTATTGTTCCTTAAGCCTGGATGAACTTTGGCCATTACAGAAGAGTCAAGCAATATTTTCCTGAGAAGCTGTTGGTCAGATTCTCAACAAGAAAGAAAAAATGAGTAGAAATCTGTGCCGCAAGCCTCTGTAGCTAAAAATTACTCTAATATGACCAGAAACATTTGGGGCCAGTTCTGAGTATCTCAAATGAGGGATGAAGATCTCCATGAGGTAATCCTCTCTCCAAAACCATGGAGCAAAAATGTAACTTATTCACAGAAGCTATGCCACCTTAAGGCTGGATGGAAGATAAAAATTCCATTTTTGTTAAAAAAAAAAGAGAGAGAGAGAGAGAGAGAGAGAATGTGTTGCCATTCTGCACTGGAACAAAAATAAGACTATTCTAAAATTGTATTTGGCAAAGCAGGATTTGAACCTGATCCTTGTACATGCACTAGGGAATATCCTAACCACTAAGTTATTAGCAAGTTTAGAGTGTGGCTTTCTCTTGTCTGCCTCTGGCCTGCTTCCAGATGTACAATCCAGGACCTGAAAACCCTTTCCAATAAATGTTTTCTTGAAACTGATATGTTTACACAAAAAGTTTCTGTTTTTTCAATGAAAAAAACAAATTGTTGAAAAATTCCTGACCAGTTCTATTTTGACCAAACAGCTGGAATAGCCTCTGCCTTACTAGAACACCATCTCTGCAGCAGGGAAGACTACATAGCTTTTCTCACCAAACAGCTATTGTGTGCTACTCCACAAGATGCTTTCATATAACTAGGTTCCACAGTGCTTGGGTGCCCTCCACACTTGCAAAAGTAGAAATACTTTTATCCAAATCAGATTGCAACCATGGAAGCTGTGTGCAATGATCATGGCCAGCAAGCAGTTTCTCCCTACTGACTGACTTATTATGGGACTTTTCCTCATATCAATACACTCTGGTTCACAGCCCCATTTCAGGCCCACTAGGAAGGTGTAACCCACTGGTGAGTGTGTGTTACAGTTCCCCCTCTATAGCAGTCCATGGAAGGTTCAAGTTAATGCAGTCCCAACTACAAATCTTTACCTCATGCTAAAGCAGCTTATGCTTTTAGGTCTGGAGGTCTGTTGGGCAGTCCTTGGTGCATAGGCCAACCATGTTGGCTATAGTGGCAAACTGTTCCTGAGCAGGGGAGGAATTGGGTAGCTATACAAGTATGTTGTTGTCTCCTCAGGGTATGTGCAAAGTCTCTGCAGAATGGAACTCATGTTATGGAGCTGGGCCATACCATTCCAGCCAAGATTCATGCTGCAAACTTTTCAGAACCATACTTGGACCCTTGTTTAGCCTCAATGGAATTATTATATACAGCCTTCTGCAGAGAAATACAGTATTCTTGTTACAAAATGTATTTTTTTCATTTTAGCCATCAGTATTTCATCTTTTAACCTTTCCCTTTTAGATCACACGTTATCCAAAGAGCCAGTGATATCTTACATAACTCAACCACTTCCATGGGGATGCAGAGTCAAGTTCTGAAGTGTATTAAGAAACATTTCCTCTTTTTTCATTTGATCAAACCCTTGCTTCTTGATTGAATTTTCATTTCTTTTTCAAAAAGTTTCCAAAAACTGGGGTGTGAAATACATTTGTATTTGAACAAAGGAGAGAAAAAATGGCAGGAAAGCTAATAGAATCATAGAATCATAAAATATCAGGGTTGGAAGGGACCTCAGGAGATCATCTAGTCCAACCCCCTGCTCAAAGCAGGACCAATTCCCAGTTAAATCATCCAACAGATTTTTGCCCCATATCTCTAGCAGCCAACAAGATTAAATAACATTCTGAATGCTAAAATGATGGATTCTAGCACATCTTAGGAGACTGAAGCTTCTGAGAACATGGCTACTTCTGTGAAGTGAACACCCTGAATTATGTTTTTTAAAGTTTTTGGGGTGTTATTCATATTTTTTCATAGAGCAGACTTTGAGAACTGCCTTCAAAAAATCTCATTTTCTTAAAAAAACCCACTACCTTTACAAGTGATTCTACTTGCCCCATTATATTGTGATCTCATGCTAATTCACACTGCCAGCCTTAGTCATGCCAGCCTTAAATCTTGATTAAGCCCTGTTCTGAGGTCTTAAGTGGGACTTATGTGTACAAAGGTCTTCTGATGGCTGCCTGCACAGGTGTGAATTTGACCTAGTGAGTGGTCAGAAATACCCCTGCAAATATCTTGCTAGCTCTACATGTCTACATCAAGCCTTGGGTAGGGCAGCTTCCCTTGATAAGTGTCTTTACTTAACAGTGTTTACAGTTTTGTTGCCATCATCACAGAACATACTGCCTTCAGAAAGCTAATTCCAAAAATTGCAGTGCCAGACACGTGGATTCATTTGTGTCAGAACATCATTGCTAGTTTTCAGAGGAGATACTTATGGGAATTATCATAAAATGCCCTGAGTAATGTAAGTATTAAAGAACATATAACAGACCTTGTCTTCACCTGTGACAATGCAAGATTGTTCATTTCGGTACACTTTCTGAGTATTTTTTTCCCCCAATCTCACTTTAAAAGTCTCAGGAAAGGAGATTTCCACCACGTCACATGAGAGACTATTCTACAATCTCAAATTAAGGATATTTTTCTGATATTCAGCCTATATTTCATCCCACTATGTCTAGTTATGCCTGTTTATGTTACCCTAAATGACTCCTTGCTATGTACAGTCTTTGAATAGTTCTAGGGAGTTGTCATGATACATAGCTTTGTTGCTTAGCCAAGCTATCTATATTTAGCTTTTTAAATATTTCCTCACTGTTGCCACCTTGTCATGGCTTTGCCAGGTTTGTATGGGCAGAATTCTGTGCTAGGTAGTGTTGGTGAGAACCAGAGTAGAGAAGCAGGTTTCAGAGTGGTCCTCTGTTCAAGTGGGCGTAGATTAAGTTCTTCCTTCTCTGGAACAGACCCCAACCTGCCTGAAGATAGGGAGTAGTGCTCCAGGATGTCAGAAGGCCCAGCCTCCCCGAAGAGGAGTGTTGGCAGAAACCTCACCAACCAAGCAGGTGACATATAAGTGCCTCTTGCCAATGCTCTCAAGGAGGGATAGAGCCATAGCATTGAGGGAGGAGCAGGCGGTTCTACAGCCCTGGTCTGTCTTTATCTAGTCCTGCCTGATCTGTGAAATTTTAGAATTTCCACTGTGCCTTCATATGTGAGATCGTAATTCCTCTGACATAAAAAGATGCTTCATTTTTATACTTAGAAATTTCAGTTAATGATAAATGGCATTGGTTTTTTTCATGCTAATTAGTCTAGGGGTGTTTACTGGTGCACTAATGCCATGAGACCTACAGTTGCAGGAATCAGAATTTGACTGACTATAATAGGAGTTATATGGCTAAAAACCCAGTGCATGTGGTTGGAATTTTACTTCACTGAATCTACAGTGCCTTCTTTAAAGACAATGAATGATGTTTTTCTAAGTTTTAAGTTTGGAGATATTTTTTAAAAAATGAGCTCTACAGCATGTTACTTAAAGCCGTAGCTGATCATTATTATGCCTACTCTACTTCTTGGTTAAAAATATCTTTCCACTGATAGAGCTCTAAACCTATTGAGCAATATTTCCCTGCTAAACAGACCAATCAATGATTATGGAAACATAGTATTTTGGATTTCACCTACTATGTTCTATGCACTCTCTCTCTTCTGTGCCTTGTTATTCCCATTGCTGGTTTCTTCTCTTAATTTGTGCTACTAGAAAATGTCTTGTTGTGTCTCTTTGTCATTGATTAAGATGTACTGGCACATGTGCAGGGAAGATTAAATTGTTTGGCACTGATCTATAACTGTCTGGTACAAGATCTGGTTTCTCGCAGTCTAATTAGGTTACTAATTCTCTGGAGGCTGTTTCTGTCAATCTTACTCAAGCTGAGTAGCATTTTACTTAATGGGACTATTTACTATGTACAGTACTATTCCAATTGAGTAAAGGAGGCAGAATCAGGCCCTGAGTGACTAGTTCTGACCAAGCCACTAAAGGTTAGATTATACCTATAAGGCATAGCCTTAGGATCCTGCAGAGCCATACTGCCCCAGGAAAAGGACTGAAGAAAGGCAAAATGCTGCTTGCAGCTTCCCAGTGTACAGGGAAGGACACAAATTGCTATGACATTATACGTAGGGCCCTACCAAATTCATGGCCATGAAAACCACATCACGGACCATGAAATCTGGTCTGTCACCATGAAATCTGGTCCTCTGTGTGCTTTTCCCCTATATTATACAGATTTCACAGGGGAGGCTAGTATTTCTCAATTTGGGGGTCCTGACCAAAAAGGGAGTTGCAGGAGGTCACAAGGTTATTTTAGGGGGGTTGCAGTATTGCTACCCTTACTTCTGTGCTGCCTTCAGAGTTTGGCGGCTGGAGAGCGGCGGGTGTTGACTGGGTGCCCAGCTCTGAAGGCAGTGCCCCGCTAGTAGCAGTGCAGAAGTAAAGGTGGCAATACCATATCATGCTACCCTTACTTCTGCACTGCTGCTGGCGGATGGTCTGCCTTCAGAGCTAGGCTCCTGGCCAGCCACCACTGCTCTCCAGCTGCCTAGCTCTGAAGACAGCGTGTCCACCAACAGCAGTGCAGACTTAAGGGTAGCAGCACTGCAACACCCACTACAATAACCTTGCAACCTTCCCCTCCCGGCCCCCGCCCCAACCCCTTTTTGGGTCAGGACCCGACAATTACAACACAGTGAAACTTCAGATTTAAATAGCTGAAATAATGAAATTTACTATTTTAAAAACCCTATGACCATGAAATTGACCAAAATGGACTGTGAATTTGATAGGGCCCTACTTATACAATGTCAGCTCCACTATCTGGAATGGAGAGTGGGCAGAGACACAAAAGCTCCTCTAGCAGTGGCACAAGAGCAGTTCTGGACTGGAATGGAGGACTTTAGATGACCAGCAAGGGGGTGCATAGGGCTTGTGTGGTATAGAGCTAAGCATCATTTTGGGGATCTTGGTATTTCCATTATGGACAAATGGACTAGGGCCATGGATTCAGCTGTAGTTGTTACTGTGCAGTGACCTCCAGTGAGAGGCTGATTCTGGTCTGCAGTCTTGAGGGACTTTCCTCCACTCTTTCCCACCCCATTCCCTACCCTCCAATCAAACTGTGGAGGATGGGCACTGAAGAAATTTATATGTCCCTAACTGCTGCTATGCTTCTACCTAAAGAATTCCAATTCTCTCCTCAAAGCTCGTTCCCAGGTGACATCACTATTCAATGATCCTTACTAGCCTCCAGTATTTTCCCAACATAAAACTGTCTCATAGCACATTTACTGCAGTGTTACCAAACAGGGTTCTCACTGAGTAACAATTCATTATGAATACTAATCTTTCTGGCAAGTAGGTCACTTCTTCTACAGGAACATTAAATCTGTTTGATGTCAACTCTTGTATGTCCATATAAATTACTTCTTACATCTATAGCAAAGAATGGATACTTTAAGAATTGCAGTTCTCACTGAATAGAAACAGGGCATGTATTCCAGTACACAACTGTGCTTTAAACTGTCCATTGTACACAGAGTGTAATAAAACCTTAGTTTCTGATGAGTGTAAAACATATGCTTACAGACTAAAATCCAGAATCTAGTCCCCAAGTTCCAGACCATGTTCTGAGCAGACGTACTGCAGGGGTGAATTATGGCGGGGGATCTTCCCTCACAAGCCACAGAGCAACTGCAAAGCTGCCCCAGGAAGCCTAGTCCAGCCCATTGATTTACATGGCTCCCTGCAGTGCAGAGGGACATGAGGATTCACTTAGCAGGAGTTCCTCTATTACTAGCCCCAGCCCTCTCCACCCCACATTTGATCCCTTACATACTCATCACTCAGTGATCTGGCCCCAGATTCCCTCATCATGGCCACAGTGAGTGACAGAGGGCACATTTAAGTCTACTGATAAGGTATGTAGGGCATACTCTGCCCCTTGTTTGGGTATAACTGCACCACTCCCATTGTCTGGGAAACCTCTACACTCATGGAGAAGAGAGCTGAATTTGTCTCATTCTGTACTATTATAGAGATACTATAACCTTGCATGCAGATAAAACCCACTATGAATTATGAAAGCATTGATAAAAGACTAGACCCAGTTATGTTTATAGGTATTCACTCTGGGAACCAGATACTTCCCTCCTGTAAACTGGCATAGTTTCACAGAAGACAAGTTAAGATTTTTGCAGTGCCTCATCCCTTACTATAGAGGGTAGCAGGTAGTTTGGCATTAGGGAACACTTGAATGCCTCATGTTTCTATGGATATTTATGGAATCTTATACTATTAACAGCTACTACTTTGTATTATTGTCATTTTTGATGTTGCATGAAATTAAAAGTCTGAAAATGTTGATTAATCAGTTTTCTTTCAACAGAGTTAACTTTTCATCTTTGAATTTATCTTGCCCTTGTGGTTGTTGTTTAATAGCACAACAATGACATCCAGTGGCTGTTAAATTCATCGACAGTTTGTCTTCCAAATTTGGTACTGTATTTAATGTATTAAATTTCTTGTAGGTAAGGCTTTACATTAAGATGGAGTTATAAATACTTATATCTTTAATAAATGCTGAATAGAATATTAGTCTTAATATCACTTTAAAGGCACACAAAGAGATTTTTGTGGCACATAGGTATGCATTTAAGACATTGTAACAGTAATAGTGAAGCGTGTTACAAAACAGGTTATGCAAAAGGTCCCCCTAGAACCCTGAACTAGTTAAAATCAGGGTGGATTAGGAGCTGGAGTGGCCCTGAAAACATTAGCCTGTGTCCATAAAAGTTAGGCAGTCGTGCCTGGAGATGCAGCTCACACCGCTAGGTGCCAAGTTGTCTGCACTCTTCTCCTTCTGCCTTCCAGGTCACTGCAATTAGCTGACTCAGGCTTACAGGGATGGAGCTCCGGGGCTGTTTAGTTGAGATGGAGACGTTCGGGCTTTAGCTGCAGTATGAGCTCCAGGCCCCCAAACCTCTCAGGGTCTAAGAGCCCAGGCTCCTGCCCAAGCCAGAACCCCTACATTGCAATTGAACAACCCCTTAGCCTGAATCCCACAAATCCAAAGCAGCTGGCACTGACTGCAGTGTAGACATAAGTGGTCCCATCCACCTCATCTTCTAGGGACAGCTGGTAGCTTTTCCAGTCATCTTTTACTTTGAGGACAGAGGAAAACAAGGAAGGAGATAATCACTGCTCACCAGCCCACACCTTGCAAAAAAATGTCAGGGCTGAGAAGGGCCTGTGCCTTCTCCCTTCTCAGGCAGCAGTTATGAAAAACAAACAACAGTCCAGATATGAGTTGTATGGATGTTGCCCTACCTCCTTAGCAAGAAATATTTGAGATTTTAACTGTGCACAAAGATATGTGATGATGACAAGCGATATTGTTCACACCCACACTAGTTTGATAGGGTCATTATGTAGCTTTTTATATGTAATGATGCTAACAGTGTAGTGTAGGTGTGTACAACATCTCTTGCCAGTATTACATATCTTCTTTTTCCCCACACAATAGATGCAAATTAATCATATATATATTTTTAAAAAATCCAGTAAAATGCCAATTATTCTCCAAGGCCATATCTACTCTAGGAAAGAGATCTTTCAATAGGTGTTCCAAGCGATTAGTTGGCTGCAGTCAACACAAGGTTCCTCCTAGGACTGACCATAACCAGCTAACACTTTTTAAAGGGATTAAACCTTGTCTACAAATCAACTAACATTTTTAAACACAGCCCATTTCTCCAGTGTAGATATGGCCCAGCTAAGGCTTTGAGTTGATCGAGTGTCGTTTCATGGGTAATGTGATTATTAATTTCTATTCCAATAGCATCAAAAAGTGCCAAAATTGGTTATGATCTTTGTTGTGCCAGGCACTGAACAACATATATGTCCTATATATAAGGCAATCCTGGCTGCAAAGATCTTACTATCTAATAGACAAGACAGAAGAAGGGTATTGGGAAGATGTAATATATAAGTAGAATGATCTCCGTGGAAGATGGCAAATACGTTAGTTCCATTTTAAAAATATCTTTGTATGTCTCCCCTGCTCCACTCGAATTATACATAGTGCAGATATTAGTATGAGTAAAGAGCTTGGTGAGATAATGAGCTCATAAGAGAGTGAGAAATGGGAAAAAGAAAGGAAAATTTGATGGGAAGAGGGGGAAGGGAAGATGGGAGACGCAGAGAATGAGGTTCAACAAGGACAAGTACAGAATCCTGCACTTAGGACAGAAGAATCCCATGCACTGCTATAGACTAGGGACTGAGTGGGTAGGCAGCAGTTCTGCAGAAAAGGACCTAGGGGTTACAGTGGATGAGAAGCTGGATATGAGTCAGCAGCGTGCCCTTTTTGCCAAGAAGTATGGTGACCAGACAGCAAATGTGAAAAATCGGGATGGGGATGGGGAGTAATAGGAACCTATATAAGACAAAGACCCAAAAATCAGGACTGTACCTATAAAATCAAGACATCTGGTCACCCTACCAAGAAGGCTAATGGCATATTGGGCTGCATTAGTAGAAGCATTGCCAGCAGATCGAGGGAAGTGATTATTCTCCTATATTCAGGAGTGATGAGGCCAAACCTGGAGTACTGAGTCCAGTTTTGGTCCACCCCCACCCACTACAGAAGGGATGTGGACAAATTGGAGAGAGTCCAGCGGAAGGCAATGAAAATGATTAGGGGGCTGGCGCACCTGGCTTACAGGGGGAGACTGAGGGAACTGTGCTTGCTTAGTCTGCAGAAGAGAAGAGTGAGGCGGGATTTGATAGCAGCCTTCAACTACCTGAAGGGCGGTTCCAAAGAGAATAGAGCGTGGCTGTTCTCAGTGGTAGCAGATGACAGAACAAGAAGCAATGGTCTCTCGTTGCAGTGGGGGAGGTCTAGGTTGGATATTGGGAAACACTATTTCACAAGGAGGGTGGTGAAGCACTGGAATGGATTACCTAGGCAGGTGTTGGAATCTCCATCCTTAGAGGTTTTAAGGCCCAGCTTGCAAAGCCCTGGCTGGGATGATTTAGTTGGTGTTAGTCCTGCTTTGAGAAGGGGGTTGGACTAGATGACCTCCTGAGGTCTCTTCCAACCCTATTTTTCTATGATTCTATGATTCTTCTATAATTCTAAGATGCAGCACATACACGGAGTGGGAAGGAATTAGAGCAAACAACCATTCAGCAAAAATGCCCAGAATCAAAATATTACAACAGAGTCGGTCTGAAAGTTCTAAAAGTTACAAAGGTGCTGCTACTAAGATTGTCCAAATTCTACAATGAATCCCATCAGGCACAAAATCAAGGACAAATGGAAAAGTGAAGTAACATAGTTATAGCCAATTAAACCAACTGATATGTGACAGGACATCAAAATGTTTCCAGTTCTCGCCTCTTACAGTTTTTTTCAGAATAAAATGTTGAATGAGATGCTATTGGCATTACAATAATTTATTTGAGGTTATCTTAAAGCAATGTGACAAATGTTAAAAAGAGGATGACAACATTAAGCAGGGCCGGCTCTTCCATTTTTGCTGCCCCAAGCAAAAGAACCCCAAAACAACAACAACAACAAGAAAAAGCCCTGCTCAGACTGCTGCCGCCTGGATTGTCCGTGCAAAAAAACCTGCTGCCGCCCGGTCTGCGCCACCCCAACAATGGACAGAATGCCGCCCCTTACCAAGAGCCGCCTCAGGCCCAAGCTGGCCCTGACATTAAGAAAACTTTGTTGTGTATCCCATAGTCGGGAACTATGAAATATGTAAAAGCCTACCAAAGATACCTCTCCTCTCCCAGATTATGCGTTCTTAGACTATTGGACTTAGTAATGGTGGTTAATAATATAAAATGGGGGTTGAGAGTGAATTTAGGCCCTGATTCAGCAAAGCAATTAAGCATGTGCTTAACTTGAAGGATTTACCTAAGTCCTACTTGACTTCCTGGATCTGACTTCAATAGAAGTTGCAAGTTCTCAGCACTTAATACAGCGAGATCGTACAGTTAAATAAACTACCAAATACACCTCTAATAGACAAGTGAATACAGGAGGGTTGACACAACTGGAAAAAGAGGGTAATATGTAGTCAGGCTTCCATAAAGTAGCTCATAAAAATATACTGGTATTATGCTTCCATAAAACAGCTCATGGGAAATATGTTACTTATTTTTCCTAATAATTTTGTTCTTGTAAAGAATCAGGGTTGTTTTTTATGGTCCTATGCATGTTAACAGAGGAGCTGCAATAACTAGGGTGACCAGATGTCCTGATTTTATAGGGACAGTCATGATATTTCTATCTGGTTACCCTAGCAATAACACTTTTGTATATATTCAGTCCAAACGTTATTTCATTTTAATAATGTCAATGGGTCACTTTTGCAGTAAGTTACTCTAATAAAATGGGGGAGGTGGAACATAATCCACCTCCTTTCTGCCTCCTTTGGGTTAGAGGGAATGTGAACAATGCATTAACTCCATGGGTGCCACATCTCAGTATTTCATTGCCATTCTCTTGTCTTCCAGCTACAGTTGGATCAAAAAAGCTTTACTTAATTTACAAGCACCAAATAAGAAGTCTGATTTTATATAAAAGTCCTCAGGTTTGAAAGGAAAGTGAATTTGAGTGTGGGGGGAAACGGAACTGAATATTTTCTCCTGTGATCTGTTCAGATTAATTGGACAACTGCTGCTCTGCGAAGGTTCATATTTCTCTCTATTTCCCAGTTTACTTGGGATGAATGCAATGTCATTAACAGTTTGATTGTCATTTTTTATCATTCTCTTTCTTGTCAGTTTGGCTTCAGATTATTGCATTCCAGTATATTTTAGAACACAAAAGAGTGGGGTCTTGTAGGATTATTCTACTCTTAAAGAAAAAAAGAAAGTAGGACTTTTGGGACAACATTTATCTGGTTCTATTTGTCTGTGAGTGACTGAATATAAATAGCCTACAGTTTATCTTTGGAGATAAAACATAGTGGGTATATGTTGTTTCTGTGGGGTGTTTTCCATTTCCATCTCTTTGGTTACATATGTTACAAGGAGAAAAAGATGGGGTTTCATTTTTCTGACTTGTCTGGGAACTATTCTGAGATAAGCGAATTATTTGCAGTGAAGAATTTATTTACCCAATTTCACCTCTGTTTCTGCTTGCAAACGGTCCTCACAAAACTTCTGATTTTCTCAGATTCATTATTTGAAATTATTTCCTGAATATTTTCTATTATTAATTCTTGATCTTGAACCCATTTGTGCAAAATTCATTGACAGTACCCAAGATTCCAAACACAAGACACAGTGATTAGTTTTGATAGGACATTGATGGTAATCTTCTGTACCCTGAATGGATGAGCATAATTCCCGAGTGTGCCAGGGGAACACCCCCCACCCCATCATGACCCTTGGAATGGGGAGGCACCCACCCCATTTTGGGCATGGTAGACCCCGAAGTAGAGAAGGAGCAGCAGTCCCTGAACTCCTATTCATGCCGTCTATGTAAGAACCAGGCAGAATTTAGCCAAGAGCTAATATTAAGGGTTATATTGTGCTTGGCCCTAAACAGGTGAAAGTGCAAAGGAAAAACAATGAAGTATAAAATGAGCAGAAAGAGACTAATTAATTATTATGTGAACTGTCTCTTTTTCTCTCTTCTCTAATGGATTTAAATCCAGCCCACGCTATCTGACAAATGGCATTCTCTTGAGGTGGCATGACAAAGGCAAACATGCAATATAGATGTTTTAACTTTTAGTCCAATCAACAAAAATTCTTCTTTATTTTCTGTTTATTATCGGAAAGGCTTCAATGTGCCATGTCTTACAGCCACTACAAAGTTTTAAAGGACAAAACTTAGAGATATGTAGTACACTGTTATAAGTGTAAAGTAGCCTAAAATTAGTGTTTACCTGTAAGGGGTTAAGCTAAAGGTAACCTAAAAGGTGAACAACTAACCAATAAAAAATTTCTTAGGAGACAAAGAATTTTAAGTTTTAGTTTCTTTTGGGCTCTCTCTCTGTTCACCTCGGCTATAGAATAAACACAGCTATGTCTTTCACTGTAACTATAAATTCTATCAAGTACTGTAGTCAGTAAGTTTACCTTCTTTTTATCACTTGGAGGGTTCTCAGTGGTGAGTGTTGGCTGGATGCTTCTTAATATTGTAAAATTCAGCAAAAATCTCAACAGCGGAAAAAAGTTGCCTCGGGGGAGAGGTTTGGTTTCTAAATTCTTTTGTTAATTATGGTAAATGCTGTTTTATTGATGGTTATAAGGAATTTATTCCTTTCTTTTTTTCTTTTATTAAAATCTTTCTTTTAAGAAGCTAACTGCTTGTTTTCCATTGTGTAAAATCCTGGTTTTAAATCGGGCACATCTCGCAGAAGCTGGCGAGGTTTATTTTTTTTCTCTCAAGCTTCCCAGGGAAGGAAAAAGTTTGGGGGGTTAGTAAAAAGGAAAAGAAGGGTCCCAAACTACCCTAAACCTAGTTTGGTGGTGGCAGTGTACCAGGTCCAAATACAAAAAAAGTTGTGTTCTAAAAAAAAAACATTTTAACCCAAACTGGTAAAATAAGCTTGGGGGGGTTATTTCTTTTTTCATGCGGGTCCCCACACTTCACACAAAGTGGGAAGGCAATCCTGACATGATCCCACCTCTGCCACCATGTCAGGATTGCCTTCCCACTTTAAACTTTAGGGTACAGATGTGGGAACCCGCATAAAAAAAAATACCAGCTTGGGTTAAAATGTTTTTTTTTAGAACACAACTTTTTTTGTATTTGAACCTGGTACACTGCCACCACCAAACTAGGTTTAGGGTAATTTGGAACCCTTCTTTTCCTTTTTACTAACCCCCCAAACTTTTTCCTTCCCTAAAAAGCTTAAAAAAAAAACAACCTCGCCTGCTCCTGCAAAATGTGCCCAATTTAAAACCAGAATTTTACACAATAAAAAACAAGCAGTTAGCTTCTTAAAAAGAAATTTTAATAAAAAAAAAGAAAGTAATAAATTCCTTATAACCATCAATAAAACAGCATTTACCATAATTAACAAAAGAATTTAAAAACCAAACCTCTCCCCCAAGGCAACTTTTTTCCACTGTTAAAATTTTTGCTAAATTTTACAATATTAAAAAGCACCCAGCCAACACTCACCACTAAAAACCCTCGAAGTAATAAAAAAAAGGTAAACTTACTAACTACAGTACTTAATAAAATGTATAGTTACAGTAAAAAACATAGCTGTGTTTATTCCATAGCCGAGGTGAACAGAGAGAGAGCCCAAAAGAAACTAAAACTTAAAATTCTTTGTCTCCTAAGAAATTTTTTATTGGTTAGTTGTTCACCTTTTAGATTACCTTTAGCTTAACCCCTTACAGGTAAACACTAATTTTAGGCTACTTTACACTTATAACATACACTAAAAATAAACATTAGTTTCAATGTTTAACATCAGTCTACGTCTGTGATCAGAGTACAGTTAAAAGCAATTTGAGCTTGGTCTCTCACATCTTGGGTGAGTACCCTAATCACTGGGATAAAGGCTAGAAGAGCACCACCATCTCTTCAGTGTTTTTGCAAAAAGGGGCTTTGGTTCCTAAGACCTGGAGAGTATTCCTTTGTAGGGATCAGACCACACATTCTCCTCAGCATCTCTCATTGGCTAGTACATGGCTGTCTGCTCAGCTTGCTGGGATTTTGTGAATCCCATTCTTAGGGACTAAGTCTCCCCATGGATGGATAGGCAGCCTGGACTCCTAACTTGGAGCTATGGATTACCGTAGATGACAAGGCACATAAAGTTAGGTGTTGCAATGCTGAGACTAAGAGTATGTTCACACTTGAAGTGGGAGATGAAATTCTAACCAGAGGAGACATACCTGCTTTAGTTCTGATCAAGCTAGCACTGATAGCCAAGGCAACACAAGTGGCAGGAGGCACCCCAGTTGCCCCAAGGACACACCTATCCAATATGCTAGGGTGCATACTTGGGGTGTCTATCCCCTCCTGACATTTGTGCCATTGTGGCTACTCTGTACTGTTAGTGCATTACCTTAATCAGAGCTAGTGCAGTATATCTACTCGAGTTGGAATTTACAGCTCCAGATTGACCTGTAGATGATGAACCCTATGTCCTTATTGTGGATCTAGTCCTAAAGGCAGAGTTGTGCAAATCTCCAAAGTGTCTCCCCCACTCCCAAGTCAGATCCACAGCATTCAAACTGAAGGGTCAAGTAATAAAAGATAATTCTGAATGTGGTTAGCTGGCATGCAAAGATGGATGGGAAGATCTCTGTAAAAGAAGATTTGGCCCTTAGTCATTAATTATCAATTTATAAAACAGCCACAAAAATCCATCTGCAAATAAATGAAACCCAGTAAACCCTTCCAAAAGGTCTGTAACATCTACAGTTTTCACAATCAATAAATACAGGCAAGCAGAAAACCATAATTGTTTATAACCAAACCTTTTTCTAAAATTCATCTATGACAGCTTTATATTTCTCTACTTTTATTAATCTCCCCTGGGGCAGGAGAGAGAGAAACCAGGTGTGACAGAAGTCAGTCCCTTCAGTTAATATACCACTGGAGGGTACTGAGATCCTACAGTGATGAGAGTGAATAGAATAGAATGTGCTAAATAAATGGCCACTAGATGGCACCACCGTTTGATATTAACAAAATGTTAGCCTAAACGTCCCGATTCCTTCAAGAGCAAATTGTTTTTGCTTTTAAAATGCCTTAATGCATCTGTTGCAGCATTAACTAACAGTGTATTAGAGAAGAGTCCTTGAAGCAAAGTCAAACAAATCTCATGTCTTTTATTAAGAACAAAACATTCTGGAATCTCCCTCCTTTTGGTACTCAGAGAATTTGTGTCAGTAACTTTCATTAAAATTAATGGGAGTTCAGAGTTAGTCTCATGAACACCAACAGGACTACAAACACTTCTGTAAAGATAAACAAAGGCATTTTGTTTAACTCGCCGAAGTACACACTGTCCTTTAAAAATATAGGAAGAGGGGGATATTAGAAGACTCACAGCAGTAGCATATCACTTTTTAAAACAAATTTACAGTTACTTTTATTGTCCTGTTTATTTAAAAATATAAATATAGCCACCACGTTGTAATAATTTAGGATGAAATATTTTTAAAGTCTTATGAAATATGTAGGTGGCAAAGAGACTATTGCTTCCAAAATCCCAAAGTCCTAGGGCCAGATCGTAGGCTGGCATAAATGTACACTGAGGTACACCATATGAAGATGTGGCTCCTAGTTTTCTGTTTGGCTAGTCAACTTGAAATGATTTGTCTTTGGAGCTAATCATCAAATTAAAAGTGTTCTGCATCTCATAGACTCATAGACTTTAAGGTCAGAAGGAACCATTATGATCATCTAGTCTGACCTTCCGCAGAATCTTACCCACCCACTCCTGCAATAAACCTCTAACCTTTGTCTGAGCTATTGAAGTCCTCAAATCATGGTTTAAAGACTTCAAGGTGCAGAGAATCCTCCAGCAAGTGACGCATGCCCCACGCTGCAGAGGAAAGTGAAAAACCCCCAGGGCCTCTGTCAATCTGCCCTGGAGGAAAATTCCTTCTCGACCCCAAATATGGCAATCAGCTGAACCCTGAGCATGGGTTTCATTCCAATTCTCCAATTTATCAAAGTCATTTTGAATTCTACTCCTCTCCTCCAATGTGCTTGCTACCGTCCCAGCTTAGTGTCAGACACAAATGTTATAAGCACATTCTTCACTTTGTTATCCAAGACATTAATAAAAATATCGACTAGTACTGGACACAGCTCAGACCCTTGTAGGACCTCATTGGATTCATCCTCCCAGTCTGACAGCAAACCATAGATAGGTATTCCCTTTCAACCTTTAGACAACATTTCCCTAGTTTGTTTACTAAACTCAAGATATAGTCAAGATATAGACTCAAGGGTCTACTGCTTCCCCTCTACTCACTAAGCCAGTTCTCCTTTTTCCTCCACCCCTCCCCTCAAAAATAAGTTAGTTTGGCATGATTTGTTCTTGGCAAGTCCATGTTGGCTATTACTTATCACTCTATTCTCCTCTGCTTTTGGAACTTGTGACCAATAGTTAACACAGATGGCTGAACAGTTTTCTTAAACTTAGCAGCAGGAACAAAGCATAACATAAGGGGAAAAAAGGGATTTTAAAACAATGAAAGGGCTGTATGCATGTCTATCTTACCCTGTCATAGTGGGCCAGGCAGGTTTTGCTTCTTCAGACCCTCAGTAAAGTCTATTTCTCTATGTCAGTCTGTTCTCTGGGAAAGTACCCGATGACAAGAGAGTGACTTTTTAACTGTTGGGTGTCCTTTTAAGCTTTGGATCCCAGCCATGGCAAAACAAGTCTTCTAAAAAACCCACAGCACCCCATCTCAGAGCCCAGGTCAGCTGTCTCAGTCTGGGCCACAGGTTATACAATTGCAATATAAATGTTTGGACTTGGGCTGGAGCCTGGGCTCTCAGTCCTTCCCCACTTTTGGGGGTCAGATGCTGGGAGCCAGCACTGAGCCCAAACACCTACACTGCAATGTTATAGCCCCACAGCCTGAGTCCTGTGAGCCCAAGTCAGGTGACCCAGATCAGCTGCAGCCATGCCATGGTTCTTTTATTGCAGTGTAGACATACTCTTAATGCCCCCCACTGTTTACTGGGAGGTTGCTTAACTAGAGCCATAGTGTTGCCTTCCTGCTAGTTGACAGTGCACGATATATATTGTCATGTTTGGCATTAGCATTGAAACACAAAACATTTCTGAGATATATATATGAACAATTGATCCATTTATGTATACGTACACTATGTTTATTACTAATATTTCACTTTGATATTGATGAAATTATAGAAATATGCAATCAAATTGTGATTTATAGTAATGCTGTTGGAGGCATTAAATTATCTTTCATCTTCTACTTATTTTTGCATTAATTTGTAAAAGCTCTATGTGTAAATGGAAATGTTTAGTGTTTGAATGCTAATGCCAAACATTTACAATATGTATCATGCACTGGCATTTACAAAAAGTGATCTGTCAAACATACTAACTTCAAAAAGTATGGCCAGGTATACTGACTGTGTAGTATTTGCATTGAACAATGAATGAATTATCTACTGTCAACTTGCACGCTCAGGAATAGTTAATTACTCAGTGATGTATTTATATTGAAATTTGTACTATATATTTAAATCTGCTGTATAAAGTATATGTTTGCGTGAAGTCTCTTAGAGACCAGCAAAATATAGCATAACAGCTGTCTAATGGGTATTCATTACTTTGTACATTAATCGGATGTGAAAGAACTCTCTACAGACTAAACATAGCCTGTTGGTCTATAATGTGACTATTAAGTTCTTAACCACAATAGAATCTTCACAGGAACAAGATAACCCTTAGTAGGAAATCCCATTGCATACTCAAGTCTCCTTTATGCTATTACACTTTAGCAGGTTCAGTAATGAAAAATAAAGTCACTCATGAGTAAAAGTTATTTATGAATGCAAATTAATCTCTTCAAAACAAGCTTCTCAGAAATCAGCCTTTCCTGTGTAGTACATAGGGGCCATTTTTCATCAAAAATGTATTTATCTTAATCCAAAAAATAAAACTGCATTCCCTTCAGAGTCATTCACCAGTATCTCAGTTTGACACAAATGTAATTCTAGAGAAAAGAGAATTTAGCCAAAGTGCATTAACAGATCATAATTTATCATTTAAATGGCTTAACACATATCAGAGATTCATAATGTGCACTTTCTTGTTACTATATGCATTAGAATTGAATATATCAGTAGTTATGTTTTTTAATTATGAGGGCCCAATTCTATAAGGTCATTTTACAGGATCAGACTCTAAATCTAAGGCTATATCTTCATTGCAAAAAAGAGAGAGAAGTTTTATATCAAGATAACTAACTAGAGCTCGTTATCTTGATGGACAATCCTAGCGGAGACAAGGCACAGGTAGTCAGACTCATGAAAACTGTGCCACAGAGTTGCAAGACATCATTAGACCCAACAGGAAGAGACATGAACAAATATTTGTGAACTTTTTCTGAGCTGATTAATCAGAATATTCATCAGTTGAAAGCTGTCCTTGGGGAAGTAAGCTCTGACTCTGATCAAGCCTGGAGTTGCTCAAATGAATTATGTGGTCTGTGTTGGAGCTAAACTGGACTTTTCTAGGTTTATGCAGATTTCTAGTGAGGTTAGAAGACTGAGCAAAAATGAAGGTGATGTTATTTCCTCCCAAAAGAACTTCCCCATCAGAAGCCAATCATCTAGATAAGGAACGTCTATCACACTGTGATGTCACAAGTGTGCTGCCACAATTGAAAGCACCTGGTAAATACTGTGGGCACTACATAGTAGTCCAAAGGGAAGTATCCTGTTCTGATAGTGGTTTGTACCAATCCATTCTGGGAAAAGCGGGCAGGGGTCCAATAGGGGTCACCTGATTCTAATATTGAGCAGGAAGAAAATGAAGTAAAAGATGATATAGCAATGGAGAAAGGAACAACAGAGGATAGGAGAATGGATAACAAGAGGAAACTGTGCTGATACCACTGACAGTAATAGTCAGGTAGGCAATACGGGTAGTAAAATGACTGTAACTAATCTGGCGAGGAATCTGGGTGAAGCCAAGCAGAAACAAGTAAGATGGAGACTGGAGTAACTGGATACTGGGTAACAAAATAAAGTAACTAGAACTACTGGTGCAGGAAGTGAAACCAGAGAATAATGGAAACATGGTGAAATAGTAGTCATGACTGAAATGCAGGTATTGAGGGTATGTGCAGTTCAGGAAAGACAGGAAGAAAGGTATAGGTGTTGGAGTAGCACTGTATACTAATGATGAGGTAGACTAAAAAAATTAGAAGTTATGAAATGGATAAAATGGAATATGCTTGGGTCAAAATCACTTGTAATAGTGCAAAGTGCAAGGTCACGTATTTAGGGCAGTGGTGGGCAACGTACGGCCCATCAGAGTGATCCACTCGTGGGCAGCCAAACAGTTTGTTTACATTTGCGCATCTGCCTGCAGCTTCCAGTGGCTGTGATTCGTGGACCCTTCTTCTTACCCCACTGCCTTCCCCACCTGTCCCCTATTCCCCCCAAGGCCACCATTACATGTGCATCTTCTCTAGGGTCCAGGTACCTAGCTAGTGGAGCCACGCCTATCTAGGTGGGTGGCCCTTCATTCTCTCATGTGCAGCGGCCAGGTGTGTACCTTAGAGGTAACTATCCGCAGACCACCGTAATGGAGCTTGCAGACCACCAGTGGCCCATGGACAACAGTTTGAGAACCTCTGGACTAGATGATTATGATCGTCCCTTCTGTCCTTAAAGTCTATGGTTACGCTCTCTGGTTTTCTAGTAACAGTGTAAAAATCCAGCCAAATTCCTTCATCTAAAACCTCAGCAATAAACAGTGAACACCCCCCACTCAATTCAAGGAGCAAATATGATCCTTACCATATTCTCTGGCTGCTTCCTCCGCCAGCCAACTTTACCTCATTTTCCTTTGGAATGAGCCTCAGACAACTAGTTCACATCCATGCCCTAATTTCTCACAAACACTAATCCCTTTAATAGATTTTTTTTCTCTGTAGTCTTATGGTATTCAGGCACCTAACAGCCACTTCAGGCACCTCAATCTAACATTTAGGCACCACTGGCATTCATAAAACTTCTGCTGAGGTGCTGCCTAACCCTGTATGCACCTAAAATCCCTAGGAGCCTGAGTTTCTGCTGTTAAAGACTCCAAAGTGACTACATTTTCGTGGTTGGGGATGGTTCGTGGTTGCGGATGGTTTCGTGGTTGGGGATGGTTTTGTGGTTGGCTTCTTCATAGACTGGGCTCCTTCCTAGTCTGGGCCCAATTCTTTCCCCTGGTACAATTCTTGTTAGCTCCAGCTCAGGTGATAACTAGGGGATTTCTCATGACTGACACTCCTTTGTTCTGTTCCACGCCCTTATACAGCTTTGGCACAAGGCGGGAATCTTTTGTCTTTCTCGATCCCCACTCCTCCTTCTAAATGGAAAAGCTCCAGGTTTAAGATGGATTCCAATACCAGGTAACATGGTCACATGTCCTGTGAGACCGCAAGCTTTCATTCTTCCTGGCCTGACTCACAGGAAGACTTGTAAGTAAACAGAGCCACTTAAAACCAATTGTTCTAGTTGATGGGAGCCATCAAGATTCCAAACCACCATTAACGGCCCACACTTTGTATAATTGCAATAGGACCTCAGAGTTATATTTCATATTTCTAGTTTCAGATACAAGAATGATACATTAATACAAATAGGATGACCACCCTCAATAGATTATAAGCTTTATAATGATACCTTACAAGAGATCTTTTGCACAAAGCATATTCCAGTTATATTACATTCACACTTATTAGCATATTTTCATAAAATCATATGGAATGCAACATCACATTTAATTTAAAAGAAGATCCTAGAAGAAAGTTAGAACAGAACTATGATATTTCTCTTATTAAAAGATTCAATTTAGATACCAAATGAACACAGGTTTAATACACACAAAATCAGGTCAGCTTTTCAAATGCAATTAAACCTCATTTATTATTAGCATTTTTTTAAAAAAGACAGAAGACTAAAATGCAAGTTCTGTATCATCTAGCAAAAGTCTGCAGTGATATGTTGAGCCTTTGCAATGAAATGTGCTGGATAAGATAGGTATTCATTATTGTTAACTTTATTTGTCTTTATTTTTTTCAGCATTGCACAGTATGATTTCTAAGCTTTACCTCCTATTTATATCTGCTGATCTTCAGGGCCAGGACATGTCTATGCTCAATAAGTAGTAATATATATAATGTCAGTGTCCTGTTGGCCATATTGTGAACAATTATTTTAAAGAAAACCACTTGGAAGCAATTTGCTGTACATCAGTAGCCAAAAGGAAAGGCATCTAATAGGAAACATACCAATATTCAGCCAGCAGGTCAGTTTGAAACAAATCCATGTAAACCCCAATCCAATAATGGAAGCAACCTTTCCCTATTAGAGAAGATTTGTAGAAAACGATTGAGGGAGCTCAAAGGAGAAACTAAACCTAAGAAGTGTTACTTATTTAACTAGGATATTAATCAAAACCAGTAGAACAATTAATTACAGGAATAGATGCCTGGGGAAACACAGCACAACCATAGTATGTACGACATTATCCAGAAAACACCTTTTAGGGAAATGAGACTATCGATTTTACAACAAGTTTTTTTGTAAATCAGTTTGTTAAATGTTTTTGGATCCTTCAGGTTGTCTGTCCACAGACATGGAAGAGAACTTCCTTTGGGACATCTGGCAACTTTACCATGAGTCTGTGTAGAAAAATCACTTCATGCAAACTGCAGAAATTGTTGATGGTAATCTATATGTCAAAAAGAAGATGGGAAATAGATTCTGTCTTTAATTTAGTAAACACTGGTCCGAACTAAAAATCTAGATCAGAACTTCCTATTCCTCACATGGAAAATACATATTCCAGTTCTATATGTAAGGCTTAAATTAAGTTTTGAAAACTTTGTAATGGTACTTTATAAGAGACCTTTTTCATGAAGCATATTCCAGTTATATTATATTCACACTCATTAGTTGTTGTTGTTTGAGTCCGTTAGTCTAAGGAGATGATGGATATGCGCCCATGGGGAATGTTCAGCTATTGGTCATGCAGCGTCTGTTGTGGCTATAGAGCCCCACATGGGAGTGGCAGTCTCTGTTGCATTTGCTGCATTTGAAGGCAGAATCGACTGTGGGTTGGAGCCACTGCTTCCTTTTTCTTTGAGCTCGCTTTTCATCAGCAACCTGTTGCAGCTTTTCTTTGCCAGTTTTCAGTCCAGTGGTCAGAACGTGTCTCCATCTGGAACTATCTTGGGCAAGCTCTTCCCAGCTGTTAATATTGATTTCAAGAGCTTTCATGTCCCGCTTACAAACATCTTTAAAGCGAAGGTGGGGCCGTCCTATAGCTCTGTTTCCGGAGGCACGCTCAGCATAAAGCAAGTCTTTGGGGATCCGCCCATCGTCCATTCGGCTTATGTGGCCTAACCATCTGAGGCGGCACTGACGGAGGAGAGTAACCATGCTGGAGATCTTGGCACATATCAGCACCTCGTTGTTTGTCACTCGATCACTCCATGTGATCCCGAGTATGCGACAAAGGCAGCGCATGTGGAAGGTGTTTAGTCTCTTTTCTTGCAAAGCATACAGGGTCCAAGTTTCGCTAGCATAGAGGAGAGTGCTTAGCACACAGGCACGATACACAGCAACCTTTGTGTTGATGGTCAGCATGCTGTTGTTCTACACTCTCTGTGACAGCCTAGCCAAGATTGTGGAGGCCTTCCCGATTCTCTCGTTAATCTCAGAGTCCAATGAAAGGTTGTCCATAATAGTGGATCCAAGATAGGTGAACTGATTGACCACCTCCAATACGTAGTCATTAATGGCAGTGCTTAGAGGTTCCACATCCTGGGCCATAACATTGGTCTTCTTAAGACTGATCGTCAGCGCGAACTCTTCACAAGCTCTGGCAAAGCAGTCCATCAGGCGCTGTAGATCGACTTCTGTGTGAGCAACCAAGCCAGCATCATCTGCAAACAGCATGTCTCTGATGGTAACCTCCCGTACCTTACTCTTTGCCTTTAATCGAGCCAGATTGAAAAGACTCCCATCAGACCGGGTGTGGAGATAAACTCCCTCAGTGGACTTTCCAAAGGCATGTTTCAGCAAAACTGCAAAGAAGATACCAAAAAGCATGGGAGCAAGAACACAGCCTTGTTTTACTCCACTGCAAATGTCGAAGTCATCAGATGACGAGCTGTCATACTGTACTGTGCCTTTCATGTCGTCGTGGAAGGACTGGATCATGCTCAATAGCTTCAGTGGACAGCCTATTTTTGCCAGGATCTTAAATAGCCCATCTCTAAGAGACCTTTTTCATGAAGCATATTCCAGTTATATTATATTCACACTCATTAGCATATTTTCATAAAATCATATGAAGTGCATCACACTTAATTTAAAAGAGAAACGATCCTAGAGGAGAGTCAGAATGGAACTATGATATTTCTCTTATTATTAGAGTTTGAAAGAACAGAGTTTTCATTTAGTGAATACTGTTGTATTCCATCAGTATACAAATCAGCAGTGCAGTAAAATGAAAAAGATAAGACTTATCTGTTCAACAGCTGTGGCATGGAAAAGGAAGATAAGAAACACTTTTTTCATTAATCTAGTATTAACAATGGTATATTCAAATAAGGAGAATCTGCAGTAACACTTAACAGTTTTATAAGGATGGTTTGGTGCATAGTAGTAAGATAAATAAGACAGTTGGGCATATTAGAAAATACATTAGTATTATATATTGAGTCGATTGCCATCAAAATGGCTGTTAAATGATTGTGACAAATAGCTCTTCTCTACAGATAACTACATCTGAAAAAGCAATTCTATCAATAGGAAAGCAACAACATGTATTTGATTTGATTTAAGTAGAGATAGCATTAGAATGATTAGATTTTGATCAATAAATGTCGATTTCACCATGCACACACAAACTAGTGAAAAACAATTCCATAGATAATAACAGAAATATACAGACAGGCAAAGTATGAAAAATGCTGCTTGAGAACTTATGAGAGTTTGATTGAAGGCTATTTACTTTGTGCATTTTGACATGTGATGTTGACAATTTCCTGCAACTGTGAAAATTTAACTTTATAAAAATAAAAAATGATTAAAAATAAACCATGGGGTGTTTTTTTTGGAAATTATAAAAAAGTAAAAATCAAATTCTGCCACACACTGGGTGTAGGTTTGTTTATAAAATGTGAGCATCTATGTTTAACATTTCCACTTACCTTCTTTCTCTTTTCCTTCTGTGAAGCTGTCATCTACTGATCCTGGCTCCTCATCTTCCTTCCTCTCAGATTTACACAGCTGGTTGTCATCCCAGCCTGAACTCTTATCACAACTTCCATGACCACTCTGATTCTGTTACTTTTCACTTCCTTTTGCTTGTTTCCTCTTTCAGTGAGGAGTCCTGGACTGAATGTCCTACTCAACACCTTGATCACGCTCTTGACCCAAACTTCACCAGCATCTGCTCTCATTTTCCATCTCTGATCACTACCTCTCCTTTGTCAAAAGATACTCCCTTTCTACTGAATAAGGGAAAATTTAAGACTCCAGAACTTTACCACCTGGCACGCAACAAGGCTGCATTGTGGTGATGTGTGGCATGATTCTGCTGAGGATAGCTGTTTCAGATTCTCCAGTGAAATACAGTAGTACATATCTGTATGCCTGTGCTAAATTCTATTAACTTCAGTTGGGACGATAGACTCAGAGACTTTAAGGCCAAAAGAGACCATCATGATGTAGGAAGTCAACCCCCTCTTCCCCTTCCCAGGCTCTCTGTCAATCTGACATGGGGGGAAATTCCTTCCCAACCCCAACTATGGCCATCAGTTATATCCTGATCATGTGGGTAAGACCCATCAGCCAGACACCTGGGAAAGAATTCTGTGTGAGTAAACGGTTTCAAATGTATGAGGAAATAATCTAAGACAGAAGTAGGCAAAGGGACAGGGGAACTAGGCAAAAGGAACAGAAAGAAAAAAGTTTGAGCAAAGTGGTAAAAAACAGGAAAGTAAGAGGAGGATGAGCTGGTTTTAGAGTGATTAAAGCACATAATAGGTAAGTTAATGGGTAAATCAGAATGCAGAAGATCGGTAATGGCATTGTAAAAACACCTCATGACTCCACTCTCTAATATCAATCAATTAAAAGATTTAAATCTATATCTGTCATTTTGATTCTATTTTATCTATTATAGTACATACAGTCTGATAGAAAACTTAAATGTCCAAAGGCTTTGGAAGTAGATATTTGTTTTGTTTCAGCATTTATCAGAGGCAGGTTCAAAGAAGAAATTTCCATGTCAGTATCCACCTTGAAAGGTATATAGCAGCAGGAGACCATTATCCTGTAACAATACAGTGGGTTCTGAATTAATGAAAAGGGACTTGGGAAATGGAGATAAGTGCGGTCGCGCTGACATGCTCAGGGGAGGAGACGGAGCTGAGGTGAGCTGGGGTGGGGAGCTGCTGCAGAGGGGGCTCCCTGGGTGGAGGAGGGCACTCCCCAGGAGGCAGGGAGCTGCCGCCATGGGGGAGGGGTTCCGTGGGGGGCGGGCACCGTGGGAGGGGTAGGGGGAGCTGCCGCAGGGCTCCCTGGGCTGGTGGAGTGGGGGTGTGCAAGATGGAAGTTACACCTAAATCACCAAATATTCTTCCACCGGTCCTGGATGGACACTGAAATCTTGTGATTCAGGTGGGAGGCAACCAGATCTGTTGCTGAAAGACTAAATTTCTTTACCAGGAGATGAAACACTTCTGAACATAGTTCCCATTCTAGATGATCCTATTGCCTGCTGAGTTAGTCAGCCATAACATTCACTCTTGCCTTGTATATGAAAGACTGTAGATCTTGTTCCCTTTGTCTGTTAATGTATGACACGGCTGAGGTTTTTTCTGTCATAATCAGCAATTGAGATAAGTCCAGATATCAAAGCAGTGCTTTGAGTCCATATTGGATTGCCCTGAGCTCTCAGCAGTTGAGCTCTTTTGTTTGGACCAGATTCCTGGGACATTTATTGACCCCATAGGAATGAACCAAGAATCCTTCTGAGGTGCAATACCTTCACCAAGAAGTGAATAAGAGATAGTTTAGGGAGGGATAAAAGAAAATTGTGTGGTTTCATATGAGTACAAGCCCACTGACAGTATCTACATACATTGATCCCAGAAGAACCCATAATAAAAATATTCTTCCATAGGAAGCATCACTTGAATGCTATCAGTCTAACCATATTTTTCAATTAATCTATTTGAAAAATGAAGGCAAAATGTGTGTTATCAATTAGGTCCTAATCCTCTAATGCGATCTGTAAGGATTAATTCTTTCTGCATGGAGTCCCTCTGATGTACTGAAAACTGTGTTTAAATAGTGATATATAACTTTAAATTTTCAGGGGGTTTCCTGGTCCTGATTGCTGGCAGGGGGCTCTGTACTGAAACATGCAGTCAGAGTCAGTCTGCAGCTAGCCAGCCTAGAATAAAGTGGGGTGAGCTGTGTCTCTCTGTTTTAGGGAGTAGCCTTCTTTGTTTCTCTCTGGGTTTTGGGTTTTGTGGGTTCATATTCTGAATTCTGAGAAACAAAGTAGTACAAGGTAGTATTCTTTCTGCAAGAGTATTTTTTTTTTTTGTATGTTTGTATGCCATGAAATTTAACAGTCCCACTCAATCTGGAGACCTGATTCAGTAAAGCAGTTAAGCACATGTCTAACTTTCAGCATGAGTAGATCCATTAAAGTCCGTAGGGCTACTCATAAATGTTTTCAGTTAAGCACATGGCTAAGCACACTGTGGAAGGCAATCCTTGAGGGAAGCTCTTCTATTTGAGAATAGCAGCTGTCTTCTTGCCACAGTTCAGGTATGGCCTAACCAGCTGTTGTGTAGGAAGATGGTGTTTAGGTAGGAAAGGACTTAATATAAAGTTTACTCCAGGTTCTACTGGTTATTCCATGCATCCGTAAACAGTGCTATTGGGGGATACCACTGTGGAAACTAAAATTTGCTTTGGACTAGACAGATTAAAAATGAATGTGGAAAAACGAGAAATCACATACCTCCCTCAACTGGAAAAGCAGGGGGCTGATTCTTATTTGTAACAAGGCCCATCGATCTGTGACATCTGTTTGAGGCAGCCATGGAGGTAGACCAAATCTGTTAGTCAGAGGCTGGGGAAGTATAGTTCCATCTCTGAAAAACCACCAGATTTTGTCTGCCTCTGCAGCTGCAGGCAGGCAGAGCAGCTCCTCCCTGCTGAAGAGCAAATTTAAAATAGAAGTACAAGAAGCGGGGAGGGCTTCAAATCTGCAGGCTGTCAGGATCTGCCGTGGCTGGCAGAGATTATTCCTTTCTACTCAGTTGCTCCCTGCTCACCCTTGTGAGGAGTAATATACAGCAAAGAAATCAGAGCGGGAAAACCAGAGATTCTGTCTTGCACCTTTGCCACTGATTACGTGCCTGCATGGAGATCTGTGCCTGTTCTGCGGAGACTCAGGTCTCTCTCAAGCGCTCAGTCAGAGGCAGGTTTTCTAGCAGCCTCCTTTCCCAAGCAGGAGAGTTCCCAGGAAGCAGTAGCAGCACTTCAGTGGCAAAATCCCCAGGGACTGGCTCTGGTGACAGCAGCAACTCCAGGTCCAGTACCAGCAAATGGGGGCTCCCAATCTTGTATGTGGGAGGAGTATAGGTTGGAGTCTAGTATCAAAGGGGCTGGGAAGCAGCTGCTCAGAGCCTTGTGACAAGTGCCAGGGAAATACTGACAGGGATCCAGAGACAGTGCAAGGAGAGCCTGGTAAGGGCCTGAGAATTTAAAGTGCTAGATCACAATTGTAACAGTTTTCAATACATCACAGGGACTCCATGAAGAAGTAAGAGTGCATGATTACAGATCCCTTTAGACTAGAGGATCAGGAACAAGGTGACAACACATTTTTGCCTTAAGTTTGCAACCAGATGAACTGAAAAAAAGAATGGTCAGACTGGTATTACTCAAGCAATGCTTTTTGTAGAAAAATATTTTTATTATGGGTTCAAATTAGAGACAGAGATTAACAAACTTTACCAGAATCTATAAATCAACCCTGGTTTTGTGTTCCATAAAGATTCATGACCCAGATTACTCTCTGAACTTCCCTGCTCATTTAAAATTATTATTAATTTTGAAGCATAAGGACATTAAAAAGATCTTGAATGATGGCAGGAGCCTCGTCAACAAGAATCTAGTCCTACCTGAATAAGACACACACACTACACAAGTATCACTCATGTCAACACGTGAGAAGGAGAGAGATTAACACATTCTAAATCCTGGTAGGTTTTGGCCGGTTGTCTTATAAACATTAGAAAAATCTCTTATACACACTTTTCTTATAGGTGACCCTTTCTCAAACTCCAGAGAGTCATAAGACATTCCAAATTATCTGGACAGTTGGGATAAAAGGAGTTAATTTTCACAAGAAACCATGCTACTATTATTTTTCTCTGAAAACCTATTTTCCAATGGGATTTTTGCATGTGACAGAGGACAAATCATTAACTGTCATTCCTTGTGCTTTCCAGAAGACAAAAATCTATGAAATATTGGTCACAGCTTTTCACTTGCTTGTCCTCATTGTGTGATTGATAAGTGATTGATCTGCAACCATTAAGGAATGAGAAGTACTTGTTGCACCTTAGAGACTAACAAATTTATTTGGGCATAATTGTTAGTCTCTAAGGTGTCACAAGTACGCCTCGTTCTTTTTGCTGCGGATACAGACTAACACAGCTGATACTCTGAAACCTGTCATCCATTAAGGTTTACTTTACAATGTCTTCCATTTAGAGAAGCACAGAACATGACATTTCAAGATATGTAAATGCATCAGCGCTTGAGTGCTCATGTTCCGCCTACCCAAAGAATTATTCCACCTCCTAAATATAAATTCACCTTGAACAAGTGAGTTGGAAGATTTCACAGAACCTGCAGTGGAAGTGGTGTAATACTCCCAGGCAGTTATGACCATCATTTGGGAGATATGGTCCAAGACAGCAGGGTCTCTGTTTACTCCCATTTAACTAGCCTATTAATTTAGTGCAGGAGCTCTTAACGTTCTTTCTGAGCCCCCTCTCCCCAAACATGCTATAAAAGTTCTATAGCCCACTTATGCTACATCAACTATTTTTTCTGCATATCTAGTAGATTAAAAGGCAGGGCTGGTGATAGGGGGTAGCAAGGATGGCAATTACCAGGGCCCCACAGCCCAGGCGGGCCACGAAGCTAAATTGCTCAGGCCCCAGTGAGTCTAACACCAGCCCTGCTCTCTGATTTATTTTGGCAGACCCCTTGAGACTTGCTCGCAGCGCTTTAGAGGCCCCTGAAAACCTTGGTTGAGAATGGCTGATCTAGTGGCACTCAGCCCCTCCGAACAGCATCTGCTCCAAAATGCATGTTAGAAAGCTGTAGTCAAGGAAGTGATGAACTGGAATGAACTGCATTAATTCCCTTGTTAACAGGGCTGGCTCTTGTCAGCCTTTTCTGCACATTTTCCATTATCTGCCTTCTGGGCCAGAATCTGCTTTCGGGTACGCTATTGCATTGCTTTCCACTAGCTAGAGAAGTACAAATAAAAATGTCTAATTTTTTATTCTTATTCCAAAATACCCTATTATGACTGATTTTCCTTTTGCACTATTTTAACATCAGTGTAACTCCTTTGAAATCAGTGGAATTACACTAGCTTGAGTGACAAAAACCAGGTCCAATAAATATTTAAATAGTGCAAGAATAACATAAGAAAAAAATGAAAGGTTTAGTTCATAAATGTAGTCCATGACAGTGAGTGACATACCGCTATATGAACTGCTTCTGTTCACTCAAATAATCTGGGAAGCTCAGGTTGGGATTCTGTTAAATATTAATGTACTTTTATTCCTATAGTCTTTAGTACAGTATTCCTAGAGTCTCCCATGTAATTGACCAAGACACTGGATTATTAGATTACATGCTCCTATGTCATGTGACACAAGGCAACCCAGGGTTTCAAGATTTGTCTGTTTACTGCCATCTTTCTTGGTCCCTCATTTGTTGCTGCCGAAAGGCCTTTTCCTTCAAATTGGTTAATAACAACAGATACTTCATATCTGGGTTATTTGCATAACTAGTCTTTTTACATGGAGAGTAATTAGCCTGACTCAGAACTCTAGGTACACAACTCCTTATTCAATACATTTGGAGCATGCTACACTAGTATGGAGCTTCCTCATTCTCCAGCCAAGTAGCTCATCTGGTAGTTTAGGATGCCCTGGGACCACTGTGCTATAGAGTCATTCACACTCTCCCTAAATATTTCATATAAAGTGGTACATCTTCACCCCAAAATAGTGGTTAGGGCACTCTCCTGGGAGAGATGGAAGACTTGGTTAAAATCCCTGCTCCACATCAAACGAAGTTGAAGTTTGAACCTGGGTCTCCCATATCCTTAGTGAATGTTTTAGCCAGTGGGGTACTGGCTATAGGGGTGGGAGGTTGGAGACTTGTCCTATTTTTTTTCTTTTTACAAGAAAGTGCTGACCTGTTTTAGGGACCTAATTCCAAGAGAGGGCTCACAGTTGTAAATCCCAAGAAGAGATGCCTAACTTCCTCTAAGGGGAGTGGCGTAGGACCCACCCTTCTCCTCCTCAGCATTTCTTGGGGCTTGTCTACACTTACCGAAGGATCGATGCTTCAGTGATTGATGCATCAGCAGTCAATTTAGTGGGTCTAGTGAAGACCTCTGATCACTCTCCCATCAATTCCTGTGCTCCACCTGATCGAGTAGAGTAAGGGGAGTCGACAGGAGATGTGTAGTATGGACCCTGCAGTAAGTAGATCTAAGCTACATCAATTTGAGTTACACTATTCATGTAACTCAAATTGTGTAGCTTAGATTGACTTTTCTCTTTAGCGTAGATGAGGTCTTAAAGGCTACCTTACACTGCTGCCTACTCAATATACTGGCTTGTGTGAACCTCATTCTTAGGCATCTGTCCCTCTTCCCGCATTGCACAGACAGCCTGGACACCTCACTTAGGGCTGAGGATTCTATTAGGCAGAAGAGCACCTAACAGTTAGATTCAATGTTGCAATGCCTAAATTTCCTTTGTGGATCTAGTCCCCTAAGCTCCTCAATTCTCTCATTGTAACTCATGCTTTCCACACAGCAAACCATTCTTGTAAGTCCTTTTTGAATCATCTCCAATTTTTCACCTTCTTAGTCACAGGATTCCAACAGTGGTCTCATCAGTGCCATATAGAGAGGTAATACCTCCTCCTACTCTAATTCCATCTTCCCCTGTTTATGCATTCAGAGATCACATTAGCCCTGTTGGCTCCAGCTTTGCACAGGGAGCTCATGTTCTGCTGGTTATCCACCATGACCCCAGAGTCCTATTCAAAGTCACTGCTTTCCCAAGTCATCGCTTTCCCCATCTTATAAGCATAATCTATATTCTTATTCCTAGTTGTATGATTTTGCATTTGGCAGTATTTGGTAAAGCAGGCACAGTGTTGTATAACTTTGTACTTTATTTGCTTATTTAACGTGTTGAATCATTCAGCTCTGAATGGAGATGGCATCAGAAAAAGTTTGTGAATAACAGGCAAGTACAGAATCAGATGTCATTTGGCTCTGATCCAAAGCCCACTGAAGTTAACTGAAAGATTCCCATTGGTTTTAATCGGCATTGGATCAATTTAAAATGTAAATGTATCTTTATAGTCACAGGAGAATAAAAGAAATGCAAAATTTTTAAAAATGTTTCCAGTGATAAATAAATATTTTATTGTAATGAATTTGTCACCTGTAACTTTCCTTCTTAGTCCCAGAAAATCCTGTATGTATAGGCCTCAATTATTTTGTGGGCAGTTCAATCAAGTCAAGAAATACAAACAAGTCAGATCAAATGATTTAATATATCTTTATGAGTCAAAGAATATTAACCAATTTCTAAATTCAATGTAAATAATAGATTTTTTAATTTTGGTACAGGACAGGTTGATTAGGCTCTCTCAATCAAATAGCAAAGGAAAAGTAATCACTGGTGATATGGTCTACTTCAGGGATTGGCAACCTTTGGCACGCAGCCTGTCAGGGAAATCCGCTGGCGGGCCAGGACACTTTGTTTATCTGCAGCATCCACAGGTTCAGCTGATTGCAGCTCCCACTGGCCGCAGTTCGCCGTTCCAAGCCAATGGGGGCTGTGGGAAGTGGTGGCCAGTACATCCCTCGGCCTATACCTCTGCCCGCAGCCCCCATTGGCCTGGAATGGCAAACTGTGGCCAGTGGGAGCTGCGATCGGCTGAACCTGCGGACGCTGCAGGTAAACAAACCATTCTTGATGGGCCTCATGACAAAGGTTGAGGATCCCAGGTCTAATTTAAACCACTTCAGCAAGGATTAGGCATCTATTTGATTATGTGAGAAGGCCCATAACTACAGATGTACTGTGTCTTCCCATCTCTTTTGAACTAATTAACTGATATGGTAATGGCATTGAAGGAGGTAGCACTGTCTGAATACAACACAGAACTGAATTCTAGGAATGGGGAATGCTATGGATTAGGAGAGTCCCCCATAAGTACAGTATTTCAGAGAATACCTACAAGAAGGCACTCAGGCAGTTGAAGTATTTTCTATATAGTACATCTTTTACCTCCAGCGTTACAGATATGAGAGAATCCCCTTTCTTTTGAGGTATTATTACTTCTCTGGAAGGCTTTTCTGATTCTTTGCAATATTCAGAAATTTACAAGCACAATATTCCTTTCTCAGCAGGCTTTGCTGTTCTGAAACGCTAAGCCCTAGTTTGCTGTCAATCATCACTGAGCAGCTAAAGCAAAGGAATTCAGAAGAGACTACAAAATGGATGATGTGCTGCTTACTTGGATATTTGGCGTGCACTGCAAATCAAGCATGTTTGATTCAGGCACCGTATGTCTGATAATGCTATTTAGATATTGCTAATGCCTGTCAAACAATTTTTACTCAAATTCTAATTGTTTCAGAATAAGAGATATGGTTGAGTGGCAGTTTCACTGTAAAACCTGTTTTCAGATGCTTGGTACTTTCAGAGAAAAATACCATTTGGATGAAATTTCCCGTGCTTGTTGTCAGCCCAAAGACTGGTGAGGGGATGGGGCAGAGAGGGATGGGGGGCCACATGTTTGGTAAAAATCTGTTCATTCAGTTAGTTATGCCACCACAAATACAATGTGTTTTACACACATGAATCTTTCAGCTGTTTTTTTCCTTCAATGAAATAATTAACAGGGTCTGTCCACAAAAAAACAATGCTCAGTATATCTTTCTTTAATAATTGAAATTGAAATAAGAGGACGAGCTCTCACTGTACCTGCCTTATAAGAGGGGGCAACAATAGGAGAGTTCTGCTTACCCATGTACGAGAGAAGAGGGTGAAAGGTAAGTGACTTGGACATCTGAAGACATATTCTTTAAAAAAACAAAGTATTTGAAATTCAAATCATGTGTGTGCAGTATATAATTTTCAAGAAATATTTACCAACTCAATGTTGCCAGCTTTTATGATTTTATCATGCGTTTTGTAAATATTTGAAGCTTTCCTTAAAATCCCAGCTCCTGGAATCATGGGATTTTGTGAAAATTCTCATTTTTTCTTTTTTTATTAAAGTAAGTTTCTAGCCATCATGGCTGTAGAGAAATGCTGAGAGAACATGAACCCTAAAGACTCAAACACTAGAAAGCCAATAAAAGGATTTCAAATTTATTATTTAAAAATCTCATGATTTTTAACTCAAACTCATGATTTTGGGGGCCTGGCTCATTATTTTGGAACAGATCACATAACTGCATCCTCGAGGCACAGAATTCCAGATCTGTTGTTATTAATAAGCTTTGTTTATTTTATAGTTGCACATAGAGGCCAGGGACCCATTTTCTTAGGAATTGTACAGACAAACAAACAAGATGGTTCACCGTCCAGAAGAATTTACAATCTAAGCTACTATACACATGTTATTGTGCCACTAAGTAACAGAGACTACAATATAATCAGTTTCAACAGCCTTGCACTGGAGATCATCTAAAGAGGTCACACTATGGAGTATGTCTACACTGGAGCCGGAGGTGTAATAGCCATCTTTGATAGACATACCTGAACTAGTTCTCATCAAGGAAGCATGCTAGAAATAGATGTGTAGCCACAGTAGCATGAGTATCTAGCAACTCAAATACATACCTCAGTGTCAGATAGAATCATGTTTAGGGTGGCTAGCCTATGTTGCCATTCACGCTGCCACAGATACCTACTTCTAATTTTAGTGCACTGGTTTGATCACAGCTAGCACAGATATATCTGTCCAAGTTCCAGCTACACTGTGGATGTATCTTATGACTCTACATTTCAAAAGAAGGGAGTTTTCCAAAAAAATAGGCTATTAGCTGGAAACTGCCTTTCCAGCTAGTAAATGTGAAACACGATCAGAAATAGTTATAAAAAAAAAATTGAGCAACCTATGAAATTTGCTGCCTTTGCATCAGCAAGCTCAGAGAGTACTCAACTGAGATCTCTGGACGCACTAGCAATTGACAGCTATGCTATTTTAAAAAGTTATGTCATTAAATATTAAAATCAGCGCTTACATTAGAGACCTAGAGGGCAGCCAACATCACACCTATCTTTCAACAAGGTGCTGAGAATCATTATTATACAGTGAGTTTTGTCAGTACAAATAAAAACAGTTGAAAAAAAATCATCAGTAAGAATGATAAGCATCCAAACGAGCACAATAGGGCATGAGTGAAAGAATAAAGTTTCCACTGCCAACACCATCACCTGTATCCAAATGCAGTGGGAAAGATCAATTGTGCTACTAGAGATTGTTAGCCAATTATGTTTTTCACAGTTAGACATGCCACACTAGTAGAACATTTGTAAACCACTAGGAGTCCCACCTTCAAAAGACTCTCAGAATTGGCCTTTTAGATCTTACTTTTACCTTGGTGCCTCCTGTGCTGTTGACATATCAGATAGTCCAGTTTCTCTATTGGTTACAGTCACTTAATAGTTCGTCCTCGGTGATGCCAGAACATTCAATATCTTCTGTCACTGTCTTCTGCCAGTTCTTCCTTAGCCTTCCTCACTTTCTCTTTCCTCACTCTTGTATCTAATTCAGTGTTTGCTTAGCATGTTCCCAACTTCCATACGGTGCACATGTCCCAGCCACCTGCGCCATCTTTCTTTGATGATATTTTCTAACATGTTCTACTCCGTCAGCTCTCTTACTCTTGCATTCGTTATTTTGTCTCTCCATGGAATGTGTAATACATTTCTCAGCCATCTGTGACGGGCAGTGTCCTATCTTTTTATTTGCCACTGTATTTGGCCAAGTCTCTGTTTCGTACAATAGCATGCTAGAGTACAATTGCATGTTATAATCTGATCTTTAGTCTGGTGTGCCTTTAGACCTGTGAGGAAAATGGAAAATGATTTTGTTACTTTTTTTGTTTCTGTATCTCAGGGCATTTTCAGCAAGCTTTGCCAGCCTTCCTTGTGCATTTGCAAAACACTTAAGCATACACATTTTGAGCACTATCACTGGTGCATGAAATTGACATATTCTGTAGCTTGCATGCCCAAGTATTAGAATTTACTCCTTGTATACTGTCTTATACAATCTTATAAAAAATGTAATGAGGGCGTGACTATGCCAGACACTTATTTTACTCCCATGAGATGAATATATTTATTTTAATTAATGTTAAAATTTCTTGCTTTATAATGTAGATGGATACAGTTACAACACGTGTATCAATACATCATCTCAAATTAATTTATAATCTCCGCCAGTAATTGACTTTCAAATGTTCATAGTGTTGCCAATTTCTGTAGCATTTTCTATTTTAAGATACCTTCCATAGTAAATAATTTATAACACGCTATACAGCACTCTATTAAGTGTCATGATTTTTTTGCTGATTTAGTTACTGTATCTGAGCAATGATAAGCTCATACTTTATCGCTGCAAATAAAACCAAAATCTTCTTTAATGCAGCATTCTGGTTCAGAATTTAAACACAGAAAAATAAAGAAATTCCCATGCAGCCATAAGTTTGTTCCTGTCATAGGGATATCAGAGGTTAGTAAAAGAAAATGCTTAGATTCCTGGGTGAAATCCTGGTCCCATTAAAATCAATGGCAAAACTTAATGATCATAATGAGGCAAAGAATTCACTCACATGGTTCATCTCCCTGTCAATGGAGTATTTCGTATTACTCTATATACTGTTAGGCCTCTACCTCAATATATTCCAACCCACAAAACTTTTTTCACTTATTGTCAGGGTTGCCAGAATGTACATGCCATCAACAAAAACTGTAAAAAGCAAGAAAATAAACAGTGAAGTCATTCAACATCTCATTTATAATTCACTCCTTCATTCCTTGTATTAACTTTATCTTCTTTCCTTCCTCCTACCACCAACAGCCCACATCTATCCATGCCCTTCCTGGAAGGCATGAATAAAAGGGAGAAGGCACAAAGTTGATAGTGGGGCTCTGGAGCACCACTAAGCAATGGTATTTCCAGTTGACTCACAGCCATTTTCCAGTCCCATTGGAGAGCCTAACTTTATGGCCCTGTGTAGCGGGGCAGTCACCCCGGTCTGGTCCCAAAGGGGTTAAAGGCAGCCCTGCAGAGCTGGGGAAAGCAGCAAAACCCAGGCTGAGTAGAATAGCAGCCACAGCTGTGGCCAGCCCAAATTTGGCCCTGATAAAAGGGCTGAGAGGCAGGAGCTAGGCAGTTTCTCTCCAGGCTGGGAAGGAGCAGGGCCTGACTGCCTATGAGACAGGTTACCTGCAGTGGTACAGTGCTGGAGGAACAGGCAAGGGACCTGGGGAGCTCCAGCCTAGCAACCCAGGCTGCAGGCCTGAAGTGAGGCCTAAGGAGGGTCCTGGGGGTTAGGCAAAGGCAACTGGTCCAAACCTCCCCTTGCCTATGCTGACTGGATTTTACACTGCAGTCTGCCCCAGAGTGCAGGGGATTGATGATGATTGGCAGTAGCCCTAGTCTGAGGTGGGGATTAGATGGTTGGGGGTTCCCCAGTGAGGAGAGACCAAGAGGCAGAATGTGGGGGTATTGCCAGGGGGCAGCACCCCAGGAAAAAGGGCACCGGGGTCTGGGAGGGACAATGAGACATTGGCCTATAGAGGGCGCTCTGAGCTGGAAGAGCTAATTCCCAGACGGTCTGCAGGGGGCGCCACAGCAGGGTGAGTCATCGTGCCACTATACCCTGATAGATAATCTGGCTTTCTAGACTCCTCTTCACCCTCCTCCCCCACCCAATACACACATACTCTAACTCCATTGCAAATAGAATGTTATTGTTCTTATTTTTTCCCCCACTGTTCTTATGAGAATTCATTTCTATTATCTTTTATTGTAATAGAATAAAACTATTATAGTCACAGTTTGGAACACATTTGCTCACAGATAGGGCACATCATAGGGCTTGTTGAATTTAGTGGCATAATTTAGTGCACAACCTAAGGAATTACTTAGCGGATTATAAATGCTATCTATATTGTCATTGGTGTTAATTACTCTACATCCTTTGTTTTGGCAGATACATTGATGGCTTTATCTTTTCCTTCCTATTGCTCAATTGTACAGGTAATAATGTGTTTCTTATATTATAATAGGGGATTCACATTTTAAATAAAAAAAATCCACACCAAAACCAGGTTCAAGTCTGGATTTGTGCCCAAAATTGGATCTGAGTTCCATATATCTGTATCTGACAAAAACAATTAATGGACCTGAACACTCCTAACCTTGGGATTTGGAATCCAGATGTGGAATTTCCCAGTTTGACCCTGTCATACCTGACTCACTATAAACACAGGATCAAACTGCAAACACAGATCCTAGCCAAGATACAAGGTTTTGTTTCAGACCCATCTCAAACTCTGACCCAAAGTGAGTAGGGAACTTTGACTTTTATTATGCATAAGCATTTTAACCATCTGCAATAAACAAAGAAGCCTACACTGTTTGCTTTTAGAGTGGTTTTAAAAAGTTAATAGATAATGAAAATGATGAAATGACTTGCTCTGATGCTCCTTGACACAGTATAATGGTATACAGACAGCCATCTCCATAGCAAAATATATTTACAATTTTGGTATAGCGGACAGTTTTAAGATCGCTTAACTTCATAAACTGTATAAGCATATAATTTGAATAATTTACAGAATATGCATTTAAAATTTCTAATACGAGAATAAAGGTTGTTTCTAGTATTGCTGTGACATGCCTTAAAATAAAAGAAGCTAAATATAAATTCAAGATGCACTGATGTCACAGTTGGTTCAACTAAGAAAAATTGATTTATAAACTCATGTATTAGATATCAAGCATCTGGGTTTAAATGCAAAATACCTCTAAAAACCCATATTTCTGTGGGACACAAGAGATTCAGTAATCAGGCTTTGTAGTGACTGCTGTGATTTTATTTTTAGCTCATATTTACTATATATCCTCAGCTGAGTACTTACTTTCGCCAAGTAGCTAGGAATCTAAGCCTTTGCACATCAGTCAAGTCAAACAGAATGATGGAAGATAAAATGGAACTCCTTTGAAGGTAGCTGATATATGGTTGGTTTCCTGCAGTTATTCACATAAACAAAACCACCTTAAACCCATAAACTTACCAAAAAAAGTGAGAATTACAGCCCTCATTCATCTTCTTCTTTGTATTACCATATCGCCTAACACCCCTAGACATGGATCTGGACCCTATTTGTGCTAGGCACTGTACAGACACAGAACAAAAAGACATCCCCTCTCCCCCTCACAAATCAATTTAAGGTTAAGAAAAGTGACAACAGATGAATATGGACAGACAGATTGTGGAGTACATGGAAGCAATGAGACTTGCCTCTCCTCCCACTCTATCTGCCATCTGGGCTTGGGAGAAAACTGCAGAAAGGATCCAGTTGGAGATTCCAGCTAGGAGGAGCAGAAGCAGCCAAAGCTGAGACTTCCGCACTGAGGCAGAGTGGGTAAAATGGGACCCAACTGGGGCCACCTATCCTGCAAGCACCCCACTGCACCCAGAATTATGCCTCACACTGGAGGCACTAGGACCCAGTGGGTGACCCCCCAACTCTACCATCTGGGTTTGGGAGAAAATTGCAGAGAGGAGCCAGCCGGCCACTGCAGCTAGGAGAGGGCAGAAGCAGCCAAAGGTTACCTTTGATCCTTTGGACATTTGGACAACTTCCCACATTTTTTGACTGGACTTTCTCTGCTATTTGTTGATTGGCTGTTGGCTTCAACCCATCCTTTCCCTCTTCTCTCCCTTCTTCAGTCTCTTCCCCTCCTTTACCTCTGTCCCTGCAGCCCTCTTCCATTTCCTTTTCATGTGACTTAGCCCCCCCTGCCCCACCAAGTAAACCCATACACGTAAGAGTAGCTGTAGCTAGAAGGTGTGGCCTTCCTCAGAGGCAGAGGGAACACCACAAGTTACCTGTTGGGTGGAGCCAGGAGGATCACACCCCCACACTCCAGAAGCAGAGGGGTGGGACAGGAAGAGGAGTATAGAAGACCAAACCAGCAGCTCAGTTAGGAGGAAATAGATGTGTCTTCCCTGCTGCTGGAGTGGGATGCCAAAGAGACTCATGGCTTCCCCCAGGGCTTGCATGAGCCTCCAGAGAGCCCTGCCACTCCTTACACTAAGGAGCTGCTACTGCTGTCCTTGGCCATATATCCCAGGGAGACTGAGGATGACCCCTGGATGCAGGTACAACCGAGGGGGAGAGTAGGAGGCAGCCCAGGAAAACCAGGCATCAGTCTGATTGAGAGCTGGCCTGATACAAGGTCAATGTGTTGTGGGTGGATCCCTGCTGATCCTGCCCCTGCTAGGGCCCTGGTCTGGGATGTGGTGGAGTTGGGTGGGTCTGCATCCCCCCCTGAAGTCCCACCCCTGGAGTGGTAGTACTCCTCCTACTTAGTCCAGGAGGCCTGTGCTCCTTGGATACCCTCACCTGAGCCCCATAGATTGTGCTGATTGCAGGCCAGAGCCCAGATTGTTTATGTCCCTGCCCTTCTTGAAGGCTGGGGCCCACTGAGAACCACTAAGTCTCCCCTTTTTTCTTTGCTTGAAGAATACTCTATTAGACCAAACTATGAGGAGGCGTGGCCTCCCTCAGAGGTGGATTTGGAGGGATGGCCACACCAGCCTACAGTAGCACTAACATGATGTTTGCTGCCATCACATTGTTCATTCTGCTTGTATGTTCTACCCCTTTCTCCACCCTCTGGCTGTCTTGTCAATTAAGATTGTAAACTCTTCAAGGCAGGGACCATCTGCTATTGTGTGTTTGCACTATTCTGTCTAGCACAATGGGCCCCATTCTTGGTTGTCCTGTATGCACTACAGCAGTAAATATGTTCTAATTATTATTTAACAATGGTATTGCTCAGTATGATAAAAAGGGGTCTGAGCACACCGGTTGTCTAACCATTGTCAGGTTTTTGTACACATCATGGCAAGGGAAAAATTTTAAGGAGAGATCTGAAGGAAGATAATGAGGTAACTTTGTGGATGTTTGTGGGGAGCTCCTCCCAAACATGAGGCACCATCACAGAAAGCACAGAGGTGCAAATCTGAAAATTTAACAAAGGCAGGAATAGACTTTTTGATAATGAACAAAGGATAATATGGGGAGGAGGGCAGGTCATAAAGGGCCTTGGAAGTGAAAACAAGCAGCTTATGTTTGATGCAATAAAGAAGGGGGAGCCAGTGGAGAGAAGCAAAGAGATAGAGACATAATCAAAGCAACAGACTAGAAGAATGATCTTTGCAACAGCATTCAGAATGGATATGTGTGGTTCAAAATTGCATTTGTCGAGGCCAGAGAAAAGGATGTTGCAGTAATCAAGATGTAAGATGAGACCCTGCACAAGAGTTTAGCTGTATGGATGGATAGGAAAGGCTGTATCTTAATGACATTATGCAGAAAATCTGCACATTTTTAGATGTAGCCTGGATGCGAGGGAGAAGTTGAAATTGAAAATGATGGCCATGTTTACAGGCCAGAGTGACAAACAGCATGGTGCGAGTGTCCACAGTGATCAAGAAAAGAGGTAGCAGGGAGGGTTTGAGATTAAAAAGTAAGAGTTCTGTTTTAGTCATGTTGATCTTGAGCTGATGGCTAAACAACCACAAGTAGATGTCAGAGAAACAAAGATTTTAATTTGTACAGAAAGAGGCAAGTCTGGAATAGAGAGGTAGATCTGAGTCATCAGTATAGAGATGGTAGCTGAATTTGTGTTTGTGGTTGAGATGCCTCAGAGATAGGGTGTAGAGGGAGAAGAGAAGGGAACCAAGATAAGACCCTTATGGAACCTCCTCACCCCCACAGAAAGTTAGAAGAGGAAGAGTAGGATTCTCCGAAGGACATACTGAAAGAGCAATTACTGAGGTAGGCAAGAACCAGGAAAGGACTGAGTCTGGAAGCCAAAAGAGGACAAGAATTCAAGAAAAGTATTTTTGATAGTGTCAAAGTAGCTGACAGGTCAAGGAGGATCAGGATGGAATAATGGTTTTTAGATTCCACTAGGAAGAGGTCATTAGAGACTTTGGCTGAGTAGTTTCAGTGGAGTGCAAGAGATGGGAGCCAGAATTCAGAAGGTCTAGGATGAAACTGGAAAAGAGGCATTCCAGACAATGACTGTGGACAGCTCATTTAATGAGATTAGAGATGAAAGGGAGAAGTGATATAGAAAAATAGTTGGAGATGTATGTGAACTCAAGTGTGGGTTGTTTTTTTTAAAATGGAAAATAATAAAGCATGCTTGTTTCGTGAGGGGGAAAGAGCCAGAGGAGTGTGAGAAGTTAAGGAGAAGAGTAAGGGAGGAGACGAGAATGAACATGAAGGAGAACAGTAGATGGGATGGAGTCACTGGGGCAAGTGGAGGAGAGCAGATGAGAAACTTCTGCATCAATGACATGGAAGGAGAAATTGTGGGAGGGGAAGAGTAGACAAGTCACTTGTAGGGGAAATACTTTGTCAATTTTCTCTTGAAAGAAATTGGCAAGATCCTGTGCAGAGAGTAGTAGTAGAGGCAGGGAGGAAAAGATCTGAGGACTGAGTCAAAGATGGTGAAAACTCAGCTGGGATTAGTGTCAATCACTGCAGGACTGAAGTTTAAATCTTGAAAACTTTTGGAACTATGGGATGTGATAGAATTAATGATGCAGCACTGACTATGTAATCCCTGTAACTGTGTATTTAGGAGTTTGTTTAATACTGCTCACATTTTTTTAAAATAATTATTAGGTGAATTTTCTTTAGGCAATTAAAGTAATTGTCAAGGTGTCCAGTATGAGTAAAACACACATTTATGTAACTGTCTACTGGTAAAATTAGCCCAATTATATCAATTTCTTTAACAGCCATAAATATGGGTCAAAGTATGTCATTTGCTACTAATCTTCCTACTTCTGCTACTCTTTCAGGCCTTAAGACAAGACTTTGACCCACTTATGTATGTCATATGTGGATGTGACATACACAGACCTCACCCATAGCTGTAAGAGCTTTAGGTGAAGTCTGAGAAGCAGTGTCACCTACATGATACCAGCATATGGCCTAATAGTCCCAGGCACTGTCACTGTCAGTCTCACCTGTAGTTGGTTTACAGCTGACTGAAGAGATTGGCAACTATCCTCTGGCAGGTTAGCTCTTGGTTACCCTGAGAGAGGATTTCTTGTAATTCAGAAGGAGTCCTGGCTGAGGGAGCATGGAAAGGATGATATCTATGGCTGTCTCGGCCTGCTGCCGGGACCTGCCCTTAATCACCTAGTCATCGAAGCACTGCTAGATATGATTTCCCTGTTTGATCCTTAAATGCATTGCCACTGCCACGGGGCATTTGATGAACATTCTCAGTCCCGTGGAGCATCCAAAGGGCAGAACCTTGCACTGATAATGATTAAGCCTTGCTGTATGAGTTTGATGCTTCCTGTGAGTCAGATGGATAGCTATGTTGATATACACATCCTGCAAGTCAAGAGCCATGAACCAATCTTGAACTTGGAGAAAAGGAATGATGGAGGTAAATATTGCCATCTTGATCCTGAGATGGCATATGTATTTGATGAGTCTCCTCAGGTCTAGGAAGAGGAAGATTCCCTTTTTGATTCGGAATGAGGAAATACTGGGAGTAAAAGTTTCTTACCCTTTACTCCTCAGGAAGTTCCTCTATGGCTTGTAGACAAAGCAATGAAGCCACTTATGATCATAATAGGCTTTCAGGGAAAGGGCCCCTGAAGAAGACCAGTGTAGAAGGACTTTGAAACCTACCAGAGTTCCCATGTGGAAGATGGGTGACACTTGGTAGGCTTAACTTGTGTTTAGACATTTTATTGTTTTCAGTTTTTTTCTGTTGCCTTTGTCCTAAAAATAATAAATCTCTGCTTTGTAAAGACTATCTGGTCACCAGTATTCACTGCAATAGCTAGAGGTAGAGGGTAGAGGGAGGGAGAAAGAGAAAGAGAGAGAGAGAGAGAGAGAGAGACTGCAGGTGCCAAGCAATGGACACACTTGCTGGGATAGAAACAGGGAATTGCAAGCGGCTGCAGCCTAAAGGCATTGTTTGGAAGGAGACAGGTCCCTACCCATAGGGAAGTGACTAGAGGCCTGAAAAGTAATGGGGTATCCCTGGAGCAGCCACCACAGGGATCAGAGTACAAACTGTGACATACATAGTGGCAGTGTGTGCAATGTATGTTCGTGTGAATTGCCAATAAGTGCCATCAGCAGTGAAAGTAAGTACTGTAGAAAGAAAAAAAACACAGGAAAAAGTGTCCACTTGTCTTTTTGGGGAAAGAATAGTGACAAGGGTGACAAGAAAATGAATTATGAACAGCTGAAGAGAAGTAGGCTGCTTGAGACATGCAGAGAGGGGCTGCTCAACACTCAGGACTTGACAAAGACACAGCTAGTTAATCTGCAGTATTGAGGACCAGAGAAGAAATGATAGACAAAAGCTGCAGGGGACACCCAGATCACTGGCAGAGTACAGAGGGCAGGGAATGTCTTGGAGATGATTCCTCAGAGGGAAGCAGGGATGAGAACTAGAGAGGCAGCAAACAGACCTGAATAGACTACTTTTTAGCAGCTGTTGCAGAAAAGCCTACCAGAAGAGGTGATGGCTAGCCGCCTGACACAATAGAATAGGGTATCCATTGAGCAGACCATAGAGAGGTCAGGGGTGCAGATAATCCCGACACCGTGTCTGTTGGTCTAGGTGGTCAAAATAGGAGAGCTGAAGATTTTCAGAAGATTTAAAAGAAATTTAGCCTGCGCTAAGAACAGCAAGTCCGAGACTGGCCAGTTCTGCCTTACTGCTTACTTACCGTTTTACCACGGATGGTAAAAGGGACTGAGGGAGGGTCACGGCTGCCCTGCCCTTTATGCCATATATGGGAGAACAAGGTGGCACAGGACACATGCGCGGCCCCAAGAGACACTGCTAGTTATGTCTCACAGACATGAAGTGCCTGCACACTTAGAGTGGGATCCACTCTGACACATACTTATAAACCAAAAAATGTAATTTTTCAAATAGTACTTATATTTCAGGGTCACAAGAGTCCATTTAATTGTGCAAGTCTCTTAACTTTAAAATTAAGAATTAAGAGACTTGCACATTACTGTTAAGAGTAATGATACTAAAGTTAAAGTTAAGTCCCTTAACTTTAACTTTAGTATCCATTACTCTTAACAGTAATGGATACTAAAGTGATGAATACAGATACAACTGTCATTTGGTTATAATGATCAAAGGTTTGCCTACATAAAATGAGCACTGCAGGAAAAGGACCTGCATTAGGATATATTAAGATCAATGGGATGAATGAAGTCACCTGCCCACCTGAAAACATATAATGGATTTATCCTCTTTCGCATTCAACTGCATGGTTTCCCACACTTTCACTTAAAATGACTCTTGCTCATTTTTACAGTGCAAGCCTCCAAATCATTAGAAGTGACAGACACAGATGGTTCTGCAGATGTGTTTCTGGTATACTATCTGCAAAAGCTGGTTTGGACTGAGATCATGCTGTTTATTACAGAATATGGTATAACATGCTGATGGTGATGAATCAGTTAGGATTTTTCCCCCCATAGCTTGTATGGCAAAGTAGTATTTAGTACCAAACAGTAAAATGATTAAGTAGAAAATCTGGAATCTATTTTTTTCAGGTGGCTAGAAAGAGTATTCCCTTTCATAATCATCTGGAGTTCCCAGAAAGCAATCCAAATTTATTATATCACGGCCTGAGAGGCTCATTATCTGATACAGTGTGATGAATACATTATGTGCAAATTGTAGCTAATCTGGATGAACTGCCATATTCTGCATTTCAATTGCCAGATTGCTACAGAGTGTTTGATATTTTTTGTTGTCGCACCTTCCCTCTTTCTATCTTCCTAGCATGCTTGGGCTGCCTCTATGTTTTCGTTAGGGACTTATCCAAAGCCTATTGATGTTCAAGAGAGACTTCAGTGGACTCTGGATCACACCTCTAACGTCTGTCTTTTCCATGTCTACTTTTCATTTTTCCCCTACATAATTTAATGTTTTTCTGTCTCTTATTAGCCTTCATTTATTTTTCTCTATTGTCTTTCTACAGTTTAACCACTTCTGCACATACCATTTGCACAGGACAAGTGGAGTTCAGGTTCTCGGCATCCTAGCCCCAGCAACTGTATCTTTGGTGCTCAGCATTTTGTACTGAAGGATCATTATGTGAAGTCTCAAATTCAGCCTGTCAGCTTTGTGATATCGGTATGTCTTTGGGGTCTGACTGTCTTTGCTCTGTGGATACCATTCATCTATAACATTTGCAGGTGGCTGGAATAATTTCATCCATATATCAAGGGGCTTTGTAATATCTTGGTTTTCTACATGAGTTAGTGTAAGATGTAAATGTCTATGTAACCAGTTATTCTTCATTGAACAAATAGAAACAAGACTTAATTAGGATCTTTCATCTCTCGCTTATCTACAATTTTATCATCTTTCTCTTTAGACAGAATAGAAAATAAAAATGTCCAGTTAAACAGCCAGGTCTCCATTGCATTCCACAGGAGACAGGACTGGAAAATTAGACTTTTTTTTCTTTTTTTAACAATTACATTTTCTTTCTAAAGTATAGATTCTGTTTGTCTACACTGCATCTTCAAGCCTAAAGCTAATTAAACCAGCCAACGCTAAAATCCAAGCATCATTTCTTATTCCATGTTTCAGCAGAAGCTTTTAAAGTAAACATAGAGCCAAATTACTTGTCCATTAAATTGTCATGGGAAAATCACAAGCCTCATTATAATTATTTTGTTCTATAATAAAAGTCAGCCAAGAAGAATCAACAGTATCTACAGACATAGCTACAGTTTTTCATAAAAGATGTTCAGAGAACTAAGAGATATTATTATTATTATTATTATTTATATAGCACCATAAGTGTGCATAGTTCCTAGACCTGATCCAAAACTCCCTGAAGTCAAGGACAGTTTGTCCCTTTACTTGAATGGGCATTGAATCTAGCCCAGAAGGTGGAAGAAGATAGATCAGAAGTGAGCAAACTGCAGCCCGCGGGCCATATGCGGCCTGCCGGCCATTTTTATCCAGCCCATGAGCTCAGCTGGGGGCACAGTGCCAGTGGCCCCGGGCTCCCGAGTGCTGGGCGCTGCGGGGCCCTGTGCTCCAGAGCTGGGGGCCGAGCGAGCACAGGGAGCCTCGGAGCCCCTCGCTCCCAGGCCGGGGCACTGGGCGGGCGCAGCGCGGCCGGGAGCCGCGAGGCCCTGCGCTCAGGCTGGAGCACCCGACTGAACACAGTAAGTTGGGGGGGGCTAATTGGTGGGATTCTGGGGGTGGTGGTTAGGGTGGGAGGGTCTCAGGAAGGGGCAGTCAGAGAACAAAGAGCAGAGGGGCTTAGATAGGGGGTGGGGTCCCGGGGTGGCAGTCAGGGTTGGGGGGGTCTCGGGAGGGGGCAGTCAGGGAAGAAAGAGAGGGGGGCCTAGATAGGGGGTGGGGTCCTGGGGGGCAGTTAGAGGGGGGGGGGGGGAGGGAGGGGCCATCAAGGGACGAGGAGTGGCAGGGGGATGTGTTTGGATGGGTCGGGTGTTCTGAGGGGGGCAGTCAGGGGGTGGAAAGTGGGTGGGGATCAGATAAGGGGCAGGCCAGGCTGTTTGGGGAGGCACAGCCTTCCCTACCCAGCCCTCTGCATGAATTTGAACCTCACTGTGACCCTCGGGTCAAAAAGTTTGCCCACCCCTGAGACAGATGAATGGACATGACCTTATCTACAACAGAAGATAAATTGCATTTATGTAATGCTATGGAAATAAGGCTCTGACTAAAGTGACTATAATTGCTTCAAAATCCATTAGTCATAAAAATCTACAATCAAATTGGGAGTAATATGCTCCTAAATGTTATCTTGTAAGGATGGTTTGAAGGATGGTTACATTGATCTTGATTTGTTTATTTAATGTGCTATTTTTCGTGGTCTAAAGATATTTGGAAGAGACATTTTTACATTCCTTATCTTATTTTAAAATTCTGTTTTCCTCTAGTGGCAAAAATCACAAAACTTTTGTTGTTGATATCGAAAAACCTTGATTGTAGCTCTCTATTTAGTAACATCAGCCAACACTTTTTTTTTATGTTATATTGATCACATCTCCATTTAGGGATTTAATGTATGACTACTCTTCATGTGTTATGGGTAGTGATTAAGAAAATTCTGGACCAACTACAAACAGAGTTAAAATATTAAACACTCATGCCTGGTCAACACTACAAAGTTAGGTTCACATAAGCCGCGTTAGGGTGATTTAATAATGTATGTGTCTACACTACCGCATTCCTTCCGCCGACTTAAAGGGCATGTAAAGTTGACTTCTGTACTTCATCTCCACAAGACGCTTAGTGCTTGATTTGATGTCCACAGATCAACATGAGGATAATGTAGACACTGTGTGTAATTCAAATGAATTGGCCTCCAGGAGGTACTTTCTCTGGAAAGTACATTCAACTCCACTGAATGTCAGCCAGGTACACAGGAAATAGCTGCCCCCTTGTTAAAGCCCTGGGAACTTTTGAATTTTTATTTCCTGTTTGATCAGCGTGGAGAGCTCTTCAGCACAGCTGGTCACGGGTGCTCACGGCCACAAACATGCTCCAGCTTGGAGCACACAGGAAGAGATGGATCTTATTGCTCTGTGGGGAGAGTCCGTGCAGGCAGAGCCCTGAACAAGCAGAAGAAATACTGACATCTATGCCAGGATTCTGTGGGGCACAGGAAAGAAGGGCTACACCAGGGACATGCAGCAGAGCCACATGAAAATAAATGAGCTTCGGCAAGCATGCCAGAAGACAAGAAAAGCAAACAGGTATTCTGGTTCTGAGCCATAGACATGCTGCTTCTATGAGAAGCTGCATGCAATTCTTGGAGGTGATCCCACCACTACCCCAAAACACTCCGTGGATACCTCCCAGGAGTCTCAGGCAACCTCGAGCAACAATGAGGGGGATATTGTTGATGAGGAAGAGGAGGAGGAGGAAGAGAATGCAAGGCAGGGAAGTGGATGATCCATTCTCCCAGACATATATTTATAATTAATACAACTAAGTTAGCTGTGTATACATAGGAAATAGAATTGACTTCAAAGTCACAAAGTACATTATCTATTCTTCATCCAGTGAATGCCTGCTGTGTTATCATGCTGTCAGGATGCTATAGTAGCCTGCTGGAGATCTATGAAAGAGCCCTAGGACTTGATCCTGTCATCTTGGATCTGCTTAAGGCTGGTCAGGGGAAGCTTAAGTCGCAAGACTGAAGTTTCCAGCTCCAGTCTGAATTACCTTGCTAATTTTCATGGAAGAATTCGAACAAACTGTATATATGGATGGCCTATTACAGTACAATTTTGAAATTGTTTCCAGAAGAATTTTATAAATCAACATCTTCACCATTTCTGCCATGAAACTGACCTAAGAACTTTGTTCATATCTGTATGTATGTATCCTTTAATCGATACTCTCTCTTTTCTTTTTAATAGAGCTTAATTTAGTTAAGAATTGGCTGTAAGAACATATTTGGGTAAGATCTGAAATATTCATTGACCTGATGGGTAATTTGTTCAATCTCTTGGGATTGGTAGAACTTTATATATGGTAAATAAAATTTTAAATAATCCTCACTGTTTTTGACTTGGCTGTCTGGGTGGGAGTCAAGGGCTGGATTGCTTTAAGGAAATTGTAATTTTGGCTTCTAGGTAACCAGTAAGGTATTGTAGAAGCTGTTTGTTGCTTGCTTGGTTAATCTAATTATTAGAATAACCACCTATTTTCAGGATCCTCTGTCCCATTCTTTGTAGTTGACCCTGACTGAGCAATTTCAGTGCAGCAACCAAGTCAGTTATACACAAAACTCATATTTTGTTATGAATAAAGTCCATGATACATAAGTAGCTATAGTCTATAGGCTATAATCCTACTAGTTTCTCAGCCCAGTAGGTTCTATCAAACATTGATTGGAGTCCAGGATGCAGCAGCTGTCTGAGGCCCCTTCCACCTGTGTTCAAGACCTGGGGACATTGCACAAGGCAGAGTTGATAAACAGGTTTTCTGTCAGACAAAAAAGATGTTTATTCACCTCTTTCCCTGTTAGCATATAAATTAAGCCAGTACAGTGGCTACCTATGAAGTCAGCAGGGGAATATGAAATCAATAGGGCAGCAGCACACAGGAAAGTATAGGTTATTCTGGCTGGGAGTACAGACAATGAACTTTGAGGAAGCAGAAAGTGAAGGACACCTCTTTATCCTGCACTTAGGAAGTAAATGGACACCACACTTACATGAAAATGGGATCTCTGCCTGCCTTACTGGAAGATGCTTCAAAAGACTTTGGGTAAGATAAGAAATCTTGAAAGAGGAGATTAGCCTGTTAAGTTTAGTCTCTAGAAAGCATATTACAATTTTGCTTTATATGTAACCCTTTTGTTTCCTTCCATTACCCTTACTCGCTATCTGTTGAATCTTTATTAATAAACTTATCCGTGATTTAACTGTAAATATATCTCAGGATTTGGCTACACTTGAAATTTCAAAGTGCTGCCACGGGAACGCTCCTGTGATAGCGCTTTGAAGTGCAAGTGGGGTCATGCAGGAGCATGGGAGAGAGTTCTCCCAGCATTCCTGGTAATCCACCTCTATGAGGAGATTAGCTCAGAGCACTCGGAGCCCGGCTCCCAGTGATCGGAACCTGTCTACGCTAGCGCTTGAAAGCACTTAGACTTGCTTTAAAGTGCTCAGACTTCACACCCCTGATCCAGCAAGTTAGAGCGCTATAAAACATCAGTGTAGCCAAGCCCTAGGTGCTATGATGCTACACTAGTTGCTGATTTAGAGTTGAATCCTGAGTTGAAGCTGGTGTGTACATTGTTCTCTTAGGGACAGAAGATCTGGTATTTCTGTGAGCATTCAGTGGATACGGGGGAACCCTCTGCAGCAGCTCCTGGTACTGCTTATGATTTTCAAGAGATGATAGGGTGGAGGGGAATTAGGGCATTGTCTGGAGATGAGAAGGTAATGGTAGCGACTGGTGGAGCCATCTATACCAACTCCAGCTCCAAAGCCAAGTTGCAGCTGGATGGGTCTGGTGCAGGAGCCTAAACCAAAGGGCACACAGCCTAAGAAGGCAGATAAAGCTGGTGGTAAGGGTCCCAGGATGGCCATTATTGTTAAGCAGTTGAGTCCTGGTAATATGGTGGGCCCCAAAGGCAGTGCTACTAAGGCGGCGGTGGTGGGACACAGCCAAACACTTGCACTGGCTGTGCCTGTGAGTCTGAGGTGCACTAGGACACAGGAGAGAAAGATGGGTCTTCCCCCAAGAAGGCTTCTGAGTTGGAAGAGACATACGGAAGCAGGTGAGCCATCAGTATGGGAGCTCCGCAGCTGAGGTCTAGTTAGGTCTGTGCCCCAATAGGAGTGAGGCATTTGCTGAAGAGAAAGATTTCTGGTCTCATAAGCAGTACAGAAAATGGGTAGGGAAGAACCAGGGGCACCAGGAGGAGGGGATCAATGTGACCAGGTGTCCAGGGAATGTCTCTAGTATTATCAGTGGAGTGCGGTGACATCTGCGGCACAGCACATAGAGATGGCTGTGCACAGACAGTGCATGCACCGGAAAGTAGTCCTGACTGACAGTTGATTCATCCAACGGTGTTCCACCACTTCCCACTTCTTTTTAACTTTGCCCTCAGAATAGAGAAGCTTGAGAGGCAGCATAGTGGTGTCTGCACCTGATGTCTCACCTGACCAGGTGGGGTGCAAGGAGGGAACACTGAGCCTGGGAGCAGTCTGCAACAGGAACTTACTGCAATGCCCATGAAAGTGTTTGCAACTCATGCTGGGGCTTCTCCAATACTAGCTGCACCGCTGGATCCGAGACATGAGAAGTGCTGTCAGATCGGACAGTCCTGCGCAGGACTGGGCACGTGGTTGGAGAGCCTTTTCCATAAGGAAGTTGAGGAGGTGGAGCAGGTGAGCTTCATGGGTCCATGGCAGGAAGGAGCAGCAGATTTTGCACTGGGCAACTAATTGGACTTCACCGAGGCAATAAAGACAGCAGTGGTGCTTGTCGCACATGGAGAACAAGCAAGAGCATGGTGCACAATTATCATACCCAGGAACGCAGGGCATAGTCCTCCAGAGCAGCAGGGGGAGAGCCCAGCCCCAAATGAGGCAAGGGTTGAGACTAACTATACTAACTAGCAACACTAAATATAGTTAAAGAAAAAAGAGAAATACCATGTATAATAGACAAGCATTCTTGCAGGCAACCTATGAGTATGGTGGAACAAGGATTCAGACTCCAACCATGCAGCAGTAAGAACTGAGGAGGTGTGGTCCCGCACAGCATCATAACACCTCACCTGCACTATGAGGTATGTGTGGCGCACATGCGGGCCAACAGATACTGCTACAAAAATCTTGTAGCTCCAGAGCATGGTGTGCATGTGCACCAGCCTTTGGAATACATATAGGGACTATCATTCAAAGAACCATTAATACCAACAAAATTGTAGCCTAGGCACAAAATGTTTGTGAATATTAACTATATGGGAAGTTTGATGAGTCTCTGCTATTCTGTTACTGGTGTTTAATTTCTTAAGATGCCCATTAATTCTGAACAGATTTACTTGTAAATTTTTAAAAAATTCATTCATTAGTCAAAATGTAAGGGCTGTTATTTTGAGATGGTTATGCTGTATTTTTCATACATAACAATGAGACTGAATCTCTGCTTTAAGTGCAAAATTCAACTCAGCCTTAACTGTGGAGCCACTACTGATACCGCCAGAAGAAATACAAGTCATGTGTCTGCTAAACAAGTGCTTGTTTTAAACTACCTAGGAGTAATTTAAGCCTGTGAATATTTCTTATTCTGCACATTTCAATTAAAGAGTACTTTCTCAAAATGATAAGATTTTCAAGGTGCTCTACACTGATCAGCTCTTTGCTGCTGAAATAAAATGGAATGAATTATCTTCTACTAGAAGTGATATGAATTGTCATTACCAGATTTATATAAAATCTGTCTTTCTTTTCAAGAACGTATCAGCCAGCAAAGTTAAATTACTGCATTATTAGCCAAAGCATGAATAGCTTGCTTGAAAGTGTTAAATTTGTCTTAAAGAAAATTCTGACCATGAACTCGAAGGAATGCACTGAACTCCAAGAACTGCATAATGGTTTCTAGTAAACAACAACTTAAAAGCTTATCAGCTGCTGAGATTTACAGATCTCTCATCAAAATTAAGTGTGAAGCAATTATCATTGCATTTCATCTTGACAAGCAGTTTCCAACAAGTACTGAAATTTACTAATGATGAGAAAGGTTCCCTTCTGATACTGAAGTATTTCCCCATTTCTCATTATCCAGGAGAAGCATTCATACTTATTCTTTGGGATTGAAGCTACTATTGTGAATCTTGTTAAAAATAGCTACTGGTACCCAATACTCTGCTCTAGATTATATTTCTCTACAAGCTAATGAGATCAAATGAATGTTCTGGGGCCATCACCCCTTTTATACAAAAAAGATTATTTTTCATTTTACAGACTAATTTAAATGTAAAGAAGGAGTGTTAGTATAATAATTCAAGAATTACAACAGGATATGCTGACCTTATGTCCCGGGAGGCAGATGTAGGCAGCATGAGACATTACAGAAAGGATCCTAAGGCTCATCTGCCCCTGTGACCACTACCCCATGCTGCTTGTCCACGTGGGCACTAATGATACTGCCAGCCATGACCCTGAAAAGATCAGCAGTAACTATAGGGCTCTGGGAGCATGGGTAAAGGAATCAGGGGCACAGGTGGTTCTCGTCCATCCTCCCGGTCGAGGGTAAAGGCTCAGGTAGAGACACGTACATCCTGGAGATAAATGCATGGCTGCACAGGTGGTGTCACCTGGAGGGTTTTGGCTTTCTTGACCATGGGATGGTGTTCTGGCAAGAAGAAATATTTGCATCCTCCTAACCAAGAAGGGGAAATGCATCTTCACAGACACTGACTCACCAACCCAGTGAGGAGGGCTTTAAACTAGATTCAAAGAAGGCAAGTGAAAAAAATGCAAGAACCCTTCCCGCTAACTTCCCAGTGCGACTCACAAACGTGGGGCCCGAAAACAACCCACAGACCTTCCTAGTGACTTTCGAGAGGGTAGCCACTGCTGTGTGATGGCCTCCTGAACACTGGGCCACCCTGCTTTCCCCTTACCTGATGGGCCCAGCCCAGTCATCATACTGGAACACGGACACACAGGACGCCCTCTAATGCCAGAAGGTAAAGTCTGTGGTTTTCGACTGGACAGGCATCAGTCCTAAGACCTACCACCAGTGTTTCCCCTGGGAACAGTACCCTACTGGGGCAAGGCCAAGGGTGGTGGCTCAATGTCTCCGGGACTCTGCCTGGTGGTGGCTAGATCCTGAGAAACATTTGGGAGCCCCAGAGAGCCAAAAAAGTGATCCTCGAGCAATTCACCCAGATCCTCCCCAGCAGAGGGAAGGAGTGGGTCCAGCTTCATCAGCCAGCAGCCCTCTCCATTGCCACTGAATTAATGGAGGGCTACCTGGTGGCAGAAGTCCCGGAGCCACAATCACCCAATCCGGCAGCCCTGAAGGGGAAGAATTGTGCAGCTAGAGGGAGCCCCTGTCACAATGATCTTGGGAGAGCATGACGCCTACTCCAAACCTCAACTACCAGCTCAGCCCCTGAAGAGAGGTGGCCAGTGGGCCGAGGACCAGCCTGGAAGGAAGGTGACCCATTGGAGAGGGTTTCACCATTGAGGATGGGTGCACCCACTGGGGGAGGCTGGGATTGGTGCTATGAGTGCAGTCAAAAGGAACATTTCACCGACATTGCCCATACATGGACTGCAGTTACAACTAATGTATGGGTGGCCAGTTCCCAGGCCCAAAAGAAAGCCCCAAAGAAACTGTCCATAAGGGTAAATGGGACCCCAACGCTGGCCCTGGTGGACACCGGATGTAGACAGACCATAATCCAAGATGGTGTGGTACCTACCCCAAGCCCATAAGGAAGGAGATACAGTTACAATGCTTCCACAGAGACATACAGCTCTACCCCACAGCTAGGGATAAGCTGGAGATTACTCTGTATGACGTGGTTCTTCAGGTTGGGGTTGCCCACAGATTAGCATATCCCATGATCCTGGGGCACCATTGGCCTTGGTTCAAAGAAATCCTAAGTGGGCACCGAAACCTGGGAAGGGACAAGGCAACAACACTGTGGAGAGGGCTACTCAGTGGCTCCCAACCCGGGGGGGGTCTCTTCCAACCACTCTGTGGCCCCAGATGGAATACCATCCTGAGCAGAGACCTCCACAGAGGATGTCCCAGTGGAACAGGAGACAGACGGGGACTTTGTCTTGGAGCAGAGGGAGGACCTTGCTCTAAGACACACCTGGGAACAAGCAATGACTCCCAGCCCAGAGGCAGGGATGGTACCCATCACCAACAAGAGCCCCACTTTGAGATCTGGTGGGACCACCTTTACCAGGTGGTCAAAGACCCTCAGACACAGGAAGACCTCCAACAACTTCTGGTTCCACAAGGTTGCATCATGACCTCTTGCACTTGGCCCCCATGATGCTCTGGGTGGGACACCTTGGCCGAGAGAAGACCCTTCAAAGAGTAGCCTGATGGTTCTTCTGGCCAGGCATCCACCAGGAGGTAAAGGATTACTGTGCCTCTTGCCTGGAGAGTCAGCGGGCTGGACCAAAGTGGGTACCCAAAGCACTCCTGATCCCTTGACCCAGGATACGGGTTCCCTTTGAGCATATTGGCCTACACCTGGTGGGGCCACTAGAAAGGAGCGGGGTGGGAAATTGCTACATCCTAGTGATAGGAGACTATGCCACCCAGCATCCTGAAGCTATCCCACTGCGAACAGCCACAGCACCTAAGATTACCGCCAAGCTAGTTAAAGTCTTCTCCAGGGTGGGGATACCATGGGAAATCCTGACCAGTCAAGATACCAACATGACATTGTGTCTGATGGCCAAACTCTGCTACTTACTCAACATTCAGGCCCTCAAGATGTCAGTGTACCACCCTCAAAATGGACAGAGTGGTAGAGCATTTTAACCAGACATTGAAAAAGATGCTGTGTACATTTGTGGAAGACGAACCTTGGCACTGTGACATGTTACTCCCGGCCCTGCTGTTCACCATGCGAGAGGTATCCTAGGCATCAACTGGTTTTCCCCCTTTGAGCTCCTCTACAGGCAGCAACCCCCATGGCATCCTAGACCTCATCTGAGAGAACTGAGAGGAGCAAGAGACTCAGAGCACAGGGGTGGTCCACTACATATTGTAACTGTGTGATCAACCTGTCTCCCAGAGGAATCTATTACAGGCTCAACATGTACAAGAACAGCACTACAGCAAGGGGGCCAGAATCCACAAGTTAGAACTGGGAGATTGAGTCCTATTCTTGTTACCCTCCATACAGTCCATATGGATCGCTAAGTGGCAGGGACCCTGCGAAGTCACCAGATGGGTGAAACCAGTGGACTATAAGATCTACCTGCTGGGGCGACAGAAAGAGACTTGCATATATCATGTTAACCTGCTGAGAATGTGGAAGGCCAGGGAGGGCCTGCTCATTATCCTTTTCCCTCCAGAGCCTGAAATGGGACCACTAGTTGCTGGACCCCTAGGGTATGACTACACTACCTGCCAGATTGGCAGGTAGCACTTGATGTATCAGGGATCGATTTATCACATATCATCTAGACACAATAAATCGATCCCCAAATTGATGCCTGTACTCCACCTCAGCAGGAGGAGTAAACGGAGTTGGCTGGGGAGCTGCCACGGTCGACCCGCCGCCGTGGGGATGGCCAAGTAAGTCAACCTAAGGTACTGCAACTTCAGCTACGCTATTCACATAGCTGAAGTTGCGTATCTTAGGTTGACCCCTTCCTCTCCCGTAGTGTAGCCCAGCCTCTAGAGTCAGGGCCAGTCATGATGGGCACTGAGCTAAGCTCTAAGCAGTGGGTGTTTTCCTGGTCCCAAAGCTGGAAAGGAGAACCCGCTTTTGTATCTACTTTTGGAAAGTAAATGCCATCTCACACTTTGATGCATACCCCATGCCCCAAGTGGAGGAGCTCTTGGAGGCTAAGAGGGGCTAATTTCCTCTCCACGCTTGATCTGACAAAGGATTATTAGCAAATACCCCTTACGCCAAACTCACAGGCGAAGACAGTCTTCCCTACAGCATTCAGCCTATTTTACTTCACGATGCTGCCTTTTGGACTGCACAGAGCCGCTGCCACCAGAGGCTAATTAACTCCATCCTGCAACCCCATGACCATACGTCCGCTATATTGATGACATCATGATATACAGCGCCAAGTGGGAGGATCATCTCCAGCACATCGCCAGCATGCTAGGAGACCTAAAAGAGGCTGGGCTTACAGCAAACCTGGCCAAATGTCATCTTGTTCAATGGGAGGTGGCATACCTAGAGTACACAATGGGTGGTGGCAAGCTGAGGCCCCTAGGAGATAAGATGCAAGCCCTAAAAAAATGGTTTTCCCCCATGACAAAGAGGCAAGTGAGGCTGTTCCTAGGACTGGCAGGGTATTACTGCCGGTTTGTACTTGATTTTGCAACAGTAGCAGCCCCTCTCTTGGACCTGGCCAAGAATGTGCAACCTCAGGAAGTCCAAAAATTAAGTTGTTTTTGAATATCCCTTAATGCCTCTTATAGGGGGGAGGGATAGCTCAGTGGTTTGAGTATTAGCCTGCTTAAACCCCGGGTTGTGAGCTCAATCCTTGAGGGGGCCATTTAGGGATCTGGGGCAAAAAATCTGTCAAGGATAGTACTTGGTCCTGCTAGTGTAGGCAGGGGACTGGACTCCGTGACCTTTCAAGGTCTTTCCAGTTCTACAAGATAGGTATATCATTCAACATAGATAGCAGCTGTGCCCAAGAGTGCTTTTTCTCCTGTGCACCTGTTGAGAATAATGCAAACTCTTCCTTCTGATGTGGACTTTGCCGCAGTTATACTTGCCTGTGTCAGTTTGAGTTTGGAATACTGTAATGCACTGTACATGAGCCTATACTGGGAGATCATCCAAAAGCTGAAATTGAAGAACAGTGGCTGTCCACTTATTAAAAGGCACTTTACACAAAGAACACATTAGACTGGAGTTCAGTGGTCATTAGTGGAAACTTATTAACTTTTGTGGGGAGTTTAAGCATTGGTTTGAGAGCTGGCTAGAAGAGACCACTTCTTTCTTTGTGCTTTAAACTTACAGTTGAGTTCAGATGGAGTGCTTGAGCTGACCAGTCCTAGTTTATTTTTCCTGGGGGCAAGATGTTGTAACTTCCATCTCCCAAATCACCCTTGGTCTGCATGCTGAACGACTCTGTTCCTGAGAGGCTAGGTTGAGTACAGAGAATATTCATTTTTGTAGGCAGCTTTCTTAGTAATGCTTCTTACAATAATGTAAAATGACACAGTCACTTTGAAATCCAGTCAATTTCAAAATAGGAGTTAAAAGCAATTCCAGGTATTGCACCTGCCTCTTGGGCCCCCTTTGTCAATTATTGTGAGTTTAGAATGACTTTTTTCCCATTTTCAGGTGTTTTTCTTTCTAACTGCTGTGCGAAAGATTCAAACTCAAGGAAAACTGAAACTGTCTAGACACAAAGTGCTGTCAAATGAACAAAATCAAACAAATTTGACACTTTTCCCTAATCTTTTTCAGATATAGCAATTTTAGGTATTACTTATAACAATAGTACCAATGGGTAAAATATTTTCAGAAGAGAAGGTGCCTTTTGAAGGTGATAAAACCAACACCTTGAACAGGATTCTTAGACTTGGAGTCTAAATGGTTTGAGACCTGGCTACAAGAGACCACCTTTTTCTTTGTGTGGTATTGCACAAAGATCATTATTGTTACTATGTGTTTTTAACTGTAATTGTTCATGCATTTAAAAATACAGCGATAGACCACTTTATATCTTGAAAATAAATATTAAACTATTACTTCTATGCCCTTCTAAAGGAAATTTAAGTGTCAATAATATAAAACTGATGTATGTGTTTCGATGGAGTGGGATGCTTCTGTGAAGGTCATTTACATTTTACAGAAAGATGGACTAAATTGTATTCTTGACTTCAATGAGGTTGCAGCAGGAATAAATCTAGCCATTTAATTTTTGCCAGATATGTTATTAGAGGAGAAGAGAAAATAATGAGAAAAGGCATCTGTTTAAATGCTCTGGGAATTAACCTCAGGCTGGAAGGAAAGGAAGATGTAATAGTCCAGATGTTATCATATCTAATTAGATACAGTGATCAGATACAATGGAAGGGCCCGATCTAACAAACATCCATGTAAGTAACTTTATGTATGTTAATAATCTTACTGAGGTCAGTGGAACTCCTCACCTCTGTGTCCGCAGGATGAGTCCTTAAGTCAGTTTCCCTTGTGGGACTTTCACACACTGCCACAATGATCAGAATGTCCCATTTGTTTTCAGCAGGCAACATTCATTCCTCCTAGCCACTTGCTCCAGTTTCCTCACAGTTGCAGCTGTATTTTTAGGTTGCAGAAGTGACAAAGAATCCTGTGGCACCTTAAAGACTAACTAAAATATTAGAGCATAAGCTTTCATGGGCTAATACCCACTTCATCGGATGCATCCGACGAAGTGGGTATTAGCCCACGAAAGATTATGCTCTAATACTTTAGTTAGTCTTTAAGGTGCCACAGGACTCTTTGTCACTTCTGCAATTCCAGACTAACACGGCTACCCCTCTGATTCTATTTTTAGGTTGGGACTGAAGTGAACTGCTTTGCCCTTATCTTTACAGGAGTTATACATTTACACTGCATGTTGCAAAAAGGAGGATTTCCAGCTGGTTTTGTTTACTAGGTTTTGTCCCCATTTCTGAGCTGATGAGGTGAGGGACAATACATTGCAGAAGCAGGCAGCTTGATGGGGAGGAGTCCAGAAACAAGAATGAATGATCAGATGCTGCTGCTGCTGCTACTGCATCCATAGTAAGTGGTAGCTTGCTGTTCTCTGAGGCAGCACTGTAGATGCGGGTCTTAGCACTCCTTATCAGCCTAAGCAGAGCTTTGCCTTCCTTTTATGTTGATGGAGTATTCAATGACCTGGCACAAGTCAGCCAAGAAGCAGGGAGAAGCATGAAGCAGGGAAAGCAAGTTTCATCCAGAAAAATGATCATGCTATAGGGTCTTTTACTTATTTATTTTGCAGGGGATGGCAGGCAATGAAAACAAAACCAATCAATTGAGTTAACGAGATAATACCGAGATGGGAAAGTTTAAATTTCTGGAAACCCCAACAGGAGATTGTGTTGCTTGTATCCTTTGAACCTCTAAGATGTTTCTTCACATTCATTTGTTCAGATTCCAGTTTGGTGACCTGCACTCTCTAAACCATGGCAATTCTCTGGAACAATTTGTCTGAATAAGGTAAGTGTAACAGGGCATTTATTTTCCATTTGCTGTATCCTAATGAGGGAGTTGATGAATGTTTAACTTTGATCCTTTTCTTAATTAAAACTCCATTATTTGTGGATCTTAATTGCTGGAAAATATTTCAACATGGAGCTTAAGCCTAAAATTTGTTAGTTTCTAAACTTTTGTCTTGGTTTAGTGGACTTCTGACACCAGACTGTAACGATGTTTTAAAATTCCTCCTCTACTTTCTTCATTAAGAACTGCTATTAGTAGAAAGCTATATAAAAACCATCATAGGTTGAAGAAGGTTAGTTTAACATTGAAATAGTAAGAGTTCAGAATAAAGGATGTTTTAGACAAGGATGCTGTGAAGTGAATTAAGGGGTGACTTTTTAACATGTAGATCTGGTAGTGTTTTGTAAATAACGAACAGGGAGGGATTCTTTCACATCAGAGCTAAATGTGTAGATCAAAAGAGCTAGAATTTTTTTTTTCTAGGGCTAGAGAATATGGTTTTGTTCTCATTTAAGTCCACATGAGATGAGTTAGAATGACCTTTTCTGATTAAATTATTCATGGTAAAATTGCCTCCTTTCGTTAAAAAAGCAGCTAGTGCTTTGAGAATTCAGCAGGAAAATATTATATGTAGGCTTTTTAAAAAAAGTTGTTGTACTGTACAGTTAATCATTAAGAGCACATTTAACAATGAGAGGAAATTACCACCACATTTAAAAAACTGTCTGCTCCATGATGTGTATTCACTTATTAATTACATCTCCATTTTGAGATGTAAGACCATAAAGAATAATATTTCCCAAGTGATCTGCCTCAGTGTACTTTCACCACCAGAATAGAAATAAATATCTGTTTTATATTGTTAAACAAAAGGCACTTGCAGATTTACTGGGACATGCTATATTTAAATATGGAAATTTAAGGGATACCTTCCCTGGAATTTTTTTAAAGGTGTTATATAAGAGATCAAAAAGAGTAACTTCCTTTACAATTTAATTAAAGTGTCATGAATCAATAAAGATGATCTTAGCCGGATATTAAGAGCAATGTCCATTATTTTCACTTTTGGTCATTATATATTATAAAATGAACCGATTCAAAAAGTAGTTTATATTCAACAAGGTGCCTTGCACCCCCATAGTCCTTATTTCACAGGGGAAATCTTAGGAACAACATAAAAGCAGCAATAGTGATTATGGAACTGAAATGAATACTGATTATTCTCCTAGCTCATATTTTTCAAGTTCAAGAACACAAAAAAACAAACAATAGGTGGTTATCATGAAATGATCATATTAATGCACAAGTTAAATTGCTTCAAGGAAGGACATTTTAAAGACTCCCTCAGTCTGCCATACTGTAGTGCAGCATGTATGGTGTGTAATAGCACACATGGTTCTGAGATGCCAGAAACTCTACCTCTGACATAGTTTTAAAAATACACAAAGGTGAACGCTGCTAAACCCTTCAGCTGATATTGAATTTTGGTCCTTGAGGCAAAGTAATTGGATTCTACTGTATGGCAGGTAGGACCAAGATACAGGGGAGGTATATAGTGGGTGAAACATAGGCCAAAGGAGACACATAGGCAGGGCCGGAAGATCTGTTACTAGAAAGTCTTCTATCTTCAGAAGCAGCCCCTTGCAGAGCTGCTCCCATACAGACTAGAAGGTGATTCCTTCCACCTGCCCTCTTTGCCCTATGTTGAGTCCCTTGTTCTCCTTGTTGCTGCTCAATGTCTGAATGATCAGAAGAGATCTCACATCCAACATCCACTAGTGTAAAATATTGTGCTAACAACATACGTTTACACAGCAGCTTCTACAATATTCCCAGCCTCAATGGCCAGGGATAGATAATTCGGAAGAGTGAAATCTACCCTGCAAAGCCAAATCATTATTGATCTACTCACCATACTACCGCTGGTAGATGTAGTGGATGAAAGTGAAACAACTTATTAGCTGTTGTTTACACAGGTCTCTGATTAATGAGCAGCTACAGCTGAGGCTTCTATTCTAGAACCCAGCTTTCCTTTAGAATTACTTGAGCCAAGCAAACAGTCCTCTGCTCAACTTTTCCCTCTCTTTTACCATGCATTACCCCATTCCATTAGCAGCTCAAAACACTCATGAATGTTCAGTTATGAAAGCACAACATGACCTGAGTGTTAATTGAAGTCACATCTACTGATGAACATTCCTATTTGCTTCCTCTGAAGAGAAGACCTAGGAAGTATGAAACTGAATCTAGCTGTCCTAAACAACGTGGTACACAGGGAAACTGGCATTTATCTCATATTTTCATCTTTGGTCTAGCTCAGCGGTTCTCAAACTGTGGTTGTTACCCTGTTTTAATGGCAGTCACCAGGGATGGTGTTAGACTTGCTGGGACGTGGGCCTGGGCCCACTGCCAAAGTCAAAGCCTGAGGGTGTCAGCCCTGGGTGGCAGGTCTCAGATTACAGGCCCCCCGGCTTTGCCTCCTCCCCAGGTCCAGGGCGGTGGGGCTTGGGCAGGCTCAGACTTCAGTCCCCTGTCCTGGGGTTATTTAGTAATTATTCTTGTCAGAAGTGGGATGCAGTGCAATGAAGTTTGAGGATCCCTGGTTTGTAGTGCCCTGCCTCTCCTATTGGATTTTTTTATTTATTTTTTTTTGGCAGGGAGGGGGCACTGCGTAAGCAATAACTTCTTGCCCCAGAAATGCATGGAAGCTAGTCAACTTCAAACAAACTAAGAAAATTCTGTGGAGTCTATGATAATAAAGTTTGTAATCCTACAATCTATTGGTAGCATGCTATTATTATTTATTATTTGTAATGTGATAGTACATAGGAATCCCAATCATGGACCAGGATCCCACTGTGCTAGGTGCTTTAAAAACACAGAACAAAAAGATGGCAATGCCTCAAAAAGCTTACAGTCTAAGCATAACATGAGAGACAAGCGGTGGATACAGACAGATGGAGGAACACAAGGAAACAATGAGATATATTAGTCAGCATGATGGGTAGTGATTCAGCATTTCCATAACCATTGTCAATCAAGCTTTTTGTAGACAAAGGAGAGTTTTAAGAAGACTTGATATGCAGCTCCTTCCAAATGTGAGGAGCAGCATTGGGAAAAAGCATGAAGATGCTTCTATGAAAAGGTAACAAGTAAGCAATGAAGGCTGGCATCATTTGCAGACTGGGTGATAGGATAGTATGTTCCAGTGGGGAAAACACTGGACACAGGAGACATGGGCTTATCCTCAGGTTTACCAAGAACACGTTCTTGACCTTGAGTAAGCCGTATGTTAACCTTTCTCTACCTCAGTTTCCTCATCAATAAAATAAGGATATTTACTAGCCCTGGTAAAAGTGCTTTGAGATCGCCTGCTGAAAAGTGCTATATGTACAGTAGGCATCAAGCATTATTCCCATTTTGTTCTCTGGACAGGTCTCTGATTGCAGTGGATTTCTGAATTTTGCACATTTTCTACAGCTTTTTTTAGACAAGGTACCATGTACTAGTAGATAAATGACCCAAGGACAGATTGTTTTCTTTCTTTCCCTCTCCCCCATGACATCTAGAATGGATGAACACATAAGAGTTGCTTGTAGAATTCACTGTTTTATTGACTGGACTACACAAAGTAGATCAACATTAGAAAAAATCATTTTAGAAGATGAATGGTTTCACATATGACCAGTCCCAAAGCTTTTATGATACTGTGACAGGCAGAGAATATATTGAATCAAGTATATTAATAGCACACATCAAACCAAGCACAGCTACTTAGAGGAGGGTGTAAACTGAGTTACCTGGAAGAGTTGAGGGAAGATCCAGATTGTTTAATTCTCATTCTCTCTCACCAAGTGGTGAGTCGGAGGCTTTTGGGATTATAGTTCAGTGAGAAAGAGATTTCCTGACCTCAGAGAATATGTGAGATTTCATATTTTTTCCTGTCATGAATTGGGACAAAAAGCTGAAATTTCAAAACTTTTCACAAACCAAAGTCTGAAAATATTTTTGGATTGAATCAATTGAACCATTTTGGTTTGATAATTTCAAAATGTTTTATTCTGACTTTGAATTTTTTCTATACTTTTAAATTGTCTTACTATAAATTTGCTTAAACAAACAGAGCTTTTACACTTTGAAAATGTCAAAACAGGATGTTCTGATCATTTTGAAACTTTAGCCAAATGTTTTTAATCTGGGAAATTCCTGCAATGTTTTCATTTCAACAAGTCATCATTTTCTGGTGAATAAACTTTTTGTTGAAAAATTCATGACTACCACTAATTGGGATGCATTTTCCCCTTTCCAGAGGAAGGAGGGCACTGGTGTTTCTACTCTTCCTCCTATGTGTGGTTTGGCGATGAGAGAAATCCCAGTGACTCAAATACTGCTGAGTCTTTGGGCAGAGTATGGAACCTACTGATTAGACTGTAGACCCGTGCACCACCGAGCCCATTTTGCAAGTTACATCCTTCCTGATGCAGGGAGTTGTATCACATCCAAAATGTAATCTGTAAATTATTGGCCTCCCAATACTTAAACCTACATGCGCGAAGTAGTTGATCAATTTTATTCATTCTTTACTATTCAAAAAACAACCAATGAAGTACCTGCAGTGATCTTGCTATGCGTGAAATTCTGGTACAACTGAAGTCAATGTCAAAGCTCCCATCACTGACATCACTAGAGACAGAATTCCATGATGTGTCTTTATAAGCACATGTTCCTATGTCCCTATGTCTGTTAACCTCATTTTTCCTCTTTCCACACATTGTTTGTTACACTCATTTGGTGTATTTTGTCTTAAATTAGATGGTAGGGTTTTTAACCTTGTATTTTGTGTGTGTACACTGCCCAGTACAATGAAGCCCAGAACTTGAATGAGATCTGTGTTCTACTGTATTACAAAGAATATTTTTCCTTTATATATATCAGAAGACTTTACAAAGAAACATCATTATCCACATTCTACAGATGAGGGAGCTGAGATGGAAAGAGCATAAGAGACCTGCTCAAGTGGCTGAGGCAAGAACTGAACCCAGGTCTTGTAGCTCCATCCAATAGAACACAGGCAACAGATTACAGAGAAAACAAAGGATCAATAATGAGTCCAGCTGAACCCTTCCAATGGTTAAAATTAGACGAGTTTTTATATCACAGCATCCAGAAAGCTTGACTAGATAAATGTTAAACAAGCTCATTCACAACAGAGCCTTGAAAATGAAAAAGTGAGTACATCTTTCAAAATAAGAATTTGATAATGTAAAAAGCAGCAGAAAAATCAATTATCACTGATATGCGACTTGGATCATAGCAACAGATAAATGCCACAATTAGCTCCTCCATGCATAAATCAGCCCAATGCAAGGTGGGGTCTAATAATAGGGTGATATCTATGTGATTAAATTGCCACCAACTCCTCATTCAATTTGTATAAATTATAGGAAAAATCTCCCTGCACTCTTTTTCTAGCTGTAAATGAGTGATGTGTTGTTGAAAGCAAATCAGTGTTAGGCCAAACTCTCCCATACAATACTCTCTTAGAGCTATGAATAATCACTTACAGTGGTAGGGAATATTTTCAAATATAACTATTTCCTAGCTCTCAAATCTATGGGCTAATTAAAAGCAAGCAGGAAGACTGTTAACCAGGGGAATATTTGTATGTAAATATTAAGAGACAAATATAAGCCTCAAACTCTTTAAGGGACTACACATTTAACTTAGACAATTTGGCTTGCAGACCACAAAGAAATTCCTGGCTCTGTTGTCTAACAAACGACCCAGGTAGAGACTCTAGTTTCTTGCTTTTCAGGCTCTGTTTGAAGCCTAAACCACCCCACTTTGAGACCTCTCTGAGTTGAAGCCGCTGGTATGTCTACACTGCAATTAAAAATCTGCAACCTCAGCCCAAATGTCTGCACTATAGCCTGAGCCTTATGAGCTTGTCAGCTGGTGTGGTCCAACTTCGGGTGTCTAATTGCAGTGTGGACATAACCTGTGACATTACAGGGTGCAATCCAGACCACTGATGGGCTATGTCACTCCAGCCCTGTGAAATTGGGTTCCTCACAATTCTTTGTTGCTATAGCTCGCACCTGGACTGCTCACAAACAGCCTTCCAGCACGCAAGTGACACCCTGAGGGTATGTGTTCATGTGATCGATCTATTGGCCATCGATTTATCGTGTCTCATCAAGATGCAATAAATCAATCGCCAAAGGCAGTCACGTCGACTCCGGAACTCCAGCTTGCCAAGAGGCGCAAGCTGGAGTCAACGGGGGAGCCCGCTGCCGCCTTCTGCTGCCATGAGGACGACAGTTACGTTATTCACATAGCTGAAGTTGCATATCTTAGGTCAAACCTTCCCCCTTGTGTAGACCAGCACTAAGTGTCTGAATATAGCTGCAGTCTGCCAGCCACACATCAGTCATACTCTGGTTTCCACAGGCTTTGTTTTCCACTTGCAAGATGACCCGAACACACTCTCAGGCCCGGAGTTTCCCCAAAGACATGTGTTCTGCACTGTCCATCCCTCTTTTACACAGTTCAGATATATTATGTCCATTGCTCCTCTAAGTGGATCAATACACATTAGTTTGCTACCATAAATGGAGTTTCCTACATAGTTCAGTTTAAAGACAACATTGGATTAATTTTAATTAAGGAATAAAACAGGTTTATTTAATTACAAGGAGATAAGTTTTATGTGGGTACAAATATACAGCATTAAAGTTGGAAATGGTTACAAGATAAAATGCTTCCCAGTGGTTAAGCTTAAACTAGACTTGGTTCAAAATAAAATTCTTACCACATGCTCCCAGCAACAGGACTGACCAAACTTCAGGTCAGGATCTCTCTATAAGTTAAATAGGCTGCTTTCTTTTGTCTTTTTAGGTGCGAGAGCGAGAGCTGGAAGGGAAAAATGCCTTGGAATGTTTTTGCCCCCCACTTTGTAGTCCAGTTGCCCTTTGAAATGTATTTTCCTGAGGGTAGCCCCTAGATGAAATTCATTCCTGCTGTGAGGGTGGAGACAAGGCATCTCTTGATGAAAGAAGTTGCATGCTGCTGTTTGCTAAAATGTACATCTGTTTATTCCTGTCCCCATTTTTTGCCAAAGAATGGCCACTGAATAGGTGATGGCACATCAATTTGATGACACTTAGCTAAAGCGTCAGCTTGTTCTTTGTCTTTGAGAAACTGGTTTACCCACACTTGTTTGGTAAACACATTTCAGACCTAATTTCAGCATATGTTCATAATGTTGCTCCACACATTCCATCATGATATTATTGACCAGGGAGTTATTCGCTTTCAAATGAAACTTCACAAGATTATTACAACACTGTGTAGGGCGTGACTACAGGGTGCATCCCGTCACAGCCACACTCACTATCAATGAACTCCACAGCCCCAACTGACTTTATTTGACATTTGCCAATGTCTTACATAGTGACTGAAATTTTGTTTCTGGTTTCTAGGCAATTTCATCCTATTTCCCCCATGATTTACACAGGCATTTGAGACATATTCCATCACATTAAATCTTTAAAAGCTTTATATTAAAGTAGTTTCCATGGAATTACCAACCTAAAATCCGGACTGACAGGTTTCATAGTCATCAAGGTCAGAGTCATGAAAAAAACATTCTCACTTGGCTCTAAGCCATACATGCAAGTAGTCAAGAAATAAATGGGAACAGAGAAATGGGATAGAAAATGTTAAGATCTGAGGAACTAGCACAATATATATTGAAAATGGAAGCCTTCCATACCATAGACACGAGGACAGGATTTGTCATTAAGAATAAAAATTCAGGGTCCTAATCTTTGATTTTTGTGCTTTTTGACTCTTGCTGTACTTGCTAAAGTTTTGTCCTTTGCTAGTGTTTGTGTGGAACAGAGAAGTATGGGAAGGACTTTGTCACAACTCCAGTATCACTTGGAATAAAAAATAGTTTGTCTGTTTTAGCAAAGCAGAGATTATGCAATATTGTTTTTGTAGTTGAGTGCTGATTTATGATAGATGACTTGATTATCTAATAGTTTTATGACTCATCCAGCCATTTGTAAGGTAATGTGTTATCAGATTGAGAATCCTAGCTATGGAACAGAAATTTTTAGAATTTGAGGTTACAAAGAAAAGCTGGCAAATTTAAATTCTTTGAAATCTGCTTTTTAATGACAACTTTCTAATCCAACACTTGAAATAATATGTCCTGAATTCTGAAATTTTTTCCTGCTCTGCTGTTGATGTTTATAAGAGTTCTAGTGCTGTCAAAGGCATAGATTAAATAAATAAATTACTTTTCTGCTAACTTCTTTCAGGTACCATAATTTTAGGTGTTACATGTAACTATAGTAGATCCAAAATTTTGAGACAGAAATGTGATTTTGAAGTTGACTATGTCACTTTAAACATTCAGAGCCCAGTCTTGTAGCACAATGGCATATAGAACCCCCAATTACATCAATAGGTGCATGAGACATAAAAAATTCCCTTTTTAGTCAAAGGGAGTTGTTTAAATTGAATAGTTCGAGGAATGAGAAATGTAGTTCAAATGAAACAACTAAAACATTCTACTTTTTACAAAATGTCCTGTCAACTGTAGTCCTCTACTATATTTAGTAGTTGTGCCTCTAATGTATTTAATGCACTTTTGAGTAATGGTCTCAAGTTGCAGTGGAGGAGGTTTAGGTTGGATATTAAGAAAAAACTTTTTCATTAGGAGGGTGGAGAAACACTGGAAGGGGTTACCTAAGGAGGTGGTGGAATCTCCTTCCTTAGAGGCTTTTAAGGTCAGGCTTGACAAAGCCCTGGCTGGGATGACCTCCTGAGGTCATCTAGTCCAACTCTGATATTCTATGAGCGTACAGTATATGAGCAAAAACTAGATATTTTGTAATAATCAATCTTTATTTAGCTTGACAGAGTGAGTTTAATGGTTAGAGTGGGGGCTCGCTATGTTTTGTTCACAGCCTGGACAAGTTACTTAAGTTCTTTGTTCCTCGGATCACTCATCACTTACATGTGTATAATATTTACTTATCTCCTGGGTTGTTTCCTTGTGTTCCCAATCTGACTATCTGTATCCATCTGTTGTCTTCTGTCTTGTTCTTAACTAGTAAGCTCTACAGGGCAGGGACTGTCTTTTTGTTCAGTGTTTGTAGAGCACCCATATATAGTGAGGTCTTGATCAATGACCAAGGCTCCTTGTAGACTTTAAAGTCAGAAGGGACCATTTTGATCATCTAGTCTGACCTCCTGCACAATGCAGGCCACAGAATCTCACCCACCTATTCCTGTAGTAAACCCCTAATCTATGTCTGAGATATTGAAGTCCTCAGATCATGGTTTAAAGACCTCAAGGTGCAGAGGATCCTCCAGATGTCTAGATGCCATTGTACAAATAATAATTAGTGATTAATGTTTGAAAAGTGCTCTGATAATATAGAGATGTAAATTATTGTTGCATTACTTGTTCACATGAATGCTAGCAGTAGCAACTGTACTATTCCGATGTATCTTCTTTATATACAGCATTAATAAATAAAAGGATGCTTTTTATGTGCATTAGGAATGTGGCAGAAGACTCTTTTAGCAATTTTAGATGATATGTTTTAGAAATCTCTTTGTGCCTTTCAGTATGATTAATTTGTTCTATTGGTGGCTTATGGCTCCTGGTTTTTGCAAGAAAATTACACCTGTGTATTTTCATTAACTAGTGCCAGTCTCACATTTCATATAATGCTAATAGTACCCAGCTCCTGGGCTTTTGGTGACAATGAATAGTAGTAAAACTCTTCCCCTTGAAAACCAGTAACAGGGTGCTTTTATTCTCCAAAACATAAAAGAATTTTAAATTTTAAGTCAGAAACATTTTGCCCTATCTTAGTGAGATAAAATATTTGATTATGCATGCAGCATATACTAATGTAGTTTGGCATGAGCAATTTAAGTGTCACTGCCTCCTCCAATGAGAAAGTGTAATTCTAATAATGAACCCAACTGAATATAAATTCTTTAGCAAGTGGAAACATACTGCATAGTGGGGATTTTTTGGTTGGTTGTTTTTTATCTTATTTTATTGTAAATGTTTCTCACAATCTACAAAAAACATTGGTTTCTCATTGCAGACTTTTATTATAATTTATACTGCAATATCATACAGGGGCCTTAGTCAGGACTGGGGATCCATTGGACTAGGCACTGAACATATGAACAAGATGGCCTTTGTCCTAAAGAACTTGTAATCAACATACATGAAGAGAGACACTATAATAACTATACAATAATAGATGTACAGTGTCTTTGGCCCAGATCCCCAGACATATTTAGGCTCTTAAATGCCATTGATTTCATTGAAAGTTAGAAACCTAAATGCCTTTGAGGATCTGGGACTTTGTTCTTATACCTGAGGGCCAGATTCTCTGTTGGTCCTTCACTCTGCTCAGGCAGAGTAAGGGGCCAGGTGCAGCCAGATCTGGCCATCCGAGATCCCACACACCTGTGAATGAGCTCTCAGGTGTCTCCGAGTTGATGTAGCCAGCTCCTGTACCTCCAGCCCATGCCTCACTCACTCACTTCTAACATTGGAGTTGTGTTGAGGACATGGCTGAAACATGCCGCATTCCTGTTAAACTCAACTGGTGTACAGACCCTTACAGATTGTTAACTGGCATAAATTAGCTCAGTGGCTCTCAACCTTTTCAGACTACAGTCCCCATTTCAAGAGTCTGATTTGTCTTGCTTACTCCCAATTTTCACCTCACTTAAAACCTACTTGCTTACAACATCAGACAAAAGTGTCACAGTGCACTATTACTGAAATATTGCTTACTCTCTCATTTTTACCATATTATCAAATAAATCAGTTGGTATGGAAATACTATACTTACCTTTCAGTGTACAGCATATAGTGTGGTATAAACAAGTCATTGTATGAAATTTTAGTTTGTATTGACTTCACAAGTGCTTTTTATTTGCCTAGTTTTGCAACAAGCTACATATCTAGATGTGTTGATGTATCCCCAGGAAGACCTCTGCATGCCCCCAGAGGTTCACCATACCCCTGGTTGAGTATTAGATCACCCCAGGATGATCTAATTATTTCAGGGCCCAGATTAGTCTAGAGAATGAGAGAGCCATAACCAGCCCCATGTCAAGTTCTGCCTACCCCCTCCCCGCGCTTCCAACTCAACTGCACCAAGGAGAAACCAGGCAAAGCAAAGAATCTGAGCTGACTGTCCAATTGAAAATGTTTGTAATAAAGTGATAAGAGATCTAAGTAAGACTGAGCAGAGGTGATGTCAGGAACTCCTCAGTCCTGATAGGCTGATGTAAATGGCATAGCACAGTCCATGTAACTGCAGAGTATTGTTTTTACATATGTTGCCCCACAACTTAACAGCTTAAGTGCTTCCATTTAGTTCTGCCTTGCCAATAAGCTATTATATTTAGAGACGGAAGGTGGGCACAGCATAAAGGAGAAATAATTGTTCCATCCTAGAAACAGCTATGAGGTAACACAGGAGAAATCAATTAAGCAGTGTAAACAAAGAGGCAAGGGGCAGAAAAGGCACAAGAATGGTACTGCACTAAGGTGAATTCTGGCAATGCCTCTGGAACCAACTCTCTTTGTAAGCTACAGAAAAATATATACCAAAGTCTATCTTATTAATCACAAGCAATTAGACACACCTTGCCCATTGCACTCAAATCATCATTACACTTAATCTTGTCTGTCATATTACAGTAAAATGGCCTTTCCTATGGAGTTAATTCTGTGCTTGTCTGTGTAGTGATATACCCCTGCCAGTACACTAGGAATTATGACTAAAATAGTACACACCAACAGCTCTTGAATAGCTACCTGCCATCATAAAATAAATATCCATATATTTCTAGAAGACAAGAGGGGTGATTAGCATCTTGTACAAAAACAAGAATCTGGAAATAAAGATACTGGATACTCAAAAATCACAACAATACCATCTCTTCTTATTGTGCTTTTTGAGTAATTTAGTTATATTTTGGTGTGAATCTCCATTTATTTGTGCTATTTAAAGTCAAATTTCTAGGTCTTGGGTAAGACTTTACCTACCTGTTTTCATAAACTACAAGAATCTTAAATGCATGAAATGCTTTAAGACAACAGAAAACCCCAAATCTGTTAATGTAATTAATCATTTAGGGACCAGATTCTACCTTTCTTTTTTCACACTGCCTGAAATAGATGTGTCTATAACTGTACTACTGGGAAGTGCTTTTCTAAATGCCAGATAAATTAAATACAGTGTTTCCATCTCAACATGGCCGCTAAAATCAATGACTAAAGTTGACATTCATCTGCCAAGCACCAAAGCATCCAGTTTTCCTTGTATGCTTCCTACTGTTACATTTAAGATAACTGAACACATGACACAAAAAGAGAGAACAAGATGGGTATCAGGTAACTTACAGAATAGGAAGACAGAGAGTGAAAAATCAAATATAGCTGGGCATTGATTTGGTGACTGCCCCAGACCACAATTTTCAAACTGGGAACCTAAACTTAGATTTTATGCATCTAAATATTGGGCTGAACTTTTATTTTAAGTGAGAGGTCTGTCAGCATCTACAGATTTCAACCTGTAATGATCCCACATGAATTATGGGTGGGTAGCTTCTCCCTAAACATTTTAAAAAGTAGATGAAGAGCAATATGATTTATTGTTTTAAGCCAATCATGTGTTGTATTAATTAAGATAAAATTTATGAGCTACTGGTGTTAACATGACCCTGACTGTCCAATATGAAACAAGGTTTGGTTATTTGGTATTCAAAAACCTCAGCCTGCTTATTCCTATGGCACACACACACCATTTCCACTGCTTGCATCTGACGAAGTGGGTATTAGCCCATGAAAGCTTATTCTCTAATGCTTGAGTTAGTCTTTAAGGTGCCACAGGACTCTTTGTCACTTCTGCAATTCCAGACTAACACGGCTACCTCTCTGATTCTTGACACCATTAAAATTCCTCTGAAACATTTATTAAAGTTATATTAAAAAGGAACAGTTTAAGTAATTGAAATTTAAAATATTAATCAGGGCTCTCGTTTTAACAATATCTCTTGTTCCCTTCCTCTTTAGCTGGAGAGAGTTTTTCAAAGGAAAAAGACCCTCATTTGACAGTTGTTTAAATGGTATCGCATATGGCAATAACTGTTTTTTGCCGGGGGGGAAAGAGAAGAGTTGTTATGGGTTGGAGAGGTCATTGCTATTGCTGTTAAAATTTGATGCCATTTCCTAACAATGGAAACAAGACAGGAGAGGAAAGAACTTCAATGATAGAAAATGTAACTTCTGTGTCTGGTGGTTAACTTTTACTTGCTACTTCACGCCTCCAAAACTTGGCAAACTTGTACCAGCATCAGGCTGTTTAGCACACTGCTGTTAGTTGCCTCTTCCAGGTCACAGACTCACAGCAAAGTTGCAAAATACGCAGTCTTGTCTGGCTAAGGCAGACTCATTTTAAACAGAAGGGAAAAAGGGAGAGAGATTGGAAAGAGAAGAAATAAGGTGGGGAAGGAAAAGAACACATGGGGGAGGGAGGTAGACATAGCCTCACATCCCTGCTGGTGTTTGAGATTAGATGAGACTGACAGAGGTGGTGTCATCTGTCTCCCTCTCTCTGGCTCAGTGTGATCAGCACATCTTTCAGGATTATTATCGAAGACCCGGGATCCCAGAAGATGATGGGGGTAGCAGCAATGATGGTAAAACTCATTCCAGTAGCTGTTTTTTCTCCCCAAAGTCTCTTTAAGGACCCCAAAAGGGAGTGATGAGTGGAACAGTCCATTCCCTCATTATTTTGTCCACCAATTAGGTCTAGTTTCCAACACACCAATCTAGAGTCACTGGTTTCTGGTTTCACACTTCTCTTGTTTACCAGCAATGATCTCAACACAGTCCTTGAATTATATCAGTAGATCTTTTTGTATGAATTAATTAAATCCATCTCATTTTTTCGCCTTTTCTCATCTACATTAATTATTATACCTTATTGTGGATATCTTATGGACTTTAAGAACATAAGAATGGCCCTACTGCATCAGACTAAAGGTCCATCTAGCCCAGTATCCTGTCTTACAACAGTGGCCAGTGCCAGGTGCTCCAGAGAGAATGAACAGAACAGGTAACCATCAAGTGATCCATCCCCTGTTGCTCATTCCCAGCCTCTGGCAAACAGAGGCTGGGGACACCATTCCTGCCCATCCTGGCTAACAGCTATTGATGGACCTATCCTCCATGAATTTATCTAGTTCTTTTTTGAACTCTGTTATGGTCTTGGCCTTCACAACATCTTCTGGCAAGAAGTTCCACAGGTTGGCTGTGTGTTGTGTGAAGAAATCTTCCTTTTATTTGTTTTAAAACTGTTGCATATTAATTTCATTTGGTGACCTCTAGTTCTTGTGTTATGAGAAGTAGTAAACAACACTTTCTTATCTACTTTATTTACACCAGTCATAATTTTATGAACCTCAATCATCTCTCATTAACCATCTCTTTTCCAAGCTGAAAACTCCCAGTCTTATTAGTCTTTCCTCATACCAAAGCCATTCCATAAACCAATAATTTTTGTTGCCCTTTTCTGAGCCTTTTCCAATTCCAATATATCTTTTTTGAGATGGGGAGACCACATGTGCACATGGGTATTCAAGATGTGGGCGTAGCATGGATTTATATAGAGGCAACATGATATTTTCTGTTCGATTATCTATCCCTTTCTTAATTATTCCCAGGATTCTGATCACTTTTTAAACTGCCACTGCACAGTGATTGGATATTTTCAGAGAACTATCCACAATGACTCTTAGATCTCTTTCTTGATTGGTAACAGCTAATTTAGACCCCAACATTTTATATGTATAGCTGAGATTATGCTTTCCAATGTGCATTACTTTGCATTTTTCAACATTAAATTTAATCTCCCATTTTGTGGCCCAGTCTCCCAGTTTTGAGAGATCCTTTTGTAGCTCTTCACAGTCTGCCTGGGTCTTAACCATCTTTAGTAATTTTGTATCATCTGCATATTTTGCCATCTCATTGTTTACCCTTTTTTTCCAGATCATTTATGAATATGTTGAATTGGTCCCAGAACAGACCCCTGGGGAACTCCACTATTTACCTCTTTCCATTTTGAAAACTGATCATTTATACCTACCCTTTGTTTCCTATCATTTAACTAGTTACCAATCAGTGAGAGCATATTCCCCTTTATCCTGTGGTAGCTTACCTTACATAAGAGCCTTTGATAAGGGATCTTGTCAAAGGCTTTCTGAAAAGGTCTCTCTTTGTAGCATTCTAAAGCTTTGTTAAATAATGTGATTTATATTTTCATACAAACCAGAATTGTTTCTAGAACCTTGCACACAGTGGATTACAGTGTCATACACATACTGAGCAATGGGACAAATGTTCATAGTCTCAAAATCAGACCCTCTGATGAACTTCTGCATTTCACACCTAGGTCTCCCCCAAAGTCGGGATTTGATCAGGATGGTTTTCCAACTCAGGGAGATCTATATTCCTTCACAGAGAGCTGTTGGGCAAAGTGTCAGAGGCAGAATTGAGTCCAGAAATATTTATGACACAACACAATGGCTTCCTCTTTGACAGTGGTATTTCTTTGGAGTTATTTCCTTGACTCTCTTACCCTTCATTCCTCTTCAACTCGGTATATTAAGTCGAGGCACCCTTAGCAACAAAGAGACAACTTTTGTCCCCTTACTGTGACCGGGACATCACAGGGCTAGATCTTTTGTAGCTGCTCCCCAGTCACTTGCTCTGAGTGACCAGGTACTGCTGTTTATCCTCCATAAAGGGGTACGCCCTGATCCCAGTTTATGGTCTGTTCGTACAGACTGGACAGTCTTCAGAAAGGGAATCCTGCAGTCAAGTTTCAAAACAACTAGTCCAAGTGAAAGACCTCTCCTTGTTACCCTACAGAATCAGAAGGTTTACACTACAGAACTCAGACCCACTCATTTTTACTTGCAATTGGGTTAAACATGAGAGACTATGGATTTGTGAATGAATTCAATGTAGTTTATTGTTAACATTTCCAATAATAATAATAGTTAACAATACCTTGTCTCCAGCAGGTCTCACTGCTGGGATTTTTTTTTTAACGGAATTGTTCTTCTAGATGTCTCCATTAGGTTATAACTTTCCAAGGTTCATCCCCTGCACTCCCTCAGGGTGTTTGGCTGACAGCTTTGTGAGGACAGAATATAGATCTCTTCAGGCTGAAAGATTTACTCCTGTTTCAGTCTCTAAAACACCCAGAGGCAAATTCTCTACATCAAACTCTGCAGAATTCATGAATCCTCCATTCCCTCTGCACAGATCCTGCCAAACTCCCCAAGTACCTCAAAGTCACTATTCGCCATTGAACCACATCAGACGGAACATTTTCTTTATAACCGTCTTTGCATTGTTTTCATTTCATTTTTGACAACCTACTCCCTTAAACTAGAAGGCATCTGTACAAATTAAATGCCTCTCTTCAGCAGCAAAACCAGCCAAATTGCTTCGTTATCTCTTAGCCCAGGCCACAGGCAGCAATCCACTTCGCTTCTGAAATCACTTTCCTTGTCTCTCAGTGAAATGGGAAATATCCCAGAATTAACATTTCGAGCACCAGAAAAAAAAAACAAAAACGAAAACACGAACTATGGAGAATCTGGCTAGACAAATTCTGACTGGAAATAAGCTATTCACTTTTAACCGTGAAAGCAATTAACCACTGGAACAACTTACCAAACATCTTCTAATTTTGGGAGTCTCAATTTTTTGGGTACACAAGGTGAGATAATATCTGGGGATTAATTCTTGGAAGCATGAATTACCCTCAATGTCAAATGAACTGCAACTGAGAGGCTGAGCAATCAGGCCTGAAAATCAGGCCCTGATTGACTCAAGTGGGGTACCCAAAATTAGAACTTCCTTTTGAAAATTTGGGCATAAGTGACTTATTCAACATTTCACAAGCCTGTGGGAGATCAAGGATTTCCGTGGCCAGAATGAATGCTGTGACCTAAAACGACTCATTAAAAAAAGTTCTGCATATTTTAATATAGGTACAAAACATGTCCCAGATTTTTTTTAAAAGCAATACTAAGTCTGTTGAGTTCATTCATGAACATAAACCACCACTTGGAAGATTTTATTTATGAAATTCAAATTGAAATTAAAAATCATATATCCGAAGCTATTGTGCTTACCTAATGAAACATTCAAATTGTAAGAGTATATGAATAATTTTCTGTTATAGATTTAAGGATCTAACTTCTCTGAAGAATGAATGACATCCAGCCTTCCTGTTGGAATAGCACACCTGTTTTGTTCAACAAATCTTGGAGTGGAGGACATTACTACCAAGTGATCAGTGCAGCAGAAACAATCATCCTTCCCTCTCTAATTGGGATTATCTGCTCAATGGGATTAGTTGGCAATATCCTCATTGTGTTCACTATAGTAAGGTATGGAATTTAGCATATGTGCTGCAACTGAGATTTACTGCTGTAAACAAATCATTTGAATACATTAAGGAATGGAATTGTCCAGCAAAGACTAGTATAATAAATAATTCATGATCTATGTAGTCATTTTGACACACAGTTCTGTCTAACCAAATTTGGGCCACGATTCACAAAAGCACATAAACATATGATTAGGTCCCTCCCTTCACCGGGAAGCACTTAAGCACATGCTTCACTTCAAGCACATGTTTATTGAGTTCAGTGGGACTTAAGCACACATGTAAGCTTTCTTCCGCAATAAGGATGCTTTTTTGAATTGAGAGTTGAGACTGATCTAGCTTCCACTGAATTCAGTGGCAAAATTCCCATTGACTTGGATAGCATAGGGCCTTAAGCTTTATAAACAAAATGTCATCACCTTCTGTAGTAGGATGGCTGCCCCACTCCAAGGGATTAAGAGCAGCTGAGGGAGGCTGGTGAACTAGTTGGCCCCAGGTGTGGATGGCTTAACCAGGCCACAGCTGGCCTGGATACAAGGGTTGTGGGGCCAGGAGGCAGTGAGTCTCTCTCTCTAGCTATGGAGAGAGAAGGACATGGCTGCCTGGGAGCTCAGGGTACCAAGAGTAGAATAAGTAGTGCTGGGGAAAGCCAAGAGAAGCTGGGGAGCTCCAGCCTGGCAAATCCCCAGACTGCGGGCCTTGCTAAAGACCAAAGCAGGTACTGGTTGCAGAGGTGCAGCCCAAGGTTAGGCAGAGGCAGCTGGTCCTACCCCCTTGCCAATGATGAGTGGACATTATAGACTGCAGTCTGCCCCAGGGAAAGAGGGCTAGATGACGATTATTGGCAGTAGCCACTGAGGCAACATTGGCTTAGAGGATTGGGGTTCTCCTGGGAGGGGAGATGCAGAGCTTGTGGCACTGTAGTGGGGCAGCACCCTGAGGTAAAGGGCATTGGGGCCTGGGAGGGACATGGGGGCCTGAGGCAGGTGAGGCACTGGCCAGCAAAGGGCACTCCAAGGCTGTAAAAGAGCTAATTCCCAAGACAACGAGCAGGAGGCCCCATGCCAGTGAGTCTCCACTTTGCTACACCTTCCCTTTCTGCTAACAATACAATTTGTTCCAGTTAGCATTTTCTCTCGCAACTCGGAATGACTAAGAGTGATAATCTGTGCAAGAGATTTGCTAGCCTGACATTCAGACCAAAAAATATAATGCAAACATCTGATCCATGCACACAGATTGTTTTCTTGCTCATTCTTTTGGAATCCAACAACTTACTTTGAGAATTTATTAATATTTTTAAAGTAATTCTATAAAAACAAAAACAAGTGAAACATACATTGTTTAAGACAGAAAACAGAATCTACCTAACCTTATGTTTTATATCAGACTGCTATCTACAGTCTCCTGGTTGATAATGGCCTCCCAGGATTTCATCACTTTCCCCAGCATTATCACTTACTCCCAGTAAAAAGAACTTCTGTGCCAGTTGAGGATTCCTTTGAGTCAGAGAAATCCCTGCCTGTATCTTTAAGTTTTCTTTGCTATGGTCTAGCAATGCCAAGCAGATTTCTTGGACCTCAGGCTCTGGCTCAATTATAGTTTTGTGCAAGAAGAAAATATCTTTAATCTCCTGATTCTATCAACACTTTTACAGTGAGACTCTCAACTTCATGATTTCACCACAGAATTGAAAGATATGTTTCATCAGAAGCTGATTTGATCTAAGCACCCATAATGCAAATTATCATAAACATGATAGCCTACAGCTAATACATGTCAGCATCATCAAGATTTAATAAATGAACTCTGTAAATAGACACAGTAAACTTTAAGGGGGGAGATTTCCAACAACACAAAAAGGAATTAGGCACCTAATAGCCTGTTCTGCCTTTGAAAATCTCCCTCTAACGAACTAAGACGACAAGGCTACATTCACAAAGGAGCTTAGATGTGATACTTAAATACTGATTGGGAGGAAATCCTTTTGAGATTCAGAACATCTGTTGAGATCTCAAGGTGCCAGTTAGTGCAGGTTCTCGGACTGGAATAGGATGAATTATGATTTATAATAGCTCACGGTGCACTTGTCAGGTCCCCCAGAGCTGTTATTGAAATGACAATTAGTGTATGAATTATTGCAATATCAGTTCAAAGTATTATTTAACATTCCTCTTTGTAGAGAATTGGGATCTGTCCTTCAATTCCTTTCCTGATTAGTGTGACTGGGAGAAAGAGTGTTAGCGAGAAGACTGAACTAGCTAGAGAAATGAACATTTACAGAATCTGTAGAACTGAAATCTTGATTATTTAAGTTATCTCTCATGTGGCTATATGGATGTGTCAATTATTGAACAACAAATTGCCCATATCGCTCATCATGGCTTGGGCAGAAAGCTCTGATTACCAATGTAATTATCTTCACATAACACAAGAATTAAGGATCAATGAATGAAATTAATAGGCAGTAGGTTTTAAACAAACAAAAGGAAATACATCTTCACATAATGTTCAGTCAACCTATGGAACTCATTGCCATGGAATGTTGTGAAGGCCAAAAGTATAACTGGTTTCAAAAAAGAATTCAATAGAATCATAGAACCATAGGGTTAGAATGGACCACAAGAGTAATCTAATCTAACCATCTGCCAAAATGCAGGGTTTATTCCTAGAGGATAGGTCCGTCAATGGCTATTAATTAAGATGAACAGGAACACAGTCCCATGCCACATGTGTCCCTAAACCTCCAACCACCAGAAGCTGGGATTGGATGACAGGGGACAGATCACGCAAAATTGGCCTGTTCTGTTCATTCCTTCTGAAGCGTCTGGCATTGGGAACTATCAGAAGACAGGATCCCGGGCTAGATGGACCACTGGTCTGACCCAGTATGGCCATTCTTATGTTCTTACGATGGGGTAAAAATGGTGGTGTTGACAGATTACAGACAAAATTTCTTAAATAAAATATAGGTAAATTGTAACTAATAAATTGGTATTAAAATGATTTAGGCAATAACATGTATCAAATGGGTCTCCACTTCAGTACTGTGGTAGCTCTGACAAACTACAGAAATTTTCAGTATCCAGAAGAGAGCTGTGCAAATTTCAGCATGCAAATAAGCTCACTCCCCCATCCTTTGTACTCTCCCATCACCTGGTCTCTAATTAAATATGCACTGATCCTTGTACCTTGACATACAGCATGGAAGAAAGTATGTCATTTCTCCCACAATTACTGTGTTCTCAGTATGGGGGTGTTCTTTGTCTTACACTCGGTCTCAAGCTTCAACACTCTCTGATAATTCCATGTTGGAGCTATCAGCGTGGGGAGCCAAACAGAAACAGAGATGTGTTTTCAAAACATCCAGAGAAAAATATTTGCACTTGAAAGGTTCACATCTTTTATTTTCATGTATTCAAGAACTTGTCTCATGCTCTTCAGTTGCAGTGCTTTTAATAGTGCTTCAATTGGCTTGGGATGCTTGCTATACATTCTTTGCTGATTATTGTAACATAAAATTTGACAGAGTAGAGGATTTGAGCTTCCAAATGTAAATTCAGAAATGCCTGGCAGGATCTCTCCTGTTATTATGCATGAAGCAGTGCCCAAAAGCCCTACAACAAGGAAAAAGTGAATTTCAGTTTTCTGGTAAACATGTTTACATGCAACATACGAAAGCTTTATTTTATCTGGAAAGTCTGAGTGTTCAAATATAATAACACCACTGGATGCCTGAAGAGCTACAAGGGTTTTCTGGAGATCTTCAAGGTCTTTCAGCATAGACAAGTCTATAAACACGGGAGAAAAGAATAAAGAAACACAAACAAGCATCTCCACATGCTCCAATCATCAGTGCCAGCAAACAAACATTATAGCTTTGTACCTCTGTTTTTTCAACATCACAGCCAGATGAAGTAGGAGCATACTTCATTACTTATTAGAGTTGTGTTAAACAACCATCTGTGGCTAGCTGGTTACATTGAGCTACAATTTGTATCTTTGGAAATACTCTTATTTCATACATTCTAGGATGTGGTGACTGCAACACAAATAATAAGAAACTTGGGACACTGTGTGGGTGTTGTTAATATTATTTGTGAAGTGCCAATAGTGTGACTGGTGTGCTGAATGCATGCAGTATGCACAAGTGGGAATGGAATATTCTTGCCTGCAGATCTGCCTTCTTAACGTTTTTTGTCTTTCAGTGAGATTGACAAATATGCTTCTACCAGAAAGTAGATTGAAAAGGAATATTATAGGCACCCATTGCTTTCAGAAAACCTTTTAAACCTGTATTGGATTGTCTGCTCTTTGTTGGGGAGAAGATAAATACTCAGAATACGGCCCTGATGTTACAAAGCACTTTAACACATGCTTAACTTTAAGCATGCAAGTAACCCAGTGGGACTGTTCTCACCAGCTGTGGTCAGTGGGTCTATTATTCACATGCTTAAAGATGAGCATGTACTTTAGGGCTTTGGTGGACTAAGGCCCAGGTGCCTTGATAACTGGCTAATGCTGTGTAGTAACCTCCCATGAGGGTGTTTAATATATCTCTTAAATGTATGTGTTTTGAAAAGGTACTTTGCTGTTCCTGTGCTTCTTGGTTTGTTTGTTTATGCAACAATATGGCTCTCTAAAGCCAGAGAGCCTGTTAGTTACACAAGTGACATGCTGAAGCACAGCCTATCTACACGCACCCCTCCCGCACACCCTTCACACTCCCCACCCCACAACTGAGGGCTGTGCTGAGCTAGGAAATTTATTTTTTGTAAAGGACTGGATCCTCATCCTCCACTGAGAAGTTGACTAATTTATACCACCTGAGGCTCTTACACATTGTCTGCAGATATCATTCAACACACAAAAGCTGTGCTATAGGAATCTAATTACATTTGCAAAGTCAAGCACTCACAAGTTAGAAAATGCCAGAATTAAGGCTTCCTGTACAACCTTAATTCGGCCCTTTATGCATATGAATTATCGTACAGTCTTTAATTACATGATCGCACACTCTTTTTTCCACACAATCCCTGCCTCCTTCGGTGCATAGGATGGACAGTGCTCACTGAATAAGCAGGTCTTCAATATTTTGTTTTCTCTGGATTGTTCAGAGCATGGTCCCAGGGCTTTCTTTACTGCACACTATTCAAACCCTGATCCAAAGACAGAATTATTAATTAATTATAATTATTAATTATTAATAAATGGGCTTTTATTATTAGGTATTACTTGTATTTAGATCATAGCACGTAGAACCCCACTCATGAACTAGGATTCCATTGTGCTAGGTACTATACTCATTACTATAATATCTGAGTACCTCACAAACATTAATTAATTTATCTTCACAACAACCCTATAAGATGAGATGGTGGTATTATCCCCATTTTACAGACAGGGAACTAAGAAGGTACAAAGATTAAGGACAATTGGATGCCCAATTTGAGACACCTGATTTTCCAACTTCTCACTGCTCTATCTAGCACTTTATATATTCAGGAACAGCTCCTGTTGATTTAACTTGCAGCTGAAAGTGTTTAGCTCTTCTGCAAATCAGACCTATCGACTTTTTTGAGCATCCAATAAGAGAAACACACAACTAATAACCATCTGTGAAGAGTTTGGTTTAAGTAACTTGCCCAACATCACACAAGAACTCTGTGGCAGAGACAGGAATAGAATCCAACTCTCCAGGGCAGTATTCAGCTGCCTTAACCAGGAAACAATCCTTTCTCTTCCTCCAATCTCTTTCCTGCCTCTTTCACTACAAAACTTTCAATTTCCATAATAAATGAGGCAGAGGTCAGAGAAACAACACCCTCCTTAAGTACACTACCCTGACTCACTCCTCGAAGCAGCAATACTGTGGAAAAATAATATGTGATCATGTAATTATAGACTATATCATAATGCATTTGTACTGGGGGGAAGCAAATTAAATTTATATAGATAATCTTATTTCTGGTATTTTGCAACTTTTGAGCCCTTGACTTTGCAGCCTTAATAATTATTCTTTTAACATAGTTTAACATATGTGTAACATATTTTAAAAATGCTAATATACATCACCAGCCAGAGAACAAAGAAGTTGGGTTAATTAATAAGTAAAAAATAAAAAATGATTTTATTAAATACAAAAAGTAGGATTAAAGTGGTTCCAAGTAATAACAGACAGAACAAAGTAAATTACCAAACCAAAAAAATAAAACATGCTAAGTCTAAACCTAATATAGTAAGAAGGTGATTACAAATGAAATATCACCCTTACAGATGTTCCAATAAGTTTCTTTTACAGACTAGCCTCCTTCTAGTCTGAGTCCAGCAATCACTCATACCCCTGTGCTTACTGTCCTTTGTTCCAGTTTCTTTCGGGTCTTCTTTGGAGGGTGAAGAGGCTCTCTCTTGAGCCAGCTGAAGACAAAATGGAGGGATCTCCCAAGGGCTTAAATAGACTTTCTCTTGTGGGTGAAGACTCCCTCCTCTTTCCTATGCACAACTCAGCTGCAAGCTGGAGTTTTGAAGTCACATAGGCAAGTCACACGTCCATGCATGACTCAGAACTTTACAGGCGGCAGCCATTGTTCACATGCTACCTTGAACATCCCAAGTAGACTTCTTATGTGGATTGTAGTCTTCCAAGGTTCCGTTGTCTGTTAACTGTTTCTTGGACACTTAACTTGCAAATTCCTTTCTTAAGAAGCTGACCAAATACCTTACTAAGACTACTTAAAATAAAACAGGTACACAGACAATATTCATAACTTCAAATACAAAAATGGTACATGCATACAAATAGGACGAATATATTCAGTAGATCGTAACCTTTACAGAGATATGTTACATGGCATATGTAGCATAAAACATGTTCCGGTTATGTCATATATACATTCATAAGCATATTTCCATAAACCATTCTGGGATACCACATCACAGGGTGACAGCAGATGGATCACTTGATGATTACCTGTTCTGTTCATTTTCTCTGGGCTACCTGGCCTTGGTCACTGTCTGAAGACAGAATACCGGGCTGGGTGGACCAGTGATATGACACAGTATGGCTATTGTTATGTTCTTATCTAATGGACATGGAAGGACGTATTTATGATAACTGACCTTTGAGACATTATGAGGGCATATCGTCAAAATAAACAATAAAACTAATTCAAAGTACCAAAATTCACTGTTCTCTCTCATTCCTCTCTTTCCCATTATTTCCACTGTCTTTTAGGTAAGCAAACAAACAAATCTTGCCATGTATCACATCCCCTCGCAGCCCTGTTGGCAAAGGAGATTCTTCTCATTCCCAGATACATAATTATACACTTTTCTTCTCAGGGGGAGATACGTTCAGCGTTTGTAAGTCTGCTACTTGCTTCAAGAGTGGTGGCTTGCATGGAAAACATTTTGTTGAGAGACCACTGAAAATCATTTTTACTTGTGACCTAAACTACAACTAGCACACAGACTATTGGAGGTGGCCAATTAATGCTTTAGGGTTGGATTTGTAAAGGTGCTGAAAGCTGCAGAGAGGTGCCCAGTGGGATTTTCAAAATTGCCCCTTTAAAATGTAGCCCTTGGTTCACCCAGGTCAGAGGGTCTGAGTCTCAGCTCTTGTTTACAGTAGCTTTACCTCATGGAGCTCCATCAACTTCAGTGGAGGTATTGAGAGTGGAGAATCAGGCCCAGTTAAACTTGTATACAGTTTTTCAAAGAGAAATTTGAGTTACCCAGATGGGCATTTAAAACTAAACAGCACTATGTTTGACTGTGTGATGTCGACTGTGTCAAGTAATCTGTTTTCCTCATTTATTTCAGGTCTAGAAAAAAAAACATTCCAGATATCTATATCTGCAATCTGGCTGTAGCAGATTTGGTTCATATCATTGGCATGCCCTTTCTCATTCATCAGTGGGCCCGTGGAGGAGAGTGGGTGTTTGGCAGCCCTCTGTGTACCATCATAACATCCTTAGACACATGCAACCAGTTTGCATGCAGCGCTATTATGACAGTCATGAGTTTGGACAGGTATGTGGTTTAATCTGAATATATCCTAATTCTGTACAACAAATGCAAAACCATTTTAATTTCATGTTTAAAAAGAGCTTTCCACAGATCCATCTTCATTAATTCAAGAACAAGAAATGTCATCTTTCCTGCAGGTGTTAGTTTACAAACAGTCTGAATACCCTTTCTTGCTATTTTAGGCCCCCTGTTAGGAAGATACTTGAACACATACCTAGCCTTAACCATGGAAGCAATCCCATTGACTTCAGTGGAATTTTCTTGGGGTTAAAGTTAAACACATGCTTATACAGCTTATATTAATAGTCAATTACCAGAAGAAACTATATATATTTTAATGATTATAGTGTAATAATAATAAAAATGGCTTCATGGTGAACTACAGAAACCTTGATCTTACAATAAATCTGTGACAAATAGTATATCTGTTTACATATATTTCTGAAAACCATTTTTCTTATTGAAATTCAGTGACAGTCTTGACGTTACAACAGGAATCCCAACTTTAATCATGTCAACAAGTTCCAAAAGCAGTTTCTGTGTGATTCGGATCTTAAAGAGAGATGTGATCATGGACAGGAAGGGCAAGTGTACATTGAATCCAGGATGCTTTTACAAGTGTAGTGGAAAATGTGAACCAAAAAAAAAACCTCATTGATTAAGGAATAGAAGTAAAGCATTAAGGAAATGTTAAAACAAGATATGAGTTAGGATAATAAGAGATGCGGATAGAAAGATTGATTTGTAAGATGTTGCTATGAAAGGTGTCAACTAAAACCATGAGTGTGGATTATATCATTAGAGGAGAATAAAGAGACGACTAAGCATAGAAACTTGAAGGCATATCAATGGAGAATAAAAAATTAAATATTTTTGTAGTCGTATATTCAGCACTTGAAGTAGATTGAAACAGTGAGGGGGAGTTCTTACCACTCCAGCTGACGAGAAGCAGGAATTGAGGGGGAGCACTGAGCACTAATGAAAAGTGCTATGTAATTGTTAGTATTATTAGTACTGTTAATATGCAAATCAGCAGAAGAGGGAAAGCAGCACATTGCTTAGCTCCCCTATACTTTAAACTCCGTGATATATTTAAATTCTACACTGACTTGCTCTGATTTGCAACCATTCCAAGATTTTTCATATTGCCAATCGTCCCTTTTTTATGTCAGATTCTAGAAATGCCTTTGCGGCTTCTGGGGAAAAGACCGTTATTTTACCATATATTTGTGTGAAAACAGCTTGGTTGTTACACAACTTGGAATGCACAACAATGAAAGTAAATGTAAATAAAAAATTAGTAAATAGGATGGTGTATTTGTGTACAGAGAATGGGCCCAATTCCAATCTCAATTATAGTGGTATAAATCCAGAGTAATTTCCAGGTTATCAGCATCTTAACAACAGGTAAGATAGAATTAGTCTCAATTTGCACTAATGTAACTGATATTAGTGATATCAGGATCTGATTCCGTGAGCCAATAAATTAGATTAGTACAGATAGAGCTACCCAAATTAGGGCAAATCGGTGCCAGCTGCATTATAAATGAGCATTTCAAACAATCCTTGGTGGATAATCCTTATCCTCTCATATCCAGATCACTCAAACAGCCTGTTATTTCTGTCTCCAGCATTGTGATTGCGAGGCCATGATTAATAGTAATCCTGGGGAAAACAACTGCCATAATTTTTGTTATGTGTCATATTCTGTCCGATTCCAGTAAAAAAGAGCTTGGTTTGTTGCACATCTTGAAAAAATGAAAGAATAGGTTTTATAGCCATAGGCATGACTGAAAAGGATATCAGTCAGTTGAAACAAGAATCTTTATTGCTCTGAAGTAAAGTAAACAATATACTGTTTATGGAGTGGATCAGTGTTCTGAGGTGGTACAGAGAAGCCACTTTCTAGATGGATGGCTGGGGTGTTCGACTCAAATGCTCAGGGTCAAACTGGTTGCCAGTTTTTTCCCAGTGTATGAGTGGGGTGGATCTTGAGAGATTTTCTCCCTCCTGTGCAGCATGGGACATGGTTTGCCAGTTAGGATCATCTCACCCACTAATGCCCTGCCATTGATGGGGCCTCTAACACTGGTGGCACTTCAGTCTCTTCTGTTCTCTCCCAGTGGCACACAACAGTTTAGATTCCTGAGGATTTGAAATGCTGAAGATCCTGGGCTCAATATAAGAGTATGTGGATGAAATGTAATGGTATCTGATATGCAGATGATCAGGCTACATGATCTCATGGTACCTTGTGGCCTTAAACTCTATGAAATGATGAATCTATGAAAGCTTAAGATACTTTCATATCTAGTTCACATAAAATGTAAAGATTAGTTATCTCTCTATATACTTTCCTGGAACTATCACTATAGTGTTTGAGTGTCTAGTGTACGAAAGTTTTTATTAGGAGTTAACCACAGTTTCAAATTATTTATAATTAACTTGACTTTAGTAGAATTACTTTAGATTTACCCCAGTGCAAATGAAAACAGAATTTTGTGCTCATTTTGCAGAAATTGCTGTTAAAATCATACCTGTATGTGGCTTAATATATTTGTTTGCCGGCAAAATTCTGCTGTTATACGTAGTAATGTAAATCAGGAATAACTCCACTGAGAGGGTAATCTGGTCCTTTATTAGTAATAACTGTAGTTTACTGGATATATAATATCTACATGACATTTTCCTTGTGAATTGGCATGTCAGAGATATTAGTTTTATGATAAAGAATATTTATTGCATAAAGTAGTTGTGTTTCCTCTGCAGCTTCCGAGTTTGAAATTACAATAGTAGTTGTAAACACTGGTGGCTGATTGGTAGATCGTGATCACCTGGTCAATCGTGGAGCCTCTGCCAGTTGATCGCAATCTCCAGCTGATAAAAACTCCTGCAGTGCAATGGGGCTAAGGCAGGCTCCTGCCTGCCCTGGCCCCACGCTGCTCCTGGAAGCAAGCAGCCTGTCCCTGCATTTGGGGGAAGGCAGGGGGTCTCCATGCACCGCTTCTGCCTGCAAGCACCACCCCTGCAGCTCCAATAGGCCAGGAATGGGGTACTGGAGCCAATGGGATCTGTGGGAGCAGTGTCTGCAGGAATGGGAAATGCGTCGAGCCTCTCCCCACCCAAGATGCAGTGCAGGAAGGTGGCAACAGCACAGGGAGTGGCAAGGGGCCAGGGCATGCAGGAAGCCTGCCTTAGCCCAGCAGTGCTGCTACCCGAGGCAAGTGCTGCCCAGTGGGAGCCTGCTCCCTTCCCTTCCCACACCCCAACACCGAGTCCTGAGCCCTCTCCTGGAGCCAGCAGCCCATACCTGCTTCTACATCCCAACTCACTGCCCCAGCCTGGAGCCCACTCCTGCACCCAAACTCCCTCCCAGAGCTCACACCCCTCACTGCCTCCTGTACTCCAACCCTCTACCCCAGGCTCAGCCCAGAGCCCCTTCCGATACTCCAAACTGCTTGGCCCCAGCCCAGTGAAAGTGAGTGAGGATGGGGAAGAGTGATCAACAGAGGGAGGGGGAGATGGAGTGAGTGGGGTGGGGCCTCGGGGAAGGGGCAGGGTAGATCCTGGGTTGCACTTAAATTCAAAAAGTGATCTTGTGCTTAGAAAGGCTGGAGACCACTGCTTTAGAAAAAGGGTGAGACATATTTCTTTGGTAGTATATGAAAGCTTTCAGCCTTAACATTGATACTGTACTTGCTTGGTGTACCTCAGTCCGAAGGACTGTCAATCCTATCCATTCCATGAACACTAAAAATCAGTTAATAATAATAAAAACTCTATCAGCCTTTCACTGATTGTCTCTTTTACTTTTTCTCTTTTTAAGTGTCTTACACTAGTAGGAATCTTAAATAGTTTGACTTCAGATCATTAGGGTGGAATTTTGCAGAGTGAAAAAACCCCTGTGATTTACTAATAACATAGAAAATGATTTCTAAGAATTGTTTTGCTTCTCGATACAGAGGTTTTTGTAGCAGCTACCAAATACTGAATTCCCAATTTTCAGAATACTGCTGTGATTATGAATCCACTATTCAGTCTTCTTAAAGGAATAGGGACGATTCTGACTCCTGTATAAGTCAATGTGAATTGAAGCAGGCTCACAGTTCACTGTGTCTATCTAAAAACTCTTTCCAGTTCAGAATCCATTCAAGGAGAAAATGGGCCAGGGGTATCTGGATAAGGAAAAGTCAAATTGCTGAACTGTTTGGTAGAGTTGAGCTGATTGAAAAATAGAGATCTTTTTTAAAAAAATAAGTGCCTGCTTTTTTTTCTTTTGGTAAACGTTAAAATTCAATATTTTTCACCTAGCTCTACTGTTTGGTATTGGTTTAAGAAATGGGACCAGATTTTCCTTCTAGGTTATACCCTCTGTGTGCCACCTCAGGGACAAAACTGCCATAATACCCAACAGAACATTCCGCTGGCACATCTCCACTGCCTCCCATCTTCCTGGCATAGAAGATGTGTTGGGTGGGGGAAGGGAGCGGTGGAGCTCTGCCACAACCATTCTCCACTGGCAGAAGTTTCATTAAAGGACCATAAATTAGTGATGGATCTTAGAGCAGGCTGGCTGCTGCTCTAAGTCTCTTCAGGGCTGGGGTTGGGCTCAGGATTCAGGAGCTCCCTGATGCCCTCCTCCTCCCTCAGAGTGCTCTGGTGCAGGTGAGAATCCACCCTTGCATGTTAAATTCAGAGATATGGTACTGTTTGGGGGCACCATCCAGCACATTTCCTAGGTTTTGAAATCAAATATTCTAATTACTTGCTGGTTTTGCAGGGCATGCAGAGATCTCTGAGACTTCCCCCATTGCCTTCATTACCTTTCCTTCTACCCAGTTGCCCTAAAGCACTACTCTACAGCCGCTAGTGGGAAATACAGCCTTCTTCGATGCTATCGTTAGTTCTCCTTGACAAGTCAGTTGGTAAAGGGTAACGAAACCAAAGGTTCCCTTTTCCTGACTTAGAGTGAAGATATCACCTCTGAAACACAGCTGATCTCAACTAGAAATGGGAACTCTAAGGAATTATACCAAACTCAGCTCTTTTAATTGGCAACACAATAGGTTGTATCTTCAGGTGCAGTGTGGCTGCTTTGCACTGCACTATCAGCATTTTGTGGCTGCAAAAACTTTATGACCAGCACAGTGAAAATCGTGTTAGTACAAGGGTGATTCTGTTGGGTGATTCTAATGACAGAGCCATCACAGAGGTTTGTACCCCATACACCCTCCTTGCAACATTCACAACAGGGAATGGAGGGTAGATTGGTTGGGATGTAATTGTGCCACATTGACCCTTAGCTATGTTTACATCCCCTTGTGACTGTGACAAGCCAGTGTATATTACAGGACCTCTCAGGCTCCTCTAATGAAGCACAGTGAGGAAGACACTATCTTTGGAGACCATACTCTGATTTGTACTCTCTGCATTTTAGCCCTATTCATAGGCTGCCCCGCATTCTGTGTGGAAAGATGCAGACAGAAAAGTAGAACTTAACCTTAACTGTTTTCACCAACAGAATGGAATTTTCCTGCACAGATTACAAAATACCTGGGACTATTCTTCCAAAAGAAATTATTTACAGGTTAACCCAGCTGCAAGTTCGTAGTAGCGTTATCACCCTCAAGACCTGACCTTAACTGGAATGAATAAGGATGTCAAATGCAATACACTTAAATGTCTATCTTATACATTCCTGAGTAAACATTTAAATGTTACATCTCTGCCATATAAATTGTTTCATTTAATCTTCTGGGTTTTAGCTCCAAGAGAGACAACTTTAATCTACTTTGAGCTGACAGATGAAAGTTCCCTTTACAAAATATGCAGGTCATGAAATTTCAATTGAATTTATATTGTAGCATTTGTAAACTGTGGACAGCTGGAGGTTTACTTGTATGTTAGTGAATTCTCTGAACAGTTCAAAATCTATTCCTTTGTCAGTAGTGATAGTAAATCTTTTAAATTCTACAGACACAACTACAGCAGATTTGAAGGATCCTATTACTCAAATATGTCAGATTGGCCTTTAATTATGTTGAAAAAGGAAAGTCTTAGGTACATTGTTATACCCCATCCCCTTCCAGGAAATAATTCAGTCTAAATTCTTCTTTTGTGTGTACTCCTTTCAGGGATGAGTCCTGAAATTGACTTCTTCCAGTACCATCATTTATTAAAAACCCCCATCACATCGGCTAAAGGATGTGATTGTAACTATGCCTTTGTGGGTCATAACTGAGAATAGCAAGTTCAGGACAAACAGCTGAGAAATAGGGCAGACACCCCACAAAATTGGTGGTTATTCTCCCATAAGATATACCAAACCAGCAACAAAAGTAAACTTCTGTTTCACCACACTGGCTAACAAGAAGTCAGAAAAGCTGTCTGCTTTAGGCATTCCACTCTGTATATCAGCACCAAAAATACTAGACTGGTGAGTGGTTATTTAAAAACAATTTTATCAAACAAAAGGGTTCTTCCAATCCCATAGAACCAGTCACATACCCAGGGCAATACATAACTCAGATCTTACCCAATAATCACACTATTGCCAATCCATTAGTATCTAAAATCTAAAAATTTATTTATAAAAAGAAAGAAAGAAAGGTGAGAGTTAAAACAGGTTAAATCAATCAAATACATGCAATAATTGCAAAGTTCTTGGATCAGGTTTGTAGCAGTGATGAAATAAACTGCTTGTTAAATCTCTGGTTGTTTCCAAATACTTGGAAGATACTCAGTCCTTTGGTTAGAATGCTCCCATTAGTATACGTTCATGGTCCAGAGATCTGAGCAGGAAAGAGGCAAAATGGAGCTGTTCCCAGGGCCTTTTATAGCTTCTGCCATGTGGAGGGAATCCCATTGTTCTCACTGTGGAAAATTACAGGTAAGGTCACCAGGGCAAGTCACATGTCCATGCATGATATGGCTTGTCACAGCAGAAGCCATTACCCATACTTCAGTTAGAGCATTCACTGGAAAGTCCGTAAAGCGTAGATAGGTTAAGTGATGGGCCATTTAACTTGAATAGTGCCTTCAAGATGTGCAGGCTAAATACCTTGTGGATGTTACCACAGGAGCAAACATTTGAAATCCAGGTATAGAGCCAATACTCATAACTTCAAATACAAAAATGATTCATGCATACAAATAGCATAACCACATTCAGCAAATCATAACTTTTCTATTGACACCTTCTTTGACACACTTTGTATAACATTTGCTGCAATTATATAATAGTAGTACCAACAATGATCTACATAGTCCTATTTTAATCAGATAATGTCACAGTGGTAACCAAAGCTTAATAACTCATAACTGCAATTGTGGACTGTTCTGAGCACTGCTTGAATAAATTGCAGATTCAAAGTGATTTTTCCTCCTGTTTGTAGCATTTTATGACTTTTAAAATGCAGTTTTCACTCCTGGCCATGGATATTTTATTTATTACTTTAGAGACAACTATATAAACTTCCTAATTCATTTGATTTTCCCATAATATTGTTCTGCTACCTGTTTTTGCAGGTACTTGGCTCTTGTCCAACCATTTCGCCTCACCAACCTGAGAACAAGATCAAAGACTATTCAAGTTAATTTATGCCTGTGGGCAGCTTCACTGATCCTGGTGTTTCCCGTGTGGGTCTACTCAAAAGTAATCAAATTCAAAGATGGCTTGGAGAGTTGTGCTTTTGATCTAACATCCCCTGATGATGTACTTTGGTAAGTTTCTAAAACTACGTGTGCCAGGCCTTCAAAGTGGTGAAAGAGTAGCTCCACTGACTTCAGTTCTGGTTCCCGCCAGCTGAGGTCCAGGCCCACTTTGTCTGCAGCAGTCCTGTCCCTGACATGATGGAACAGAAGAATGAGCTGAACTTTGGTCTCCTGCTTGCCAGTTTAGAGTGCTATCTCCCCTAAAGTAGATCCAGATATTATTATTAATATTGATGGCCCAGGGCCGGCTCTAACTTTTTTGCTGCCCCAAGCAAAAAAAAAGGGTGGGGAGGAGTGATGGAGGAGGCAGCACAGCCGCGACACAGCCAGAGGAGCAAAGGGTGGGGCGGCGTGGCTGGAATGCCACCCCTTACAGAGTGCCACCCCAGGCACCTGCTTGCTCTACTGGTGCCTGGAGCCGGTCCTGTGATGGCCTCAGCACAAGGGAATGCAATGGAGCTACAGTGATGTGCAGCAGCTGAGGATATGGCCTGGAGTGCTCAGTCTCTGGCTGGAATTAGGTACCTTCTTTTCCATATCGAGGTCCCTCAGTGCTATGTCTTTGCAGGCAGGCTATGCTTGTTTGAGGCTATGCCCATGAAAAAATTGACCTATAGTCTCCAAAACACACACATAACCCTCCAGAGTGTGGCTGTGCCCAGATGCCTGTCTTAATTATAGAATTGTCACGTGGAGGTTGGGGGGAATAAAAGAAGATGTTTGGGATTTTCAGATGTGCTTGGCATTAATAACAGTGCTAGGGACTAATGATATTAGAAATCAATGGAAAGTTTACCACTGACTTCAATGACAGCTGAGTTAGGTCAACCCTGAGCGTTTTTGAAAATGGTGATACTCTGTTGAGATCATATTTGTATGTTTCATGTTCTCTCAGAATGATGCCCAAAGAACACGATGCTCTAACTGTGTACTACGTATCTTGTCCTATAACTAAATCACAGTCAAAATGTTCAAAAGAGACCTCTGATTTTGTGTGCCTCAGTTTTTGAGGGCCAAGCTTGAGTGTTTTGGAGTTTATTCTCAGAAGTGCTGAACACTCACCATTTCCCTTGACTTTAATTGTGGGTCCAAAAGTGAGGTCCCAGGATGTCCAAAATCAGAGGCCACTTTCTGAAAAAATGTTGTCTGTATTTTTTCCCATTTCTAAAGTTATTTATATGCATTAAGTAAACATGTCATCTGTTCTCTCTGCATTTTGTTTTCCAGGTACACGCTTTATCTGACTATAACAACTTTCTTTTTTCCATTACCGCTGATATTCATTTGCTATATACTGATTTTATGTTACACATGGGAGATGTATCAGCAAAACAAGAAAGCAGGATGGTAAAGTATTTTATATGCCAGATATGCTACTAGAGGTTGAAAGAACTTATTTGCAGTGGGCCAAGTCCTGAAAGGCGCTGTATACCCTTCACTCCCATGATGTCAGTGGGAGCTGAGGGTACTCAGCACCTCAAACCAGACACACGGCACCTTGTTGTCTTAGGCTTGGTTTGATGAACAAACACCTTCTCAGACATGAATGCTATCTCATGAAGCTATGTCACAAAATTTGAATAGAAACTCTTTCAAAACATAATGAGTTAAGGCTCAGACATACATAGAGTTTAAATCCCTACAGCATTATATCGTTTTGTCTAACCTCCTTTATAACACAGTCTATTATATTTCACTCAGTTATATCTGTACTGAGCTTTGACACCCTGCTACTCCTGTACTGAGCTGTGTCAGTATTTCCATCGCAAACCCCTATTTCAGGGGCTTGTAACATAACCTAAAAGAAACAGGTTCCTGGCTGCAATTGTGCATACAGTTTTTAATCTCAAAAAAAGAATTGTTTCTCCAAAATTTGAAATTGGTGTGGTTTTGTCTTTTGGTTGAAGCAGTTTTTTAAAAAATGTAATGATTTCAGGTGCTGGCTGAGTTAGAATTCTTGATAGAGAAGACCAAATTCTTGATTAGAGTTAGCTGAAAATTGGGGGTGGAAGGAACAGGAAGTTTAGAAAATTTCAATGAAAATGAAAAAAATCTAAAATTTTCCATGGAAAATTTCAATTTTTGGCAGGAATTCATGTATTTTAAAAAAAGTTGGTCAAAAACTGAAATATTTTGGCCAAAACATTTCCATTTGGAAATGCTGTGGGTGCCTTATGGGAGTAGTAGCTCAGATTTCTCAAGCTCCCATTCTCCTTTATGGGCCATGCAACCTGGTCAAACAACATCTCTCAAAATGCACTATGATCATCTCTCCTAGAGAGAAGAGGTGGTGAATCATGAGAATCCTTGGTCATGATGAAGGATGGAAGATGTAGTCTTGCCAAGGAGCCAGCCCATAGAAAAGAATGGGGATAGGAGACAACCAAACTACAATATCCATGATGCTTTACAGCAGCATTGCCAAATCAGTATATTTTGGGTTTTGGACAAAATATTACAGTTTTGGGGCATTCAGTTTTTCAAATTTTCCACAGAAGGCAGATGTTTTTAATGAAAATGTGTTTTGACAAAACCTCAGTTGAACATTAAAAAAAAAAAGCAACGTCAACAGAAAATCTTCAACCAGCCCTAGTCATCTCTCTCCTCAAGATCTCGTGTGTACATGGCAGGCACCAGCATCTATTGCAGGGGATTCTTCTTCCCTATCCCTCTCCATTCCATTTTTCATGTCTTGTACTTCAGCAACTGCAGAGAGGGAACAGTGCGCATAAGTTCTTCAAAAATAGCCAATCCCTGTGTAGTAGAGGGAAGTTTCCTTCCATCATTCCTAACAACCCTCTTTAGGACCACATAAGGGCCAGCCATGATCTTGTGCCCAGTATTTGTGCCCCAGTGAAAACAATGCAGTCAGAAGTAAGTGTGGGCCCCAATCTGCACAGTTCTAATGCTGGAAGAGGCAGATATTTGCTCACAATATTCTGAATGGTAGCAAATTTTCATCAACCAGGCCTATTAAAAAAATCTTCTCAGTGCCACCTATACTAATGAACCGATAAAATCATATTGAGCCCTGACTGAAGCAGACACAACTCCCAGGAAGTTCCTTTTAATTTCAGTTGTGTTGTGTCTGCTTCAGTCAGGACTAAATTTTGCCCAAAATACACTGTCTTCACTGATCTGTGCTTTCCTTTATATTATCTTCATTTAATACTTACCAATCTTCACATTTGTGTTGCAGTTACAATACTAGTATCCCAAGACGAAGGGTCATGAGACTGACCAAGATGGTGCTGGTGCTGGTCGGTGTATTTGTTGTAAGTGCTGCCCCATACCATGTAATACAGCTCGTGAATCTTCAGATTTCTCAGCCATCGCTGACATTCTATGTGAGCTATTACTTCTCCATCTGTCTCAGCTACGCCAGCAGCGGCATTAACCCTTTCCTTTACATACTACTTAGCGGGAACTTTCGGAAGCGTCTGACTCGGTGCACAAATGTCAAATTCAAGATGACAGAACGTGAAGTTAACAACATTGAAAACACACTGAAATCAAGCTTTTAAAAGGAGAGGCTATTCAATTAGAGAGAGGTATTACATATATGACTTTTTATGGTTAAACTGACTACGCCTCATTTCCTTCTCACTTATACTATGGTAACTCAGGAGTGACTTCATCATAGTCAATGGACTTACATCAGTGTAAAGCTAGAGGGAGAGAAGAATCAGGCCTATTATTTGGATATTAGGGTACAGGTGGAAGGATGCTGTGCAAAAGTATTCTTTGTTATTGTCCAGTTGCCTCCTTAATGGTGAATACTACAAGCATAAAGACCAAAAAGAGCTTCTAAAACTGTGCAGTTCACTGGCTACTACAGGATAGAAGGACCCCCTGTGGCTGGTATGTTCAAACAAATATTCAAGATCTGACATTGCTACTAGCGACTAACTCATCATGTCCATAACAGTGTGTGCAATGTCATACATGTGATGGGTTAGTTACTTATAACAAGCCAACTGGTCTGAAAGCAGCACTAGCAGCTATTGATTTTCAACAATCATACAGTGGTCTACCCTTTGGTGTCCACTCCAGCAGCTATTAACAGACAGGAGAGAGACAAAGCAGAAGGAACTTGGAGAGGAAGGAGGGCAACGATTTCAAATTCATGTGCTTGTATATATGCTTACAAACTATCAAATGAGTGCACTGATATTTATATTAAATGTACATTTGAAAATAATAAATATATGTTTTGACAAAGAGCTGTGTGTTTCTAGGATCATTCATTGTTTCTTGTTTTCAAAACCAAGCCAGCCTTAAGAAGAGTACTTACTCCTTAAGAGCTCCAACCTGTTCCTCCTAGAGTCAATGACAAAAAAATCCAGTGACTTCAGTGGGAAAGAACTGGGCTTGACATTTCTGAAGTGGCCAGCATCTTAACTGTTTGATTTCCTTAAGATCACCATAATATAGTAAAACAATAGTGTGGGGCCTGGTCAAATTAGCAAAACTTCCAATGAAGTATTGAAATCAATGAGAGTTTTGTCTGAATAAGCAGTGCATTGGGACCATGATTACACAACTTGGCTAAAAGAAAAATACTTAATTTTTACTTTGGTAATACTGAAAACAAAGCCATGCTTGATCTGTAGAACATTGCTCTAAGACAGCCGTTCTCAGACTGTGGGTCAGAATCCAAAAGTAAGTCACACCCCTATTTTAATGGAGTCTCCAGGACTGGCTTGGACTTGCTGGGGCCTACAACTCAGGCCCCATTCTTCTAATTTTCAGTAGCTCAAAAGTCAAATTGATATAAATCAAGTGCATTTGTGTGGAGTAAATGTTTATTCATGTATTTACTATTTAGTGGAAAAATCTATATTAATAAAAATTCATAAAGAAACATAAATATTTTTTTAAAAATTTTGTTAACCACACAGAACTCCTGGATTTATCTAAAGTATTCCATTCTACTGAAACAAGCAGTGAAACTAGCCTAATTATATGCGGGAGGAGGAAATCTTTACAATCCTATTTAATTTTAAATTACTTTGAAAAATTAAGCCTTAAGTCCAACAGGAAATTTGGTATTACTTCCAGCTGAAATAACTTTGACGAGGGAATATATGGATCTGAAGGAAGACGCTGTCCATGTCTACAGGGGTAAATTGTAACAGGCAATGTAATTACTTTTGTTACTGTAGTCAAACTGAAACATCATGGTGGCGGGGGGGAGCGGGCGCGCCACTATGTGAGACAGCCACCTTCTTGACTAACACACTAGGAATTGAATCAGGGACCACCAGAGTTAAAAAGCCTGAGCTGCTACAGCTTGAGCTAAAGAGACAAACCCCCCTAGCTGGGGGCTGTAACAGTTCATATCCTCTAGGAACTGGCACAGAGTGGGACCTGTAAAGAGCACTCATCAATGGGTAATATGGGTATTTCCCACCAGTTATAAATAATTTTGGTATAATTTCTCCAAGGAAACTTTATAATTTCAGAATACTTCCGTGAAGAAGACATTTATTTATAATTTCATTAGCAGCACTGCAGGTATTGACTATAGTTCCGTCTTCAAGTAATTTGCTTTCTAAATGTGTACAAAACACTGTAATTAAAACGCAGCTCCTTCTGGTAGGATCTATTAATGCTATACTGCGGCTACGGTATAGCTCTGCACTGCAAGTAGTTTGTTTTATTCAAAGTTATGGTAATGGGTTTAGAGAAAAACTTTGATGGTTAAATTAGAATGTTCTGCCTGAAAGGTTCCAAGATGCTCAGCTGACAAAAATAAAATCAAGCTCTAATTAGACTTGTTGTGCAGTATGCAGGCAGAGGCATTATGGATCTGATCCTGTTCCCACTGAAGTAAATATCAACACTCTGGATCTTTACAGCACATGATCTATATGAGGTTATATTCATTATTATGATGCCAGCAGGGATATCACTGTCCAGACTGTTATTGCCAGGCAGTAGGTGACAGGTTATTGGGTGCTTTTAAGCAAGGAACTGGAGAGCTCAGGAGTTGGTAATGGGAGGAGATGTGGAGCAGTTCCCCACTATAGCCCCCATTCATCAAAAGAACTTAAGTACACACTGAATTTGTAAGCATGCAGGTAGTCCCAGTGACAGCATGTGAGAATGTGGTCAAGGGCTCAGCTGCATCAGGGCCTCAAGTCATCCATCCCAATTCAGCCCAGCTCGGTGGGAGTCTGAAAGTTTCCATCATCTTACAGGTGTTTTGTGGGGGGTGGGAGTAGGGTTTGTGTGAAATGGCTTGGTGG
>ML677333.1:50114317-50263363 GCA_007922305.1 Dermatemys mawii | reverse complement strand
GTTAGTTAGATGGTTAGTTTCTAAGGTCCTACAAAGTCTTCCTCGTCTTATTTACGGATACAGACTAACACGGCTCCTAATCTTAAACTTATAAATGTAACTGGCATCCTTGGTGGTGTTCTCAGCAGGGAGTGCAAGGATGAAGGATTACAGAGACTGAAGGGTTCTCACCATTAGAAATAGTTCCCTTCAGCACTGGGTTGTCACTCTGATGAACTAATAAAGTAAGTTTGCATTACAACTGCCTATGCTGGGCCAGGCTGTGTAGAGCAGGCTGTTTTCCTGTGCTGTCAATCAGCATCTACCAGAATTGCTAAAAGAAAAAACACCACCACCATGGGCTCGGGAGGCTTTTCAGAGCAAAACAATTCAGTCAACATCAAAAGCAATCTAAACAGCACACTCCCAATGATTTCCCATCAGAACTGGGTGAAGTTTCATGAAAAGGCACACAAAGTAGCAAATCTGAATGTTTCCAGAGGAGTTCTGTGCACAACCAGAATCTGTACTATGTACAACTGAAATAGTTTTGTTCTGAATATTCAAAATTTACTCAAGTGACATGTGGTGTAGTGACACTGAGGCTATATTTAAGTTTTAATAATTGTACTAATACTGCACATACATACACTAGCTGAGGAAATATAAATTATTATTAAGGTTTAAAAGACAATTTTTGTACTCACTTAGGGGCCATGGAATATGACAAAGTGAGCTCCTGACTTCTCTGGGGCAATCCACCATCCTCCTCCAGCATCCACCACTGGGTGACCATCCTTTCCCCCCATATGTCATGGACCTAGAGACAGCAATAACAGGAGCTACCCACAATTGCTCTTCCTTACCTACTTACCTTACTGCAAGGTCACACATAATGCAACCTTCAGATATGTTCAGGATGCAAACTATGCATCTGGGAATGTTGTTTTATCTGGATGCACTTCAGATTAGGGTAATAGTTTTTGGATTCATTATTTGAAAATGGTTTGAAATAGAGGGAAAGGAAACTTCAGCAGAAAATTCCCCCTGGCTAGGAACTCTGACATTACATGTAATCATAAGACAAAGACAATCCCTGATCCAGAAGCATGCTGAGACCATGCAACCTACATAATCTCAGAGACTCTCAGAACTACCTGAAGGATACATGCTACTTCATGGAATATAAACTGCAAACATTCCATGCCCAATTTGTTGGGGATATTTCCCATGTGGGGTTGCCATTTATATTTTTGTACCCATTTAAGGACTTGGATGCTGAACGTTCCTGGGAGAGCAATGAAGTGCTGCCTACCTCCCCACTATCCACCAGAAAATAAATATTACGTATATACACACACACACATTTAGTTAGTGTTCCGTTCAGTGCCTAGTAATGGATGGCGCTGGTTCAAATACATAAATGTTTACTTTACAGTTATAATTTAGGTTGTTCTTTTCTTTCTGATATGTTCTATCTGGTTCCCTTTTGTGTCTGTTCCCTCTCCACCATTGTCTCCCCAGACCTCCTTGTCTTCCCTTCCTTCCTCCTGACCTTCATAATCCAACATGCGTGTTGGTCCTACTGGCACAATGCAGTCCCAGCAGATGAGGAGGGGACCATCCCCAGCCCCATCTCACACTTTCCACCACTTCCCAGCTCCTTGGAAGTCTGGCCATTGTTGTGCTCTCTGCCAGGTTATCAATCTATGTTAGGTGTCTGAGACCCTCTGTCCCTAAGCTCTCCCCATGGGGTTCTATGTTCTGCTGTCACACCTCAAAATCTAGAGGAGGCTCTGTGCTATTCCACAGAAAACTAACAGTAAATGTTATTGCTGTTATCTTTGATACTCAGCATAGATTTCTCACACTCAGAACCATTGTAAATCTGTCTGAAATGATCCTGGTTAACATATATGGATTCAATATGGATAAGCCTGAGACTCATCATATATTCTTTGCTTCACAGAGATACATATGTCCCCCTCATAACCAGGACTGGTGTAACTACTAAGTGAAATAGGCGGCCGCCTAGAGCCCCACGATTTGAGAGTGCCAAAAAGCAGTGCCCCAATTTTTTTTTTACACTATTGCTGGAAAACGAATGAATAAAGAAAAGAGAAACGTCATTGAACATGCATTTTAACTTCTTGTTCTCTTGTACATTACAGCTATATGCCAGCTCTGTATTGCGGGCACAAGCCTACTGCTTCACTATGGTAAAAAAGTGGCAATGATGTCATTTTTCTTGTTGCACGCAGCCGTTACCCGTTCTGACAGGCTGTTTATAATGCTAAGTTTACTAGTTTTCAGAGGTTGTTGACTGAGGCTAACTATTTTTGTTGAGTTGTTTCAGATCTAAGACTCTGGCAAGTGCTGCTGCATCCTTTCACCAATACTTTGTGTCAAGTGTGTATGTATGTTACGTAGTTGAGTGTGTATGTGTGAATATGAGTGTGTAGGTTGTTGAAATTTGTCATATTGATATTGTCAGTTGTTGTCGTATGACGGAATATCCATCATTCTAATTTTATAAATTTTATTAATAACAATAATTGGATATTCTAAAAGGAGAATAAAATGTAGTAGATATTGATATGAAAGAATGAAGGAAGGAAGTATTCGTGATTTAAAAAGGTGTATTTTTGAAAGTATTTTGAAAGTTTATAATAAGTGATGCTCCAGAGAGAAGGGCAGGAGAGAGAGGGACACAAGGCGGAAATTTCACCTAGGGCTCCTTGCACCAGCCCTGATCATAACTATGGATGACTTTAATGAGGCTCTTCAGCCAATAATAGAGACTCTCCTACTAACTTAGGCTTGGTCTACACTCCAGTTAGGTCATGTAAGGCTGCTTATATCTATCCAACTATGTCAGTGTACACACTACAGCATTGCTCCTGCAGATACAAGTGCCCTACTACACCGTCATAATAACTCCACCTCCACGAGAGGCATAGGGTTTATGTTGGTGTAGGTAGGGTGATGCAGTGTCTATATGTAGACACTGTGTTACTTACATCAGCTGTTGGCTAAAATTCTTTTCAGTTTTATGGCTCCACAAACTCTCTAGACTCACATCACCCATTTTTGATGAAAAGGGACTCTTGAGTCTTGAAGATATTGAATCCTGTGATTAAGAGCTGCAGCATTCCTTAAAGGCTTCACAGTGACAAATTATATTATGTAATGCAAAACACTTCTATACATTTAGGTGTAACTCAACAAAAAACTGTATTTAGACTGCACTGGATACCACACTGACTGGTTACCATTCAAGCTGTTCCTTCAGATAGCACTGTCTTAAAAATAAGGGCAAACTTCCACTCCAATTGTGAGTATATACTATAATTAAACATATGGAAAGAAGTTGACACAAGAATTAAAATGATCTGTGGCTTAAACTGTTAATTTGGTCGAGAACTACAAATGAGGATATTTACCCATGAATTTGGGCCTCTCATCAGCACAGCGTTCAAGGTTTCTGAGAGCAGCCATGATCACAAAGCAAATGATTTTACCATGGTGGAAAAGTAAACCAAAGCACAGAATAGAATAATGGTACCCTGAACTCTCTGACCTAGTCACAAAAGAAAGGATCACTTTCAACCACAGGCATCAACTGTACAAGTCTGAAGAAATCTGAGACTCCATTATTAAAAACACTTGACTAAGGAATCCCAAGGGCCCCATGGCTGGTCCAGACTTCCTTCCCACTTCCTCTTCCTCCTATCTCTTGACTCTGCCCCACCCCTCTTCTTCTCCTGGTTTCATGCTACCCTTCCCTGTCTTGTCTACATTGTTGCCCAGTTAGTTGCCAAGTATTGATTCATCTAATGTTATGGTTTTATATTAAAATTGTTACAATAGGCAAACAACTGTTTTTAACAGTTAGGGTCCAGACATTCCAAGGGAAGAACAGAGGGTCTGAAACCCACAGAATAAGCAATTGAATCAACTGCTTGTATATATATATGTATACTTATTGTATATATACAATAAATATATTGTATATTTATATATATATATATATATATATATATAAATGTATATATATATATACATTTGTCAGGTAAGGTCTTTTATGAAAGTTTGTAAAGTGCTGAACTTGATGGACATTAGGAGATATATACACAGGTTATGGTTATGAACATATGCGTGTACATGTGTCTAGAAAATTCTAATTGTAACTGTGGTGCAACTTCAGCATCACATTGCAGCAGGGGGTCAAATTATCAGGCACCTCCCAGGCTAGTAGTTTACATGTAATCAACTTCAAATACCCATCCACTTTCAGCCAGGAAGGCCCAATCGTGGACCATTAAAGTGTATGGAAAGACAGTGAAAAGAAAACCACCAGTGTTGGAAAACTGAAAAAGGAAAGAGTTGCCCCTCGCACCAAATAACCACGAGTCGTCATGCCAGAGGGAGAGAGAGAAACAGGTATGTACTGTCACTGAAACACAGGATCCCCTCTAGGACAGAGGGCATGCTGGGAAACAGTTCATAGGCAAGAGTAACTTATATTAGAGAAGGGGAAACAGCTAATATTAGAAGTGTAAAGCCTGAATTACATCTCAATGTTTGCTTTCTATGTAACCTGTCTACATTTGCTTTCCCTCACTATTTCATCTTTGAAATTATGATTTTTCTATTATAGTTTTCATGTTTTTTTTTCACCCAAGTAGATCTTTGATGTGCAAACTGTGTGGAGGATATGTGCTAAAGTGAATTTGGGGCAGGTTTCATGCCTTAGGAGAACCATAGGAGAAAAGTCTGCATGTCTGGTAGTTAAGAATTTGGGGGATGGATTAGGGGAAACTCTGGATGAGAGGTGCTATTGGGTCACCCTGCAAGGAGTAACCAGGTAGGTGAAAGCCTGGGTGCAACCTTACACTAGTAAGCTGGCTACTGGTGTCAGTGTTTTGAACCATAGCAGCATAGCATTAAGGTACCCAAAGATACAATGCTGCTGGTGATAAAGCCCCATATGGATATGAGTGAGCCTCATCCTGTGAAACATATGCATTTTAACATTATGCTGCATACCACAGATGGTAATGTCAAGTTTATAATTTTCATTTTTCTTTGTACACTGTGATATTTATATGGAAATTTCAACTTGATAAAAACATTAATGAAATATTAATTAAGGTTTAAGAGGCAATAAATATTCACGGTAGGTGAGATAATATGTTTTATTGGGCCCTTCTGTTGGTGGAAGGGGCAAGCTTTTAAGCTATAGAGAGCTCTTCTTCAGGTCAGGAGAAGGTGACTAGAGCGTCTAAGTGAAATATAGGTGGAGTTCACATATACTATAAGAGACCTCTTAGAATGCCAGTAGAATGGGCAGTAAAGGATTAGCAGGCAATAGGGTGTGTTACAAATTGTTGTAATGAGCCATAAAGCCATTCTTAGTCAAGTCCATGTTTTTTAGTGTGCAGCAGTGTTATGAATTTAAGTGGCAGGCTCATCATTTGAAGATTAACATATTCTAAAGGCAGAAGGGACCATTATACAGGTTTCCTTTGAGGACAAGCACTGAGAGGTCAGATATAGAGTGAATGTTTGATATGTGAAAAGTATTCACCCTTATGTGATATAGTGTTTTTATGCATAGTTTTATCCCTCTGTTAATCTACCACACAGCACTTTCTAAGCAAGCACCTTCATTCTTAAAGTAAAGGCATTACAGAGAAAACATATTAAAACAATAAAAGAATGTACATACATTTTAATAAGCTTACTAGAGATCATCTCAACTCCAGTTTGGTGATTCGGGTTTTCCCTGTGGTCACAGGTTCATCACAGCTACAGTTCAGAACAAGCACAGACGAGGCCAGGTTCTTCCAGCCTTTCCTAGGTACGATTGGGGCTCCCTCTTGGGCATAAGGCCCTGGCCATTTGTCATATTGAACAGAAAGCCCTGAGTCAGCTTAACTTGTACTATTTATCTGAAAAGCCTTTCTTTGACTCGGTCTCTAGAGAATTCAATCTGAATTAATATATGCAAGCCTCTCTAGCTTGTGGTCCTTTTATGGAGGTGTTACAACAGAGAAGAGCAACAAAAATGATTAAGGATATGGAACAGCTTTCATACCAGGTGAGGGAGGTGGAAAAAAAGGACTAGGACTGGTCAGCTTGGAAAAGAGATGACTAAGCGAGGACATAATAGAGGTCTATAAAATCATGAATGCTGTAGAGAAAGTGAATAGGAAAGAATTATTTACCCCTAACATATTAATGAATTAAAGGTTTAAAATAAACAAAAGGAAGTTCTTTACACAATGCACAGTCAACCTGTGGAACTCCTTGGCATAGGGCCCCAAAATATAACTGGGTTCAAAAAAGAACTGGAAGAGTTCATGGAGGATAGGTCCATCAATGGAGATTAGCCAAGCTGGTCAGGGATGCAAACCCATGCTCCAGGTGTCTCTAAACCTCCAGAAGGTTTAGAGACACCTGGATGACTGGGGATATATTCAAAATTGCCCTGTTCTGTTCATTCCCTCTGAAGCATCTGGCATCATCTCCATTAGATGACAGGACAGTGGGTGAGATGGACCATTGGTCTGGCCCAGTATGGCCATTCTTATGAGTGAATTTACCTGAACAACCCACATTGGTCTCAATTCCAGGAGAAACTCTAGCTACCCTTCATGGAAATACATAAATCTCTGACCCACTCAGATGCATAAATCATTTGTTTAATGCAATGAACTCCAAAGACGTTAAACTTAATTCAAACAGATTTGATGTAATTCAATAAGGTTTGTCTAGAAGGAGGTAGGAAATTGCCATACCTGTCACACTATTCAATGTCAGTAAGACTGGAGACTCAAGTTTTCAGTGTTTACCATTGTGTATTGTGTCAGAATGCACAGCAGCATGTATTTTGAATCAAACTACTTTTAGTTATTTCATACTTCTTCAGCATACAGTTTAATGCATTATAATGTAAGACCACAATTAAAACAGGCAGGCAGACAGGTTTTATCAAATATCTATTACCAATCAAGAAAAAGGGTGTCTATTCCCGAGGAAAGGATCAGAGACAGAACAAATCATATGTGACAGATGTTAGTTATATGGCCTACAGCACTGTTCAAAGAATCTGAAACTCAGAAACTACTGTGCTACTAGTGGTATAAGAACCTGAATAAAATAGAGGTTAGAAGAAGAAAATCACTGCGTGGTTTGGAAATTTGGATTGAGTCTTGAAGACTCTAGAAAAGTAAGATTTTGGGTTAAGCCTTTAATACAGTAGATCAGCTTGTGATACTCTTTCCAACACACAAACAGGTACAGCCAACAGCTTTGAAGAGCTTCCCCAGTAAAAGCAGATTCAAATGGACCTTGGTGCTGTCAAATCTATAAGACATGGTCAACTGAGAAAATGGATTTGAAGTGTCATGGCAGCAAAAGCTAGTGAATACAAAAGTTTTTCTTCTGAATATGACTGTGCTGATGGAATCAATTAAGGACAAGGTTCAAGCTGGAGGAGTAGGGCCAAATGCCAAGTTTCCAACCTGAATTCCTAGAATTAGGCATCTAAATCTGTAATTTAGTACTTAAATAAAAGCAGCCTGATTTTTAAGAGTTGATGACTTATATGGGTTTTGTGAGTCCTCACCACTTCAGAAAGTCAGGCTACTTTTAATTTAAGTAACTAAACATAGATTTAGATGTCAAACTTTAGACAAACAGACTTGAAAATTTTGGCCTATATTCCTTGGTACCTCTTGGTTCCAGGGAACGTAAGAAGTTGTATTTCCCCTTCTTTCCTTCTACCCCCCACCACTAATATGTCTCCATTCAGTGAATTAATAGAGCCTGATATTATTACACATGTATACCCACTATGATGGATGCAAAAACTTGTGAAGGCAGTTGCAAAATTTTTCCCTTGTCTTTAATGGGTAGAGGAGGAGGTGTCCAGTAGTGAAAATGATATCAGATTGAGGACCCAACATTTCACTTTAGATCTTCAATGGATGGACAAAGGGCAGCATGCAAATTAATGCAAGTTGGACTTGGTTTTGTGAGGTGCTAAACACTTTGGTCCCCATCTACGAAGTTGGAGCATGGGCTTAACTTGATGTCCATGATTTCAGTGGGGCAACTCAATGCTCTTCAGAGTGCTCAGGACTTTGCAGGGTCAAGCCCTTTGTCATTTGATACTGATCAGGCAAAGTGTCCAGTTTTCTGTTAAGAAAGCTAGGTTGTTTATATGGTGAGCAAAATGAGGTGCAATATAAAAGATTTATGAAATAAAGTGAATGACCTGAGGAAAGACGCTTTAAAAGTGGTAACTGTGAAATGAGAGCTGATGTGTGTGACCAACTCAAAAGCGCATGATGCTGAAGTGATGAGAAATCCTAATACCAATTCAGACCATAGGCAACCACACAGTGTATAGTGGCAGATATGATAAATGTTATCAGAACATGGTTAGCCAAAAGCTACTCTATATAGCACTGAATCAAAGTCAAACCTAGTGTGCTACAATACGGAGGAGAGGGAGAAACAAACACTGGTGAAGAGTTCATTAACTATCTAAAACTGGCACTTAGATTTGAGCAAATTGCTATGCTAAAATGCATCTGATTTTTTAAGAAAAAGTGTATATTTCCAATGGTATGTACATCAAATGATGATCAGTCTGAATGTTTGTGGACATCTTTGGGTGCACAAGGAATGCAGGATTGTATCCCATGTAATTTTAAAAAATTACATTAGGAAATACATCAGTAAGAAAAGTTACTGAATCAAGCCCTGAGCTGGTGTAGATGCCAAAGCTCCATAATGACATACACCAGCTGAGGATCTGTGCCAATATTTGCTCATGCTTTTAACTGGGACAAGTTAGGTAAGGTAATATCTTTTATTGGATTAACTTCTGTTGGTGCAAGAAACTTTCAAGCCACACAGAACTCTTCTTCGGGAAAGACACATTCCTAAACCTGAATAAGAGCTCTGGAAGATGTGTCATTTATAATTTACTTTGTGTATTGTGTCAATTCATTATACTATTTAAATTGATTATTGCAATCAGTAGCCAAACTTGCAGTATGAAGCTACAGATCAGCAAGGCCCTAATTCAACAAGGTACTTAAGCATGTGCCTTATTTTGAGCATGTGAGTAATCCTAATGACTTGAATGGGCATTAGTCTGATTTGTGATCCCATTTTAATACATAGTATATACATAGTATATAATAGTATTAAAGTTAAGAATGAATTAGAAGTCTATACCTTCAAAAGCTTGTCAGGGTGTTACGCTGGTCTAGACAATTAACATGTCACATCATGGTTATCGAGGCTGGCAATAAAAGGTCAGATAATCTCCTAGGAAGTAAATAGGGAGCTGCAAATGTGAACTGGAAGTCATCTGGAACAGTATCATGAGGAGCAGGATTAGATCATGATTCCTAAGTGTATCTAATAAGTAACTTAATTTATATATATAGGGGTCCTCAGTTTCCTGATGTGGTTGCCATTGACTTAAATAGGGTTGAACTGCTACAGCTGAAAACAGAATTTGGTCCTTGACGTCTACGAGAGCTCATGTTCTCAGTTCTATAATGCATTCTAGTAACTCGGTTTAAACTTATCAGTATGGAACACTGGAAATCCAAATTGGAGGACTGCAGTTCACTGTCATTTCCCTGACTGCACACTATCTGTATTGTGCATTTCTCTGACTATCCCCCTCATAACCCCATCCCCTATATAAACCCCCCACTCCTTGTCCCCTGACTGCCCCTCCCAACACTCCCCAACCCTAACTGCCCCCCAGGACCCACCCCCCCTACCAGTCACCCCCTGCTCCCTGTCCTGACTCTTATCCACCCTCCACCCCTTGAGAGACTCCCATGACCTATATATCCCCCCTCCTTCCCCATCCCCTGACTGCCCCCCTCAGAACCTCCGCCCCATCCAACTGCCCCCTGTTCATGCTGACTACCCCCTAGGACCCCCTACCCCTTATCCAATGCCCCAGCCCCCTTACCATGCCATGCAATGTATCTGGCTCTGCACAGCCTGTGGAAACCAGACACACTGTCCCACAGGAGCGTGGAGCGCACAGTGCTGCCGGAGCCACTGGCAGAAGCTAGGGGCCAGAGCACTGTCTGCGTGGCATGCTGAGGCTGTGGAAGAGGTGGGATGGTGGGGGAGAAGCCATGGGGAGCCTCCCCTGCTGGTAGCTCAGGGGCTGGGCAGGAGGGGCCCATTGGCCATAGTTTGTCCACCCCTGCTATAGAAGCTACTCCAATGACTAGTGGCTACAGAGCCATTTCACTGCCTGTGGGAGGGGATTCAGATCAGCACCTGGTCCTACTATTTGGGCTGGGCATCATGATGAGTAATCCACCCAGAATAGATGCACTAAACACCATCACCAGCAAAATAAAACATTGACTCCATAACTCCATTCCCCATGCCAAAGGTTTTAATATTAACAAGCTATACCTTCTCAGATATGGAAGTGGAGGGTTCTAAAAGAGGAGCCATTTTTTCCTTCGTGACAGATTCAGTTATATGCTTTCATAATGATTTATGAAAGCAGAAGAGGAGAAAAACTCAGAAGGAAGAACACCTTCTTGTCACTTTAACAATAATGGAAATTTATAAAAAGGGACATAGGGGTCAAATGCTACAGGAATTTCAACATCCAAAGCACAGACTTTCTGACCACTTGGGCTAAAATCTTCTTCTGCTGTGAAGTAGTACTAAACTGCATAACTATTAGGATAGCCATGATAGTGAGGTAACACTCACTAGACCAGTGTAGTTTATCTATGTAACTATAAACCAGGGGTAGGCAACTTATGAGATGGGTGTCAAAGGCAGCACACGAGCTGATTTTCAGTGGCACTCACATTGCCTGGGTCTGACCACTGGTCCAGGGGCTCTGCATTTTAATTTAATTTTAAATGAAGCTTCTTAAACATTTTTAAAACCTTATTTACTTTACAAACAACAATAGGTTAGTCATATATTATACACCTACAGAAAGAGACCTTCTACAAATGTGAAAATGTATTGCTGGCACGCGAAACCTTAAATTAGAGTGAATAAATGAAGACTCGGCACACCGCGTCTGAAAGGTTGCTGACCCCTGCTATAAACTATGGGAAAATATTACCTACCTAGACACATGTTGTGGTAATTGTCAATCAGAAGATATTTTTTCTAAGGATAGGTTAGTCACCATCATTAACTGGTATTTTCTCACATTATACCCTAAGAGTTATAAAAAGGTGACATTTTATAGCTGTTATTTACTACTGTGATTTTGAAAGGACCCTAAAGGAGTTATACGCTCAAATCCATTAAATTTCAATGGGATTTGGGTATTCAGCTCCCTTGGAAATCCCATTCAATAGAAATTTACATAATATCTAAATGCTCTGCTGGTATGAACCAGCACAGTTCCACTGGCTTCCATTTATATCAAAGAATTGGTGCCCTATGTTTTAACAGTCCAAGAAAAACTACTTCTTACTGATTTCAAGTAATTGAGATGAATAAAAAGGTCCAAGGGCATAGAAGAAAAGATCAGAAATAGACCCCACATTAAAAAGGAGCTACTCAAAAAAGAAAAAAAAAAGGAGTTTCACAAGTTCTATCTTAAGAAACTAACTAATGACATGTTTTACATCTATCAACAGACAAATCACTGGTCATTGTAGTTTGAGACACTTTCTCCTACTAGCTTATTTGACCTTAATATTCAGAAACCCCAGGAGGATAACCAAAGACTACAAAGAAACCATAGACAAAATTATTAAAATTAAACAGGATAGGAACATAAAAGTGATTGGTAGAAAGAGCTATTGTATGAACAAAAGAGATGTGATTACTTATTTCAAAGTATTTTAACCATCTTTAAATGATAATCAGAAGGAAAATTACTACTGAGTCAGGGCCACAGAAAGGGTGTACCATTCTGTACATCATTCACTACTATGAAAAAAATACATTCTAGTCAGCTTGACTTCAAATTTTAATTTATTATCTTGTACTTCTCATGAGTCTGCTAATATTTTAAATGTACAGATAACATAACTACAGCCTAACATGTCACTTAAAGAACAATGACATTTTTAGAAGAATAGAAAGTTTTAATCCATAAGTAAATGGTGACGAGGTACAGTACTTGTGTTCCAAAATGATATAGCTAGAGCAGGCTGGAAGATAATGCTGTTTTGGCAATTTTGGAGGCTTTGAAATTTATTTTTGTTCTGCACTGGAATGGAAACAAGACCTTTCAAACATATGTCAAAAGGAATATCAAAATATCCACCTCCGTTTCTTTGCTTGTTCTTAATTCTCTCCAGTAAAGATGAAAGAAAAAGAAAGATTTCAGGTGGCTACTTCTGGTTTACCTATCTTTAGGTGAAACAGTATAGCATAAGAGTGGACAATATATGCAATTAGGGTAGCATAACATAATTATGAAGGGCCAAATTGCTGCTAGTTTTTCCATGTGGTGCACTGTGGGGGAAGACACTAGCTTTCCCTTGTTACACCAAAAAGAGTTTGCCCTCCAGAATACTGTCTCCAGGAGGAGGAGAGAGACTAGTACATAGAGAAGTGTCTAGCCAATGAAGAAATTTGGTTCCTTCCAGCTGTGTCATATTTTTGTGCTCTCGTCTCCTGAAAACACCATCAAGCCTACCCTTGTGGGATGAAAAAACATCTGAAAGTAAGTATTGAGGGTATTGTAACAATTTGGGGAAAATGTCCATGAGTCTGTTTCCATGTTCAGTTCAGTATTGTTATTTGCCTGCAGCATATATTCAGATAAAGGAGGCCGTAAAAAGAAGCAACAGGCCTGCTATACATCCCTGCCAATAGCCACTAGAAGCATCTCCGTTCTTACTCAGTTTAGCCCCATTGATACTGTATAGTGCTTAATACCACATGCTATTTTGATTAAAAATAAGTCAAACATCTGACAAGTCTAAGGAAATTATCTCTGTGCAGTGACTTGTAATCTCATCAAGAATGAAATCTGTTTTTGTTGGTGGTTTTTGACACCTATTCTCCATAAATCCATGTTGACTACCCTTTATATTCCTGTCACTTAATTCTTTATCAATTGAATCCTGCTTGCCCTTTTTGAATGTTGGCATAATATTAGCACTCTTCTGGCATTTACCTGGTCTTCCAAGATTTATTAAAAATCAACATCAGTGGGCCAAAGATTTCTTCAGCCAATTCATTTAGAGCTCTTGGATATAAGTACATCATGCCACTTCTTTTCAAATACATAACATAAATATTTATTGAATGGTGCTGCTTTTTCTGCCTCATTAACAATTTTTCCATCTCTACCTAGTAGCAGGTGTGCTAGAAATTGGGGTGCTGCTTTCCATCATAACACAGGGTTTTACAATTTTGTTCAATGGCTTTCAGCATTCTGACTGTAAAAATTGTTCCAACACTACTGTCTAGTAGTGGGCCTATACCACCGATGGGATTTCTTTTGTTTATAAAATATATTTAAAAAACTCTGTCTTATTGCTCCCAGTCCTACCAGCGATGAATTTTTCCTTGATGTTTTTAGCATCCCTTATCAATTTTTGTACTTCATAATTGCTAAATTATATCAATTGCTATCTATTTCTCCCTTTTCCCCATTTGTTATCTCTTACTTCTTTATTTATAAATGCTGCTTTCACTTTGTCACTGGACCAGTAGAGTTTTTAGACAAAGTTGTCCTCTTTCTTCACTGTGGAATCACAACTTTCAAAGGATTTGGGGTGGTGATGGGGAAGCTTTCACTGCTTTCCACAACTATTCTGAGGATAAAGAGAGAAAATAGTTTAGAGTTTCCAGTGACATCAATCTGCCACCTTTCATAAACAGTTGAAATTCACTTAATAAATTAACTGAGCAGAAAACCAGCTTATATTTAGTACTAATCCTCCCCAAATCCTTGTAGCTCTGTCAGATCTCACCATTTTTGTTGGCATATTATTAAGAAATTATTATTTTCCAGGGCTGAATTTATACCTATTAGATAGATAGATAGATAGATAGATAGATAGATAGATAGATAGATATTACTATCTATCTCCTGGAAAGAAAGATTGCCCAGGTTCTTATTCTTTCTAATGACTGGAAGTCTGAAGCTATATCGTCATCTGTATAACGATCTTCTCAAAAAATTGTAGCCTGTTCATTTAATTGACAGCAGTGTTCAAAAATATGTCATTCTGATGCACCTGGTGACCTGTTTCTCTGAATTTTGTTTTGATAAGCAGAATCGACACAATGTTAAGTCACATGATGCTTTGTAAAACGATTGAATATGCAATTTATATAAAACCAGTCCCAATTAGACCAAACTAGATCTTATATATGTTGTCATATCTGTCATTTTTAATTTTCATGGGCTTTTAAATAAGAAATTGTGACATTATTAGATGATAAGAGCAAGCTGGTCTCATATACACAAGCAGGATGTTGCTAGTTACTTTTAGTATCACAATTTCCTTTCCAGTTTTCTATTAAAACAGACATCTAAGGTCTACGTATAAGTGGAAATGTTGGGAGATGCCTCTTTTCACTCTTAGTCATTAGAGGATCATTGGGGAAAAACAGGTAAGGGAAGGAAGAGGATTCTTTTCCCCACTTCAAATACTCCTGTGAAAGTACCTTCATTTCCTCTCATCAATTATCAGTTTTTACTCTTGTTTTCCAATGGTCCCTTTAAGCTTCTTTTCCAGGTGACTGGCTGTCATTAAGCTGACAGATGCTCAGCTCTCCATTTGAAGAGTCTCCATACCATTGTATCCACCTATTGTGTCTCATCTTGTATGCTGTAAGTTGTTTGGAACAGAGACCATCTCCTTGTTATATTTTTGTACAGTGTTTACCACAACAGGTTGGGACCTCTAAATGCTACTGCAATTAAAGACTAATAGTGTCCTGTGTGTTTAGGAATCTAGAGATCTGTAGCATCACAGAGTCTACCCCAGGACAGGGGTGGGACAGAATGTGAAATTCACTGTTCCTCAGCTGCTGGAGAACTTATATTTTCCCCCTTAGTATCAGATACAGCCTCCATGGCAGCACAGCCCAGAAGACCCATGGTATTTCCTTGGGTCAGCTGCCAAGAAGGTTAAATTCAACTGCAAAAGAACCTGACCTTGTCCTCTGTGGTCATGGTTTTCATTAGGCAATTTTCTGCTTTAGATGACGGGCTGGAGACTGTTGCTTTTTTAAATTTATTTGTTACCTATTGGAGCATATATTCTTTTTAAACAGTTAGACTTCTGTAGAAGCTTGGAATATTGTGCTTCTATGGTCATACTTGGGTTTTCATGCCACAAATACTGACCATGCCCTTTGGTAAATTAGTCTGGTTATTAGGACCTTTCTCAGAATAACATATATTTGATATGGAGAGAAAAAACACAGTAACTCTTAGATAGACAATTTGTTCCAATGAAAGATTCATAGATTCCAAGGCCAGAAGGGGCCACTGTGATTTAACCTGACCACAGGCCACAGAATTACTCAAAATAATTCCTTTTGAATGCGAGCATATCTTTTTAAAAAAATCAAATCTAGATTTAAAAATTGCCAATGATGGAGAATCTCCCATGACTCCTCGGTAAGTTGTTCCAGTGGTGAATTATCTTCATACTTAAACATTTATGCTTTGTATCTAGTCTGAACTTGCCTGGCTTCCATTCCAGCCATTGATTCTTGTTATACCTTTCTCTGTTGTTTGAAGAGCCCCTTATCAAATATTTGTTCCCCATGTAAGTACTTATAGTCTGTGATCAAGTCATCCCTTGTTAAGGTAAATAGACTGAACTGCTTGAGTTTATCACTCTTTGGCATATTTTCCAATACTTTCATCATTCTCATGGTTCTTCTCTGAACCGTTTCCAATTTATCAACATCCTTCCTGAATTGTGGACACCACAACCGGGCAAAGTATCCCAGCAGTGGTTGCACAAGTGCCCAAAACAGAGGTAAACTAACCTTTCTATTCCTACTAAGATTCTTCTCTGCTTATGCATCTAAGGATCGCATTATTTCTTTTGGCCACAGCATCACACTGGGAACTTCTGTTCAGTTGATTATCCACCACAACCCCTAAATCTTTTTTAGAGTCACCACTTCCTAGGATAGAAACTACATCCTGTGAGTATGCCCTACATTCTTTGTTTCTAGATGCACACATTTGCATTTATACTTATTAAAATACATATTATTTGCTTGCCTCCAGCTTACCAAGAAATTCAGATCATTCTTTTTCTGTGATCCTGCTCATCTTTATTTACCACTACCACTATTTTAAAGACTTTTAGTAAAACACCTTGCAAAATTCCTCTCATCCACTAACTCAGAACAAGTAACTTTTTATTTGAATGGACAGTTAAATATTTCCCCATCAGTCATCCTCTTCAATATGGCAAAAGATGAGTCAGGAGATTCTGAATCCCAGCTGTAAATTTTCATGACAATTCTGTAAGGCTGCAGTTCTGCTTATCACAGTAGAATATTTAAATAAAAAACAGAGAGTAAGCAAGATTACAACAGAAACAATTTCTGCTGACAAAACTGCAAAGGACTAGGTGAGAAGTATCCACTTTATAAGATTATCCCTTCAATTCCTAGAGGGAAGGGGCTTTATAGAAGCAACACAAGAAGGCTGATATTGGAAAGAAAGAAGGACACCTTGTCATTCGACTGATTGGTAGCATTGTCATCTTGGGAGAATACCATCTATGTGCAGCTCTTTTAGCTGCAGGGAAGTCTGCCATAATATAAGTTGTAAAAGCGGTCATGGTGAATAAAGAATAATGCCAGAGAAATCCTTCCCCCAACAAAAAATAATGTAAACTTATAAATACCCCAAACTGTAACAAAAAGCTGACATTGCACCTCTAACTTATGCAGTGGGTATAAAAAGAACACACGATGATGCAGTTTCAAATGGATAAAGATAGTAGCTCTTTTAACACGAAGAAAAGAAAGAATGCAGTCTTTTCTTCATCAGCTCTTGAATCAAGACACATTTAAACTCCATAAACAGCTGCTTGAACATTTTGCAACCAATACAATCCATTTTTTCAGCCTCTGCAGCAGTGGGCACACTGCAAGGCTTACTCATCCATCAATGCTTAGGCAATCTATGCAGGTAACTCAATACAACACAGTTTGATTTTGCATAAATCAAGTGACGAGGCTCAAGGTCAGAGAATGAGTCCATGTGTGTAGTAAATTAGCTATGATCCTTGACAGATCCCAGGAACAATAGCAGGAAAGTGATAGAACCCAAAGAAACAGACATGGCAGAGGGAGTGACTCAGCACAGCGGACCACTAGACAGACTGAATGATCATAAAAAGAGCCCCTTTTTAAGAAAAGGAGTCATGTCATTTTGATTTTTGCTTTCAATCATCTATGCTCTTTTCCCTTCCTAAATTTATGTTAATGTTACTTTCAGGATTTCTTGACTCATTTTTGCCTCTGCATGTTTTATGATTTTATTTCCTCTATATCTACTTTTTCATGTCCTTTACTTGCCCTCCTCTAATTTACACTAATTTCTCCAGAGATATCACAGGAATTACCAGGGATGGTGCCAGCGCCCAGTAATTCTTCTTTAGAAGGCTGCTTTAATGTTTCTTTAAAAGCCTGTGTGTCTTCGACAAAAGATATGACTCACCAGCAAAATGTCTAAGTGACATACAGAGGAAAGATCCGCTTCCTAAGACTAAGTTATAGGTTTCATTTCACAAAATTTGCAGAGCTTTAGTGCTATGAATACACAGTAAAATTTCACTTTTTGGAGGGAAAAAAAGAGCTTTATTGATGGTTATTCCTGGGCTGAGTTAAAATAATATATTTCTGGACATTGCAAAAACAACAAATGGCTTCACAGAATATGTGCATCTGCCAAGTCCATTAAAATATCATTATCAAGCTCACTAAAAGCATGCAATGCCTGATGAAATAAAATAAATAAAAAATTCTTACAGACTCTACTACTGAGCATGGTTTGAATCTTCAGTCTTGCACCTGAACCAAAACATTTGTCATAGCCTGTTGCAGCACATTATATGAGTAAAGTGCTCCATCTGCTGGATAAATCAGCTACTATTCCAGCTGGCTCAAGGTGAAATGTTTACACGATCACCACCAGTGATGTATTACTAAATGTCATCTGGATTTGTAACTGCTAACATTTGGAGGGGTCTTGGACACTTGGTTTGCAGACCCAGCCAAAAAGGTTAGTGTGGTTAGTTTTTCAGGTGTAAAGGATTTGGAGCCATGTCTGAAGGAATGTTTCCCAATTAGCAGACAGGAAATGTAGGGAGCTTCAACAATCCCCACTCTGAGATATTTTCTCAAACGTTTCATACTTAGTTAAAACATAATGTTATTTGCAATGGTTGCAATAAAAATGCAGTACATAACTCAGTCACTAGATATTAGTGTTGTGTATAGAGATTCAGGTAGGTGTGGTCACTGGTAACAAAAGAAAACAAAACTGCAACTCAGGCATTATAGACTTGTTTGTGCCTGTAGCTGTAGCTCTTTTCTAAACTAACGGCCTCCTTTTTAAAATCTCTGACTCCATACGTAATTCTATGAGGATACACTGGACTCATGAGGGAAAGGGGTGTATGTTCTGGGTCCTTCGTGTGCATTTCAAGGTACATTAAATGCAATGGCTTTATTGTGGCTTGCCTTCTCATTTCTAAGTTCTTGTGCGTGGCAGTATTTCCATCTTTCAAACAGGGATTGACATTTCGGACTGTGCTACACTGTGTCTCTTTGGCCAGGTCTACCCTGGGGTTGTGGGGGTCAACCTAAGATACGCAACTTTAGCTACGCAAATAGCGTTGCTGAAGTCGGCCTATCTTAGGTCAACTTACCTGGGAGTCCTCAACATGGTGAGTCGACTGCTGCTGCTCCCCGGTCAACTCCGGTTCTGCAGGAGTGGAGTTCCGGAGAGAGCTCTCGGGGATAGATTTATTGTGTCTACAATAGACATGATAAATCTATCCCCGAGAGATTGATAACTACCCGCTGATCTGGTGGGTAGTGTAGACTTGCCCTGTGATTGTCCCGGCCTACCCCTCAAGTGGACTGAAATAGTCACACAAGTCTCCCTGATTAGCAAGCTGAATTTATTTCACTTTGGTATGCACACTGCCTCTGCTGTCTGTTTTTAAAAACACTTTCCTGTTCCTTTACAAGAAGCAATGGGCATTTTAAATTTACTTTAAAAAACTATCTTCGCCCTTAACATTTTGGTATAAACTAATACCATTACATCATCAGGCAATGACAAAAGCAGTACTCCTCTGAGAGTCTGTTGAGGCTCGACAAATGCAGCTTACTTTGTGGTTTGTTTTATTAAAACCAAAACAGGCAAATGCCATTCTTAGTTAACCTGTTTTCCTCTGATTTCTAACTTTTAACACAATCTGATTGTTATGCAAGTGCCTTAAATTGTTTAGCACTATTACTTTCCTAGGTAGGGCTAATTGTGATATCAAAAATTACTGAGATTGGGTGGGGAGGAAAGAAGAGGTGTGTATGAGCCTATGTCTGAAGCTCTGTGCAACTCTGCAGCTGTGCACACCTTTACCCTACTTTAACTTATAAGCTTACATCCCCTTTGTTTCACTTTAAGATTTGAATCGATCGCCACAAGGTAAACCTCAAATAAACCTGCCGACTTCTGCAAAATTTGGGGCCAAGATTATCTGCATTCTTATTGTTCCAGGATGTTTCTAGAGCACAGTATAACCATCCCAGGGCCAGAAAGATAGAAAAAAACACCTGGTGCCAATTTTATAAGGGGACTTGTTGAGACTAATTGGGGTGAAGCAATGGGAGGGTTTAATTCACCTGCTGTAGGCTGGTAGCGATTTGCTTGTAAAAATAAAAAGCATCATTGTGGTGCTTAGGAAGAGGCAGAGCTACTAGTGTGTTTGTGTAGGGAAGGAGGTATTTAGGCTCTTAAATCTATTGAGATTGTCTGGCTGGATTGTCCAGGAGTATTGCTTGCCCCCTGGCCTTGACCCATTTGTGGTATAACATTTTTGATGAGTTTTAAATGAATATTTTTATAATCCAATATATTTTTGACATGAAATCAACACTTTCCTATAGAACAGTTGTAATGCTGGGATTGTCTAATTTATCCCAACACAGTTTCCACTTCAAACAATTAGTTGGAAACCTTCCACTCTATGTCCCTACACTGGACGCATCCTCCTCATAGGCTTGAGCTCCCATCCCCTGTTGTTTATTCAAAGGGCTGGCCTTGTGGCCTGCAACATGTCATTTTTAAAGGCCTAGATCCACAGTGGGATTTAGATGCCTAAATCACAGATTCAGCTGCTACTGCAATGAACAGCTGCTACTGCAATGCTACTGCTCAGCTGCCATCTAAACCTGTAGGCCCCTAAACTCACTCAATGCCTAAATCTTTGCTGTAAAAGTTCCTTCAGCACCTACATTTCTGGCTCTGGGCATCTGCATTCCAGTCTCAGTCAAGCATGCAGGTATCTATCTCATGCCTAAGCCTCAGCATGATCCCCGAATCAGGTGGAGCTGGGCCTGCAGGGCCTGATCTGGTGGGCATACTTCAGGCACATCTAGCTGCACACAAAATGTGGGGGAGGAAAAGTAGGGTGACCAAACAGGAAGAGTGAAAAATCAGGACAGGGTGTGGAGGGTAATAGAAGCCTCTATAAGAAAAAGACCCCCAAATTGGGACTGTCTGTATAAAATAGGGACATCTGATCACCCTAAGGAAAAGGAAGATTCTTCCCTTATAACCTCTAGCCCAGTGGTTAGGGCACTCACACCAGATGTAGAAGAGCCCAATTCTTTTCCCTCCTCTGTCTGATGTGGAGAAGGGATTTGAACAGGGGTAAGTCACCTCTTAGGTACATGCCCTAACCACTGGGCTGAGGGATATTCTGTTATGGGACTCTCTCCATCCCCTTGTTAAAGCTGTTCCACCTTATATTACATAATTAAATAATAATTAGGGGCAAAGAGAGTGAGTGGCTCTGTAGACTGGTGGGCAGGGCAAATACGTGAGAGGAACTGGCCCCTTCTCTATAAATCCCAGCTGTTTTGTGTGGGGGCAGAAGCCTACACCATTCTTTGGCAGCAGATTCCAGGAGAGGGTTCCTGGCTGTGGATCCCAAGCAGAGGTACACTCCTGACCCTGCCGCCTGGATTTAGGGGCCTAACTCTGAGAGGGGGCAGGGTTTAGCATACATCCCTCTTGCCCCTTTGTGGATCCAGGCCAACTGTCTTTGGGAAGTGTCAAGCAGGCCCTTTGATTCCCTCCTAGGAGTTTGGGGGTGCCCAAACTATTTTTCCCCATTACTGTTTCACCTCCACCCCTTGTTAGCTTGATGGGTCTGTTTACATGATCTGTAAATAAATTCTCATTGTCTTTCAAAGTACTTTGGAAGTAACCCTCATTCCTTTGCATGGGTCAAAGCTGTTTACTCGCCCTCTGGCATCATAATAATTCCAGCATATGTCATAACTCTTAATACACATCACTCACCTACATTGTGCAACAATGTTAATGCTCAGCACATTATTCATTTTCAAATGATACCTCACATGGCATATCTTGTACACAGATTATTACAATAACAAGTAGCGTGCGAATACAGGGGTGCTTAGGGTCACAGCTGTTTCTATACCAGCTCAGCACAAGAAGCGATGGAGAACACTGGCTGTTTTCTGATTCCCTTGGCCAAATTCAGAGGCACACAACGAGAGAGGATCACAGTTCTAGATCTTTACACTGCAGTTTATATCCTTTCTGTATAAATTCCAGTCTTCCTAATAACACTGTGACTTTGGATGTTTTGGGTCATCACTGTAAAATTTTGACCATAAAAAGATTCCCAAGTAAATACATTTTTAAAAAGCACATAATAAGGTGCAGGCCAGCAAATTCTTTTTAGGTAGTTATTGCTGTTCTGTAAATGTAGTTGCAATATTTTTAGTTGGGCTTGTTAGGGTGGCATCATGGGTAAATCAGAGAGCAGTCCCAAGGGGGTCTCATTACGAAAATGATTGAAAACCACTGTCCTATCATAATACAATGCCATTGTTAAATGGATATGATCACAGTTCTGCTATGGCTGCGGTTTCACAGAATGTAAATGGCTTGTTACTTTTCCACTTGAGAAACCACTTCTCTTTTTGTGTCATATTGCAACAGCTACGTTTAAATGAAAGGGAGCATACAGGAAAACGCTCTCTGCAGTGAGCCCTCTGCTCCGGAACATGCTGACCCCCTGAGCCAAAGTAGCCCCGGTTTGTTGTTTTGTAGGGTATGCAACAAAGCACATCTTGTCGGTGGGCTGGGGATTAGATTTAGGCCTAGTTGAGAAATTTCAGTGAAATTATTTTTCATTAGAAATGTCAATTAACGGAAGGCAAAACTTTTTGCAGGGATGTACCCTAGTTTGATTCACCTTTTGTCAGGAGTGGGGTCTCAGTCCAGGATGGAATTTCTGGTCAAAACCAGAAAAGGAGGTTGAGAATTTGAGCCCCCTGCCAATAATGTGGTAGTGAGGACCTGGCCTGAAATCTAAGAGATCCAGGTTGAAGTCTTTGCCTGATTCAGCACAGGAACTTGAACCTGCATCTCTCACATCCCAGGTGAGGGCCATAACAACCAAGGTATTCTGGGATGGGTCTTTCTCAATCTCTCCTATTGGAGAGATTGAGAAATATAAATAATTAAATACTTGTTAGGGAGACACAGACTCTGTAGCCCAATGGTTATGCCACTCCCTTGGGATATGGGGAACCCAGGCCAAAGTCCTTGCCCTGAAGTAAGGAGAACAGGGACTTGAATCTGAATCTCTCTCACTCACTCTCTCTGATATTTAAAACAAACAAACAAACAAACAAAAAAAACCTTTGAAGGGGCTGGGATTAGTTCTGGTGCAGAACAGAAACATTTATGAAATCTCAGCAAGTTCCAAGGAATGGGAAAATTGTTTTCCACGCAGCCCTACTTGGACCTGCCTGGAGAAGGATGGAGTTCTGCTGGCTGTTGAGGGATAAGTAGTTATTTAATTGTATTGGGTTTATTGTTGGTTTATAGCTTATGCCAGGAAACCTAAAGCTTTGGAGATGTTCTTCTTTTGTTTTTATTTTTTAATAAATCCAAATAAATAAAATATAGGGCCACATCTTGAGATACTTAAGGCAAAATTCCAAATCACTTTTCATTTAACAAGGAGTGGATAAGGACAGCAAGATTTGATCTAAGCTATCTAAATTTCCAATTGGGTTTAAAACGATTTACTGTATGCTCAACATAACGAAGAGATTTCTGTACCTTATAGCAGTATCCTTGTTATGATTCATGTACTTCAGCCATAATTACTGGATTTCTGGAGGTATGCACAAAATTAAATGATTGCAAATTTCACAATTAAGAGTTTGTGGGATGTTTCTGAGAAACAAAGAGTACAAGAAAAGCAGGCATTTGTTAGTGCTAGGCTGAACTAGATTGAACGTAAATTATTGAAGATACCCTGGGCAGGAGATCAAGGTGACTTTGCCATACCCCATACAATACCAGATAAGTAATCCCTGTGCTTGAGGGAAGTCAGAGGCTGCTCCCTCTGAGAAAGAAGGCTCACCATTTGGCAATAGCCGGCAGAGCTGACCCATATTTATAGGGATCAGGATGCACTGTTCAGAAATGTAGTGCCACATATACACCCCTCCTGCATACTAATGAAACGGGGAGCAATTTTGCACCCTGAGGATCCATCCCTCCTTGGGCAGGGAGGCTCTGCGCCCCCTGCAGGCCTGTATCTATCTGGCAAAATCTAGGTCATGTAAGGCTGACCCAAAGGCTTGAAATCCATGGAAAGTCTCCCTTCCACTGACTGTAATGGGCTTTGGATCAGTCCCCTACTAAAACTGCCCTGTTCCCCCGTTCTCCATACCATCTGCAAATTCCTAGACACCCACATGCATACACTTGTATCTAATAGCAAAAACTAGGATGTGTTATTTTGCAAGCCTAAGCTGTGCAGAAATGCAGAGGACTCTGATATTAAATCTGCAGCTCCCAGTCCTAGTTCCTAACTTCTACAGCCATCTGGAGAAAAGTTTTGAAGCTCACTGACATGCTGAAGAAGTGGACCTGATTGAGGAATGATGGTCAACAGCTGCCGAAAGGCACGGGGGAGGGAACATTAAAGTCTTCACTGATGGCTCTCACATTCCCCGACAGTGCTACTAGCAAGTAAAAAAATATGTCAAAACCTACTGATCGTGCCCAAATTGCATTTTGTAGATTAAAACATATCAGCTGTTTCTTAACATTTTATTTCCTGTCTCCTTTGGGTCATAATTTGGCCTAAGGACTACATCTGTGATGAATTCCTTATAACAGAACCTTGCCATTTGGACTACAGTTGCCAATGAAATATTTCAGCATGCTAGCAGAGAATCATAGGTTTTAAAAAATATTTTATCACTTAAAGTTAGTGTAACAAAAAGAACATAATGTCAAAATCCAGACTATACTGAAATTCAGTTTCTGCATCTCTCCAGCTAAAAACATTTTCTCCGTAGTTATGTGTTCTGCATATACAATTTTCTGAAATAAAATCACTGCCTATTCCTTATAGTATTTCATAAATATTGGATAGATTTTTAATTCAGTTGTAAGGATGACATTGAAATTATGCTTTAAAACATATTTTCTTGACTATGAGTTGTTTAACATTCCCAACATTGAGCATTAATATTATTTGTTAAGCATCAGTATGCTTGGTGCTTCACAAGACACGGAAGGTTTCAAAGCCACAATGGGAGTTAAGCACCCAACTGCATAGTGTACAAAGATAGAATAGGGAGACCCTATGAACTGATGTTTGCCTTAGAAGACTCTTGCAGTCTTTCATTTTTCAATTTTCTTGTTAGGTGTGAATAAATGGGAAGACCTCTCCCAAGGTCTTATAGACCCAGTGAACATGAAATGAACTCATGACTAGGCATTTCTTTACAATGAAGTATAACTAGCCACCTAGTGCAGTATTATGTGCTCACATATCTGACTGAATGGATATAAACTGGCATCAGGAAATTTAGACTTGAAATTACATGAAGGTTTCTAACCATCAGAGGAGTGAAGTTCTGGAACAGCCTTCCAAGGGAAGTAGTGGGGGCAAAAGACCTATTGAGCTTCAAGATTAAGATCAATAAATTTATGGAGGAGATGGTGTGATGGGATAACGTAATTTTGGCAATTACTTGATCCTTGACTATTCATGGTAGATGGGCCTGGTGGCCTATGATGGGATGTTGGATGGGATGGGATCTGAGTTACTACAGAGAATTGTTTCCTGGGTGTCTGGCTGGTGGGTCTTGCCCACATGCTCAGGGTTGAGCAGATCACCATATTTGGGGTTGGGAAGGAATTTTTCTCCAGTGCAGATTGGCAGAGGTCCTGGTGGTTTTTCGCCTTCCTCTGCAGCGTGGGGCACAGGTCACTTCCTGGAGAATTCTCTGCACCTTGAAGTCTTTAAACCATGATTGGAGGTCAGCTCCTACTCAGTGATAATCAGACAATATTTTTCTAAGGAAGAATAATATACCTCCAATAGAAAATTCTGAAGGGTGGGGGAATTATCTTTTACTGGATTGATAATTCAGTTGTTTCTTGTCCCCCATCCGCATTGTAACAGATATAGCAATTTCCCACAATATCCTTGAAAAACTTTATTGAATTAAGTTTGAGAATCTTTGGAATCCTTTATATTCATTGCAAAGGTTATGTATTATTGTGCCCTTGGATGATCAAAGAACTATATTGAATAATGTGGTAGGCAGGAATTGTCATTTGGAACAATATATGTGAAGTGGATTTCTTGGGAAATATCTAGGGGGAAGTGAATGCATATTCCTCACCCCTAGTTATGCAAAAAACCTCAATCTTTTGAAGCTGTGTCCTGAAGAGTTGGTCTTTGTCTGTTGATAAGCCCAAGCTATATAAAGAAAAGCCTCAATTATTCATGGTTGTGTGAGTTCTAGGTGAGGTATGGCTACACTGCATTTTTATCAGTAAAACTTTTGTCGGCCAGGGATGTGAAAAAACACATCCCTGCCAAAAAAGTTTTACCAATAAAAAGTGCCCGTGTGGACACCACTTTGTCAGTGAGAGACACTCTCCCGTTGACAAAGCTACCACTGCTTGCTTGGGTGGTTTCATTCTGCTGGCAGGAGAGTTCTCTTCTGACAGCAAAGAGTAGCTACACAGAAGGCCTTATAGCAGCACAGCTGTGCTGCTGTAAGGTATACCATGTAGACATAACCTTAGACTGTTATGAACTTGTACCTACAGAAAAACCCTTTGGTCTGAAGGACTGACTCCTACCAGAGCCCTTGTTGTAGTCCAAGGATGATGTCTATTAACATGTGTACATGTGGGAGAGGGCTACTGTTTTTATATGTTTTCTCTGTAATGCTTTCACCTTAAAAAGAATTGTTCTGGCTTAGGTAACTCATGCCTGCTCAGTGTGGCACTCTGTCTCCCTCTAGTGGTGGCTAGACTAGCTAGAGATTGATGAGCCTGCTACAGTGCTGGCTAAGAGAAATGTGTCTTTTAGCTCAGGCACTAGAGATTCATGCATGAAACTCGGGAGGTCACAGGCTTGATCCCCACAGTCAACAACCCACCATTGAGGCATCAGTGTTATAAGTCATGGCCCATACAGGGAATTCAACTGGGAAGTCTCTGAATATCAGGATGCCCTTCCCTGCCCAGGGGGAGTATGTAACCCATGCCCACTTGATGTGACACTCTGTCCCCCTCTGCTGGTGGTTAGGCCGGCTAGAAATTGATAAGCCTGCTACCGGCTTGGCTAAGAGCTGTGTCTCTTAGTTCAGGCAGTAGAAGCTAAGCTCGGGAGATCCTAGATTTGATCCCCACTTCTGATGGCCTACCATGGGTGTGTTGGCATTATACTTAGAATGGGCTATCAGGTCAATTATCACTGCTGGCAATTATAGCTGTTCATAGCCTTCAAAGGGAAAGCAAAGAACAAATGCTGGACTATTCTGGCTTGCTGAGACTATCACAGTGTAGGCAGGGAATTGTGTAGCCTGGAAAAACTCTGGTGATAGCTGAAGAAGCAAGAATGGGTGCCATCAAGGGACCCTGGACAGAGAACAACGGTGTCGTTGCCCTGAGCTTGTGACAATTACTATTAGATGCAGTACTCCTTGCCACAGTACAGTTTGGTACTACATTATAATATGTTGCCGTGCATAGCAGCCCATATGTAATAACATCCCTTTGTCTATTGAACTCTGCAGTACTTATCAAGGGAGTCTGTGGACTTCTGTTTCATCTGCCTTTGCTTTGCAGATCTTTTTATCAAATTGAATTAAAATCTGAAGTTTGGGAATTCATTTGAAAATCAGTGAAAGCAGGTAAGGTCCCAATTCTAATTTAGGGCTGGATCTAAATACTACTGAAGTCCTTCCATTGTCCAAGCAGGCCCCTAGACATGTTTATGGGATACTACAGGCAGTTTTGACTTCACCCGCTGTTACACATAGCAGGTTTCACTTGCAATTAGCATTTTTGCTACATAACAATTTTGCTAAAGCCTGGAAATTTTATGCAAGTTCTGACATTTTAATTATCTAAATATATATCTTAGGATACATCCTTTTGAACCACAGTGATATATTATCCCAAAAGCCTTTCTAGCCCTTCCTGTAGAATTATAAAGTTTGTTTTTCTACATCGATCATATTTTTCCTAGAGTATAGACCAATTTTTACTCTGAACTCTTCCAGTACCTTTTCTGCAAAAAGGTCTGTGAAGTTCTCTTCTTATACAGAGGAAAATTCTTCCATCTCTAGCAGACACTGGAGAGGTAAATCTCCCATCTCTGGCAGACTATTAGGCAGGAGGTAAATCTTTCCTCCTCTCAGAGACTTGGAGGAGGGAATCCCCCGCCCCTTCATAGGTTCTGGGGTAAGTAAAATTCCTCTGTCTCTAACAGAGTCTTAGGGCAATAAATCCCTCCATCTCTGGTAGAGAAGAGGCAGTAAATCCTTCGATCGCTAGCAGATTCTGAGACTGTACTTTACTCAGAAGTTTCCACTTGATTTAGGCTATGTCTATTTAATGCTGACACGACAGACCCCAGTTGGCGGCGGGGAGGATCAAAACAGGGATCTCTGGAGCTTAGTGCATGAGCCTCTACCACGTGAGAAAAAAGCTAATTGGCTGTTAGCTAAGGTTGTAGAGCAGACTCATTTTCTATCTCTCTCTAAGGGTATGGTTACACTTACAAGATTATAGTGCTATTGGTTATAGCGGTCCCCTTATACAGTAATATGTATAGCGCTATTGTATGTCCACACTCAGACGCACCAGCAGTATAGCATGGCCACATTTGGGGCACTTAATGCTGCATTAAGAGCAGCGCATTAGGGCAGGTATCCCAGCATTCATCTGGGTGCAACGTGCTTTTTAAACGAGGAGGGTGAGGGGGGACGCGTTGTGTGTATGTGGAGGGAGAGAGACAGGGGTTTTTCCGTTCTTCTGAAAGCCTGTCAGCGAGCCTCTGTTCACAGAAGGCTTTGTTTTCACACAGGCTCCCTCCTTAAACATTTGCATTGTTTACCTGCTGAGTTAAGAGAGAAACTCTAAAGAGGTACTTCCGCATTCCTCCAGCCGAGTTTAAAACAAAGGGAGGAGACGTCAATTGCCTTAAATGGCTCTAGGCATCTCAAGAGATCACTTGTAGTGCAGTGGGTGTCCACATTCTCGCTGTAGCGCTACAGCAGCTGCACTACAGCCCTTATTCCCCATGCGGAGATGGATTACGAGGAGCGCTATAACTCCGCGGTTATAGCGCTCTAGGTGCCTTGCCAGTGTGGACGGGGAGGAGGTTATAGCGCTCGTGGGGGCTTTATAGCGCTATAAAGTGCCAGTGTAACCAAGCCCTAAGTGGTCACTGTGCCACTGGATAGATAGGATAGAACACCACACCCAGAAGGTGTGTGGGTTACATCTACATTTGCAGAGTTTTTGCTCTGTCAGTTTCAACGATGATAGGGAACTGGTGAAAGAAAAGCGCTGGTTTGTGTACTCACTTACTTCCACAGGCATCAGAGAGTGTTTACATTTGCAGCACTTCCATCATGGATGACAGCAGTGCACTGAGGGCAGCTATCCCACAGTGCAGCTCTCTTGTTGGGACAGTGGATCTTGTGGGAAGGAGGGGACATGATCGAGAGGCATCCTGCGACCCTGCACAGCCTGCTCTCCCCAAACCCTGATCAGCTCCAGTGGCTCGGCATAGCTCCAAGCAGGGGATCATTTGCTCTGTGGAGCAGGCATTGTCACCTGGCCAGATGATAAGTGATAATGATAAGTGACAAAGTGATAAGCCAAGAAAACAGGAAGGGGAGTTTCAGGGTTCCTGGGACTTTACAGGGGATGGGGTGGATGTCTGTTTACCTGGCACCAGACCAGCATAGCTGCTGGCCAGAGTGGTCACTTAGGCACTGTAGGATGTCCTCCGGAGGCTAAAGTCTGTGTAGGAAGAATGTGTCTTCACTTGCACATCACTGCAAAAGCATCACTGGTAAGAGCTGTATACCTCTCGTGGAGGTGTTTTCTTTTTGCGGTGAAACTTCTGAGTTTCACCGCAAAAGTCATTGGCAAGTGTAGACGCTCCCATGATTTTTGTGCAAAAAAGGGACCTTTTCCACTTTAAATGGCAAGTGTAGACATGCCCTTAGGCACTGCCTTCAATTTCTCATGTTCACAGAGATAGTTTCTCCTGCATTTGACGGATCATTGCCACACCTTTTACAGTTACTACTTCCAAACTGTTTTGGGATGGATGTTCCCTTCAGCTGCTCTGTCTCCCAGTACAGAGGTGACCTATTTTATTGTGTTGTCTACTCTTCTCTGTCCAGCTGACAAAGAAAGAAACTTGGGGTTCTAAAATTGTATCAAAGTTCCATTTTTTGTAAAGGGGCAGACACCCTAATTAGGCTTTTCTTTTTGTAAAAGTGTTTTCTTTCAAACAGTCTGACTCTATAAAAGTCTGCCATTTCATGGGCCAGACTTTGCCCTTAAGTCAGGTCATGAATAAACTTCAATAAATTCCATATTGGATTGAATAAGTGATAAGAAGTTTTTAGAAACTGGGCTGAAAATCATGAACAGATTTTCTTCATAGTATTTGTGCACTTACCTTTCCAGACAGAAAATGAAAATAAATTGTTTCATAATTTCAAAACATCAGAAAAAAATCTGTTTCTAAGTATCTGAAAAGATTCAGAGGCAATTTTATTTTCTCAAAGCTGGTCATCCAACCCCTGCTTTTTCATCACTAGTAACATAAAGGATTTTCCAAAGCCAAAGTGCCCAGATCTTTCAATAGAAAATAACCACACTCCACAGAATTCTTTCAGAAACTTTTCCACAAAGGAAACTCAACTGAGGAATATTAAAACACGACAGATAAATACCAGGGAGGAGGAGGAAGAGTTATTTAAGTTAAGCGCTAATGTTGAAATGAAAACAAATGGATATAAATAAGTTTAGGCTTGAAATTAGATGATGGTGTCTAACCATCAGACGAGTGAAGTTCTGGAAAAGTCTTCCAAAGGAAGCAGTGGAGGAAAATACTTAACTTGTTTTAAGATTAAGCTTGATAAATGTATGGAGTCAGGGATAGTATGATGACACTGCTTATAATGGCATGTAGCCAATCTGCTACTGCTACTAGCAAACATCTCCAACAGCTGGTAGCGGGACATGAGATTGGGAGGGTTCTGAGTTACTAGAGATTTCTTTACCAGATTTCTGGCACATAGTTTCAGTGTGAAGCATGACACTTTCTGTACTTGATTTCTATCATTCATGTTATATATATCACCTCACAATGAATCTCCTCCTTTCTGACAGATCAGTGTGGATACAGCTGACTGTATTTTTGTGAAATAGTGACATCCAGTGGCTAAAACAACAAAGAATCCTTGTGGCACCTTTTAGAGACTAACAAATTTATTTGGGAATAAACTTTCATGGGCTAGACCCCACTTCATCATCAAGCTAATCCCAGGTGGATGTGTACAGTATAAGTCCCAAGGGATGTACAGTATTGTGTATTACTTCTTCTAGTGAAAGTTGACAAGCAGAATAAATGATCTGTCTCTGTTTGGCATGTACCTAATTTAGAACAAAACTGAATGTTAAGCAAATTAAATGAATTGTTAAACAGATATATCAGGACTAAATACACTATGAAATCTGTCATGCAGTTATTTCTTATCCTGATGTTTAATAGCATCATATTAGACTTAAGATGCTTATTAGGGCCCCTGAGCACAGGAAATATTTTATTTTTTTGTTTATAAATATGTCAAGTATTCCCTTCTGTCACTGTGTTCTTGTGCAGCTGTTAGATTGGGGACTGTTTCAGAAAACTGCACTACAGGGTGAAACTGACTGTTGTCAGACTATATAAACCATCTGGAGTAGCAAGCTGCTTTTCATGCCCTATGATCTCTAAGATCTGATTTGTAAAATGCATATAAAATGGACATATTCATATAAAAAGATGGGAAGTTTCAAAATTGCATAAGGGTCTGATATTATTTAACAACGTGGAGATTTCTTGATACCTATAGATAAATATAAATATCAGACCTATGGTTATTGTTCTTTCCTCACTTATTGTCAGCTAGATGGATGTCTTGAGGAGGTATCTATTGAATGCAGGATTAAAAACCAAAATTTACCTTCAAAAGAAATTTACTGCATCATAGACCTAAAGAGTATGAAGAGAAACATGGCTCCAAATAGGGAGTTTCTCTCTAAAGAATACAAGAAGTGGCAAAGATAGGTGCTAAATCTCAAAATGATCTTATCTGATGTGAGAAGGGATGATAATGAAGGGAATATCCTTCATGTGAAAATTAGAAAGATCTTCCAGCTTGCCTTTTCCTTTTCAGAGGAAATGATTATCCCAGACAAAGTTAAGATGGATTTAAGGTTGAGAGTATGTGTCAGTAATTTAATGGTTAAACCAATTGAGAGTTAATCATGCACTTAAGAGAAATCCAAACAAGTTAAAGGTCAGAAATACACTCAAACTTAACTCTGCCTGTAGTGATGTCATGCAATAACCAAACTATTATGATGAAGGCATTTTATTGTTTGTGGTCCCAGATTAAATTAAACTGATTTTTAAAGACACAATGGATTTTTCCTCCTCACATATTTTCTTCTCCATAGTATTATTAAGAGGGGAACTCCCTACTAGCGTAAAGGCAGTGGAGCCAGCTTCTAGGGAGCCATTTTCTCTCCTTCAGCATATGGAGTGTCAGGATGTGGCATGACAGAGTTCTGCTACATCACTCTTCCGTCCGTGTAAGATTCCCTGGGGACCATACTACAAGGGTGTGAGGTAGACCAGCCTCTAGGCTTCTCTAACTAAGGCAAGAGCCTGGATAGACTGGCTCCTAGAATCAGGGACCCATAACTTCCGACTCTGACATGTGTTGAGCAGAACTTGGATGCAAGGGAGAGTGTAGCCTACATTAGGCAGGATTTAATGCCCCCAAGCAGAGAGGAGAGTTTTGGGGGGATAGATGATCTTTGGATGGATTGGGAACAGGCCTAGTGGATTCATGAGTATGCAGATATATCTAGCAATGTGAACACACACATACACAAACACCCAGACATGAAGAGGCATAGGACCAAAGTTCCCCACCAGTTATTGTAGAACTTCTCTATTCACAGCTCATTCATTCAGGCTGAATGATCCTTTCTATTGCTGTGTGAGAAATTTTAAAGGCAATGCAAATATTAAAATATTTTAAGTTAAAATTAGACAATAGCAATTGCATTCATCAACAGTTACAACATAAAACAGAGCATATAAATCAAGAATATAAAAAATTAAATAACAGTTAATTTAAAAATATAATGATCAAGAAATGTTTACATTTTCTATATTAAAAATCATTATACCTGGACTTTGAAAAATGAGGTGCTTCGCCATTAGTAGTTGTTTTTTTTAATTTATCTTCAAATATGTCTAACCTGGATGCATAATAAAAGTCATAGTGCAAAAATGACAAAAGCCAGAAATTCAAGACTGCCGTTTTCAGTTCCTCTTTGAGCATGGCTCTTGGGGTACTCCATTTCTACATGACTCTACCAAGGCAAGTAGATTAGTCATCTAACATTATTTTAGTTAGAATAAAATATAATAGCTCTTAGTCCCAGTGTTATGGAACATAAAACTGTCACCAGCTGGAAGGAATTTTTATCCAAAGTAGAATACTGAAGAATTAGAACATTGCCAGAAGGAAGACAGTTATGTCTTCTTCTAAACCATCCTACCAATGGCCACCACTGGGAACAGGAACCCAGAAGAGATGGACCATTGGCTTATTCTGCCATGGCTGTTCAATACTGTTGTTTTGTTTTTACAAAGGTGACAGTTCAGAATAGGATTGTTTTACTCTGAATATTTGGTTTTCAAGAAACAAGCTGAAATAAATAGCTATCAGCGAGTGATCTTGCTCTCCCCTTCGCCACCACAGGGATTATATTTGAAAATCTGTAGCAGCGTATTTCTTCTGTTACCTGTCTGTAAACTTCAATTATTGATGAAAATAGTTTCAGTTTCTGTGTTTACAACATTATCGATGGTTATTGACATTTGCTGATAACAAATATAATCTTGTCAAGCCTATTAATATGGAGCCTCTTCTTGGAGAATTGCCAGAAGAATCCATTCTAATCGACGTACGTTCAGTGGATAATCTTTTGACTCTTAATATTTAGTCTCATTGAAATTTTCAAAAATTTTGTTTTAAGTCAATTGAAGCATTTTGTTCTGATTTGGAGTCTGTTATTTTATATTATAAATAATTTCAAAATGAAAATCAATTTCAAAATGAAAAATGAAAACATTCTCGTCAGGTTAAACTGGAATGTTTTGACCAATGTTTTGGGGTCTTTTTAAATAAAATTTCATTACAAGTGATATTCTGTGGAAAGTTTAGAGTTCGAAGAAAACAGAATTTCCAATGGAAAATTTTGTCAGAAAATATTTGGCCAGTTCTATTACTGTGCAACAAAGATTAAATATAGAGAAAGAATGATTATCCTCTACAGTGTGAATTCAGTGTTCACTGCTGTGATTTTTTCAGGGAGAAGAAACTACCTTGATTAATTTTTTGTTGTTCTTTATCATTTCAAGAGAAATTTTCATACTTTTAGATACTTAGCATTTGTTATGTATTACAAATAGCAATAGAATGCACTGGAGAGAATACTAGGCTGGAATCCAGTGTCATTTATAAACAGCATACATTATGCTTTTATGGATTATAACATTGACAGAGTCCCTCAAGTGAATTACAGCATTGTATTCTCTCTGAAACCATCTATTATCCTCTATATAATAGAATCTTCAGACAGCATATGGGACCTTTAAGATAAAACAACATTTAAAACCTGACAAAAGGACATCAGTCAGTCAAAGCAGGCAATTAGCCGCTAAGCAGCAAATCAGGATTGTAAATTGCTGTTGTGAATGTGGAAAGAGACCAGATAAAATGAATATTTTTAGAACAAAATGAACAGATTTATAATTTTTATTTATGGAATAAAACCTTGACTACGGGGGTCAAGTCTGCAGTTGGTAGTATATGTTGCTATTCTTTATTTTCTTCTATTCTGGAAGGGAAAAGAATAGAAATGTGATTTAAATAACCAGGTATGGGTTAAAACAAAAGCAGTAATGCATTTTATTTATAGCAGTGCCCATCCTCTTAAGGGTTCGCTGAGTGCTTTATTAAAAAAAAACAGATTAAAATACAATAGAAATCAATGAACACATTATATAAAAACACAATTTGGTACAGCTAACAAACATACATATTGCTGCATGTTGCTTTCTCATCTGCCAAACTAGATCATGAAGCTATTTAAGGTCCCAATTCAGTAATGCACATAAGCAAGGGTGACCCCGGACATTTTTTACACGTTACACACAATTGAACCACTCTTATTTTAACCTCACATGGTGACACTGAGATACGGTCCCAGCACCAGCCTGGACCAAGAAAGAGGTGTGGGAACTCTCGCCTGGGGGCAAAGCATGGACAAGGCGACTCCAGGCTATTTGGGGAGGCTCTGCCTCCCCTGGCGTATGATACCACCACCCATGGTGCCAGGTAACAGTTCTCTGCAGCTAGAAATCTGCATTTGTACATCCATGGTCAGTTAGCAAGACCTGAATCCATTTCAGATAAATAGCAGGAACCAAGAAGAATCAAAGTGCACATGAAATTGACTCATAGACTTTAAGGTCAGAAGGGGCCATTATGATCATCTAGTCTGACCTCCTGAACAATGCAGGCCACAGAATTTTACCCACCTGTTCCCGCAATAAACCTCTCACCTATATCTGAGCTATTAAAGTTCTCAATTCTTGGTTTAAGGACTTCAAGGTACAGAGAATCCTCCAGCAAGTGACCCATGCCCCTTGCTGCATAGGAAGGCGAAAAACCTCCAGGGCCTTTGCCAATCTGCACTGGAGGAAAATTCCTTCCCAACACCAAATATGGCAATTCGCTGAACCCTGAGCACGTGGGCAAGACTCACCAGCCAGCTACCCAGAAAAGAATTCTTTGTAGTAACTTAGATCCCATCCCGTCCAACTTCCCATCATATGCCACAAGGCTCATCTATTACCATAGTCAAAGTTTTGTTATCCTATCACACCATTTCCTCCATAAACTTATCAAGCTCAGTCCTGAAGCCAGCTAGGTCTTTTGCCCCCACTGCTTCCCTTGGAAGGCTGTTCCAGACTTTCACTCCTCTGATGGTTAGAAACCTTCATCTAATTTCGAGTCTAAACTTCCTGTTGGCCCATTTATATCCATTTGTTCTTGTGGCCACATTGGTACTGAGTTTAAATAATTTCTCTCCCTCCAAGGTATTTATCCCTCTGGTATATTATAGAGAGTAATCATATCTCCCCTCAGCCTTCTTTTGGATAAGCTATACAAGCCAAGCTCCTTGAGCAGGCTTCTAAGGAGTACATTTTTATCAGTAAATGTTGATAAACAGATTTCACCATAACACAAACGAACAAAAAAGCATTTCCATCCATAATAGAAATGTATGGATAGGCAAAATAAGAAAAATGCTACTTGAGAACATAGAGTAAAAATCCTGTGAGTTAGACTTTTGAATTAGTCTTTTTACAAAGGGACTAGTGAATGAATAGTAAAAACCAGTATGATTAATGATTTAAGGATATTTACTTTGTTTATTTTGACATCTGATTTTGACCATTTGTGTTTTAGCAGTTTATGTAGCTTGAACTTTTTGAATCTCAGGGTGTCAAAAAAATGTTGACACCCTCCCCACATAATTTCCTACAAATGTGAACATTTAAATAGATGAAAAATGAAAAACATGCCTAAAACACAAACATTGAAATTATCCATCAAACTTATAAAAAATATAAATTTAATTGTGCCAAGCCTGTATATAAATCAACTGCTGCTAGGAAATGAAATGCTGTAGAGTTTCTAAGAGTGGTCTGTGCGTACAGGCTGATTCTATGGGGCTCTGTGGTGAATTGGATTACAGTAAGTTAATGAGCTGTCAATCAGCACATGGGAGAAACTTCCTCCAGACATGAACAGCCATAGGAATCTTTTGTTTTCTTAAGCACAGGATATTATAGTTCCTTTAAAGCCACAAGTTCCTTTTTGACATTATCATTAGCACAGGAGCAATGATACCATTAATGGGGGCAGGGAGGGGATTAGACAAACAGTTTCCGAAAGAGGCCTTTCTTAGATGCCACGTCAGACTGTTAAAAAAATGCAGAGCAGTCTCACCACTTGAAATTTGGTGAGGAGAATGCAGGATGAGGCAGAAGATAACTAAGAAGAATGGTAAGAAAGTTGAATAATGTTGAATGGCACTCGAACAAGAAACCTACTGAATTCTGCTAATTTTATAGAATTAAAAATAAAGGCCACATCATGCCTCCACATTGGACTGGAACTCCTGACTCTGTCATTCAGTTAAAGAAATGTAAAATTTCAACTTAATAATGATTCTTTTTTTCCGGTGTGTTACATCAGAACAAACTAAACCAGACCGAGAGCTCCACCAGCACTGCTTAGAAAAACGATGTACTGCAGACTCTGGAGTTCAGTGAAGAATGATGGTGAGGAAGAAAATTCTTAACACTAACCTTGTAGGGAAATTCTCAAAAAGAGAAATTCTGCCTCCTGCTGGCCTGGAGTTAATCCCCACAGAATTTTGCAAAAATATATACTCAAAGTTGAATCATTATACAAGGGATAGATAAAAGAAGTGGCCATCTAATGATGCAAAGAGTTAAACAGACTCACTAACCGACAAAACCATTTTTCTATGAGAAGGCTACTGCATACAGAAACCACAAGGAAGGCAAAGAGCCTAACTAGAGTCATGTAAAGCTGAAAATGGAGCAAATGGACATTAGGAAACATATAAAGAGCTTTTATCTGAAATGATGGTCCTCAGAACAGAGATCTGAGTCTCTTCACATTAAATACGTAGGAAAAACAAGGCATATTGTGGTACCTCAAAGTAGCAGCCTGGAATCCCCATATTCACCACTGTGGTATGATTATGATGTGTTTTGTACAAAGTAAGGTATCATTTGTGAGGTATTATTTTAAAAGTCTTAATCTCTTGAACCATTAATATCCTGTTGGACTGTAGGTACTATCATTATATGTGAAGTTATGAAGTATTGCTATATGTGTTACTGAAATATGTTTGTGAATTTGGGAAAGCCCACAACCAGTCTTTCAGTTACAACAAAAGAGTAGTCATCAATAGCCAGACAGGATTAACGGCTCATCAGCACCCATCAAGAAGAGAATCCACGATCCCAGACTTCTTGGAGAAGGCATGTACGCCATGGAGGCAGACTAAGGGCTTGATTACACTGGCACTTTATAGCACTATAAAGCCGCCAGGAGCACTATAACTTACTACCCGTCCAGACTGGCGAGGCATGTAGAGCACTATAAGTCCACAGTTATACCAGTCCTCGTAATCCTCCTTGCCAGAGGATTAACAGCTACAGCGTATTGGGTACTCCGCTTTAGCTCCAGTGTAAATGGGTAGTAACAATACAGTGCTTTGAGTGATCTCTGGAACCACCCCTAAGCTACTTAAGGCAATTAGGCCTCTCTTCCCTTTGTTTTGAACTCAGCTGGAGGAATGCGGAAGTACATTTTCAGAGCTTAGCTGTAACTCGGCAAATCAACAATGCGAATGTTTACCTTGTGAGCGAGCGATAAGGAGAAAAATAGCAGGCTTTGAATTTCAAAGACAGTTTGCTGACACACTTTCAGCATGCCAAAAATCCACTCGCTCTCTCCCTCTGCATACACACAACACGCTCCTCCTCACCCCCCTCATTTGAAAAGCACGTTGCACCCAGCTGAATGCTGGGATAGTTGCCCATAATGCACCACTCCCTGTGCCGCTGCAAGTGCCGCAAATGTGGCCATGCCAGTGTGTTGTGGCTGTGAGTGTGGACACGCTGGAGCGCTATCCCTGGAGCTGTATCTGAAGGCAGGTATAACCAAAACCGCTATAAAGCTGTAAGTGTAACCAAGCCCTAACCCCCCTCACTGTGAAAAAAAGTATAAAAGAGAGGCAGTGACATCATCACTTGCCCTCTCTCCCTCCTCCCCCATCTCAACACCTGGAAGAATGTCTGAAAGACAAAGACTTTGAACTGAGGAAAGTTGGTCCCAGGCTGGAAGGTAGTCACAGCCTGTGTATTGAGGAACTGTAACCTGCTTGTGAGAAAAATCTGTTTGATTCAATTCTTGCTTAGACTAAAAGTTTAGGATTTAGAATCCATGTTTCCATTTTTATTTCTTAAGGTAACTATCTCTGACCTTTATGTCTACCATTTATAATCACTTAAAATTTATTTTCTGCAGTTAATAAACTTATTTTAATGTTTTATCCTTATCAATAAGCTTCTCTAAAGTGCTTGGAAAATCCACTCAGGTTACAAAGGCTGATGTATGTCCACTTTTCTGTGAAGAAGTGGTGAACCAAATAAAGAAATTAACACTGATCAAGCTTATGGCCGGTGCAAGACAGTACAGTTCTGGAGTTCAAGGCTGGGGGGAATTGGCTGAAGCTTCCCTATTGATGGTTTATGAGTGGCTGGGAGATCGTTCATGTAACACAGTTGAATGTGTCCCTGCCTGTGGACACCTGCCAGAAGTTTGCAACTTAACATCAGCATCACAGTGTAAGGGCCAGACTAGGTGTGTGGGACAGAGTGCTCAATGGTCCCACAGTCCAGGTTGCACCCTGGGGACCATATCTAAATTAAATGAAATTAAATATCTATCTAAAATCTAAGATGTTTCCTCTCATAAATAAGAGAGAAATTATCTTGGAAGGAGTTTTGTTAAAAGTCTTAACGCACATATGATACCAGTGGCATATAATTTTACAAAGTCAGATGCTATTTCTCCAGTGCTGAAAAGGTAGTCACGAATAATAGCACTTGCATAGTATTTTACATATTCAAAGTGCTTTACAATAATTAATCATATGGATGGGTGACTACTCATATCTGAACTGGAGAGAAACTCATCTGGCGGTCCAATTATTTGGTAGTGGTAAGATTTGGAAATACTTACGATGGAAGCACACTCCTGATTCCAAGCACCCTGAAGCCAATGGAAAGACTCTAATTAAACTCAGTGTGCTTTGGATGAAGTTTCATAACACAAGACTGATTCTTCTCCTTTTGTTCTGGATATACACCCTTTCTGCAATCTTTATGGCTGCGTTAAGAGTATGCCCAAGCTCTGGGCAGGCTGGCCAAAGCAACAACAAAGAAGCTTGATATGTAATGAGCAGTAGTGTATGGACGGTCATACACTGGCATAAATAGACATTACAATTCTGTGCCACAGAAGTCAAGTGAGGCTGGACACAGACAGCAGCAGATATAGTAGCAGCAACATCTCAACAGTGAGGTCCTTTCTCACCTTTGTATTTATTTGAAGTGGGCAGAGAACTCTTCCTGAAAGCAGCTGTGTCCATAGCAACAGGTTTTTAGTCATTTTCACAATACTCTGTACAAGTTGCTCATAGGGAAAAAAGAATATTCAGAAAAAAATAATAAATTGTTAATAAATCAAGGAAGTCTCAAATGGGCAAAGACCAGAGATGACCCTCTCTTCCAGTTCTTGTTTTATTGAATGGCATAGTAGACCATTATTAACTACATGCCAGTACCTAAGCTGTTCATACAATTATAACCATAGGTAACTCAGATTGCTATATTGAGGATCTTTGTCCCCCTTCTAGTGGTTCATCTAAATACATCTAATGAGTCTGCTATACCTGCTAGCTAAGGAAAGTTGGTACTTTAGTTCCACAGGTAGAAGGTGGCTCATGCTTTTAGTGTGAGAGGTCTCAAGTTCAATACTTGCTGATGACTCTTGCTAGGCATTCATTGTACCCAGGTATCTAAGTTTAAATGGGAGAATAAATCTGAATCACTCAGTCATCTCCCTAGTGTCATTCTTTGTCTCCAAGCCTGATTTTGCCAATTGATATGGAATCCTAACAGCCTTCAAATTCTATCATTATTTTATTACCAGAGGTATCCATACCAAGGGGTCTCCAGCCCACTGCTCCTGCCATCTTCAAAGCAATCCAGCCCACCAATACCGGCCTGTAGCTAGCTCAGAAGGACTTGGAAGGACTCATGCCTCACTGGGCATAAAGCACTGAGTCACCTTCGCTTCATGCTGCCAAGCAATGGATGTTCATGCAACTGCCACAACCACCACAAAGCCCCATAGCTGGTGCCTACAGCGCCCTGCTGAGTCCCAGACTCAGGAAAATGGCTGCTTTTTCCTGCCATTGTTTGCAGGCGCTGCCTACCATCTGCAGGTTCAGGGAACTCTCTCTTTTCTTTACTCCCCACACTCATTCCCTCCAGTTCCTCAGGAGAATATAATCAATCAACGCAGAGGGAAAATCTTCTGGGTGGTTGGCAGAGAGGGAGAATGGAGGGAAAGAACTCCCTTGGGATGGAGGGGAGAACAGAGGAAGAGGAGGGGAAGAATATCCATTGTGGAGAGCACAGAAAAGGGAAAAAAATTCCCAAAGAGAGAAAATCCCAAGTGATATGTGCTTAGAATAGCATCAAGGATAACCCCAACCTCTCCAAACTGTTGTATTTTGCAGGTCAGTGGTTCCATAGCCAAAATAAAAGGAACAAAGGGCATCCTTGCTTCCTGTCTCACCTTAGTTACTAACAAGGAAGTGTGACATCCCCGAGGGTACAATTGTACCCCCAGGGTACAATCTAGACTGTTGAACCACTGTATCCCTTTAACTTTTCAGTCCAGGGTGCCTTTTACACTGCTTTGCTAGTAACAAGAAGCCTCTCCAGGCTGTGCTCACACACAGCCATTAGCATGCAAAGTCATTCCTAGCCAAGTTGTATGAATGTTCTCCCAGCCACTCACGAACTATATAAAGGGCAACATCTGCAAATTCCCCAGCTCCAGCCTTGCACCCTAGGATGTGCATTTTATACTGCTTAGTAGACCCCTGTGCAATATAACCTCATATTAGCCTGACATTCCAACAAAGGGTAATGTTTGTATGCACCAGTCTTCTTCTCAAGTGAAGTGCCCTAGCACTTTATTCCAAATACACGAGAGATTAGGTAAAAAAAAATAATCAAGTTTTTTACCGAGAAAGGGATAGATTTTAAATGATTATAAGTGATAAAGGCATAAATGTCAGAACTTATTACATAAGAAACAAAAGAATAAAATCGCAAACTAATTCATAAGCTTTACCAAACTAAATAAAATTTGAAAGCAAAATGGTTTCTCTCATCCAAAAACTTTCAGAAATCCATACTAACTGGAAATTCTTTCAGCTAAGACCATCCCCTGCCCCCAGTTCAATGATGCGCCTATTGTCTTTCAAGTGATCTTGCTGCTGTGAGTAGAGATGGGGTAGGAGAGGTGAGGAGCAGGTCACTGTCTCTCCTTTTCATCTTCTGACCCTTTTCTTTGGAAACATTTCTGGGTCATGGGGTCATGCAGTTCCATTCCATACGTGCTTTGCCAGCTGTCCTTCAGGTAAATCGTAAATATTTTGTTTACAGCTCTTTTGCTGGTGAATCTCTGATTAAACAGGCAATGACTCTTTAGCACCTTGCTGGCATGCAGGTGTGTCTGTCTCTGAAAAACTAGTTTGCACCTGGCTTTTCTAACTTTGCAATATGTTACAGTAAAATCATTGTTATATAGTAGAGTTTAATAACTTTACATACAAAGTTGCCATATGTATTTTACCAGGATAATAATGTTAGGTAAGTTATGAGTTTTCAAATTATAAATCACAAGGCATACATTGTACACAATATATCATAATCATATAATGGGATGAACCTGGTGTACAGTGTGTTAAAGGAAGATCATTTATTTACCATTGTAGCTGTTGAGTTACACTTTTATCCAGTTAGACAAAACATTTTTATGTAAACCCAAAAACTTTTACCCACCCAGAGACATTGCCTTAATCTAATCCCATACTTAGGTGAAATATTCTTTATTTATAGTCAAACACAATACATGCTGGGTGTCTTCCAGACAGATCATTATGTTGGCTATGTTTGGCAATAGTCACAACCCTGTCTTGTTTAAGTTTACACTTAAAATGAATCAAACAGTAAATAATAGTGTTTAGTGATTTTTTTAGATGTATAGATCTTGAAAAGTGAGTAAACTTTATCTCCATTTAACAAGAGAGCAGCCCGGATTCGTCACTCCATCTAAGGCAAATTTCTGACAGGGAAGATTATTTGTTTACCAAGGAGAAAGATCGATTATATAACTTGCCTAAGGCCTAAGAGCCAGTCAGTGGTACAGCCAGGAATCTAACCTAGATTATTATTTAGCCACATAGTAGTTTAAGCAATGACTACAGAACATCAGTGCAGTAAAAGAGTATGCTCAATCTATCATAAAATTGCCAGTTTTAGACAGGTGTAACAAGCAAACAAAATAATCCTATAAAACTTTGGTTTATGCTTACTGCTTATGTTCAGTGCAAATTGGTACCAAAGACAGTGAATAGATTAAGGCTACCTAGGACTATGTTTATCTAGGGCTCCTCTTGAATTAACAATGAAGCACAACATTCATTCAGTTTGGGTCACAGATTGACGTGAAATACTGCAGACTTTGCCTCTATTGTACAAAACAATTGCAATTGATGGCAGTCAGCCCTAAGGAAATATGCCAAGTAGAAGACAAAAAGAAAATAAAAAGAAAGCTAAAATAAAGGCAATGGGAGAAAGGGGAGAAACATTTCCGTATGATTATAATAAATAATCAGGAAAGACACTTATGCCCAAAGACACCTGATCTCTTCTGGGTGTAGTGACATATTTACCAATACAAGCCTTTCTTAGTACAGTATTTCAAAGAGCACATGTAGAATATACATTCATCTCATGTCATCATAGGCTAACAGCAGATGGAGCCATTTGCTAATTTTTGAACTACCTTTCTCAGGTTGCATACTAAGCATTGGTAACAATATTTTACATTTGAAACTGAGAAGTAGAGGAGGGAAATATCTTCTCAGTACTGAAAGATTATTATTTCCTTTGAGTGTTTATGCCATATATAGGTCCTTAATAAGATCTATAAAGGCTTCTCTCATTGAAGCCAATGGGATTCTTTCTATTGACTTTAATAAGAATTGGCTCAGACAATAATTGTGGCCGAAAGTCTTTGCTTGAGATCTCAGTGGATTGATAACAATACATTTACCAAAATTAACTGGTGGTTTAATGCATGTGGAGAAGCATATTTTATCCATAGTAGTGAACAACTACGTTCATGATAAATATGAAGGATCAAATTTCATCTGAGGTGTAACATCTATGATTTTGCATTTTAAATCATTTGCTCAAATATGTTTTTCATTTTTTTTAATTCAAAGCATCTGCCTACTAATCATCTCTTGCACAAACTATTCTAAAGGTTAGAGAAGTAAACTTCTCCCAGTACAGATATAGCCACATAAGTTGATAAATAAAGACCTGTATCAACTTTGATTTTAGACAATCAAATCTTTTAAAAGTCTGCTGTGAAGAAGAACCAAAAGGAATAGATTCCAAATTTCCTGAAGTGAAAGGAGAGAGGAGAACACATCCTGATTTAAATAATTATTAGCAACTTCATTAGTTCCATGCTCAACTGCATAAAAGCAGCCTCCTAGAGGAAATGTGATTGGTCATTTTACAAAGAAGATGGGTTTGCACTTCAGTAAAACTGAAGATGTAAGTAGCTAGCTACTGGTAAAAGTGAAGTTCTGTTAATTTGTTGGAGAACACGTGGCAACATTTGTTGTTATTATCAGTGTCTTTATTCTGGGAATGGTAACTAGAACAATGAACTTGTGCTATGAGTATCGTGTTCAGGGACACAACAATTTTATTATTTCTTCTACTTTTAAATAGTGATTCTATTGCTCTCAAAGAGTGGTCTCTTTGCTTAATTTACAGATATGAAGATTAAAGATTGCTCTGCTATACTTTGACTATTTTTTTGGAAGTTCAGTATTGCGTCTGGATTCCCAAAACTGTCTGATGAGCCAAGAAGAAAACTCTCAGATACCACTGAATTTAGTAAGTTTCCCTGTGGTTTTTGGTAGAAGGTAAATTCTCATTTAATAGGGAAGTTGGACTTGTTGCTGGTAGGTTGGGGGGATGAATCCCTATTAAATGATTTTATATTCCAGCTTTTTTTACTCCTCCAAAAAGATTTATTATTCTGATCAAAGATTTCCACTACAGTCATGGGTTCTGAGACTGATGATCTTATCTGTGTCCTTACTTCTACTGAGATGGAGGATTTATATCACTGGAGTTTTAATTTTTAAGTGTTTTTAATGCTTATGAAAGATACCGATTAGCAGTCATGGAAACTGCTTTTCAGTCTTCCCACAGCATGATCAGTGGTAGCACAAGCTTCTCTATCAATATTCCTCAAACGTGTTTTGGAAAGACAGTCTCTAGGAATGTAGATGATGGAGAAATTCAGTTTCTATACTACTTGGTTTATGGCTACTCTGCTGACTTCAGTCAAGGTTACAAATGCCATAAAAGGGAAACAACAGGATGCACTTTCACAGAAATATGCATTAAATTGTTAATTGAAGGAGAAAACTGCATGTGAACCTGGTGTGTTTGGAAATTTTGTCCATTCTCTTACCTCACAATTTAGAAACACATACATGCTAATCCATTCAGTCTTAGTAGTGGTATAAATGTAGTGTGACCACAATGTACACATGCCAAAGAATTTTAAAATATCTCAGTAAGCATTTTAGAGACTATTAAGTTCATCAGTCAATCCAATTGTAATTCTATTGAAGGCAATGGGGTTTCATAGCTGTGAATGTGGGTCCAATTTGCCCTTGTACTGTAAATATAACACTCCCTGATAGGGGTACTAGCCTTCTATCACCTTTCCCAGCTGCCCTTATGCACACAGTCCTACAAAACTACCTTCACCCAACATAGCCAATTGCTACAACAAACATCCACAGGTTCTAGTATTGAGGGGGAAATAATCTGATAAAGCAGTGTGTGCAGAAGTACAAAAGGGAAGCAGAATTAAAGTTATGTTCCATCATCTGTGGTTTATAGAGTTGAGGGGGAAATTGTTGGTAAATAAAATTTTTGCCAAAATATGTATTTTTGGTGGCTCCAAAACTATTTGCAAATTAAGGTCAAATTTGACAAATAGTGTCTGAAAAAAATGTCAGAAAAAAGTTTAAACATTGTTTGAGTTGTTTCAGAAAGTTTCATTTCGAGTATTTCATTTTGAACTGTTTTTTTCTTCATCATGTGCTTTCAAAATGGCATTTCTATTTCCAATTTAGCCAATTTTTTAAAAAAAGAGAAAAACAGCTGAATCTAAATGAAATTTTTTAAAAAAAAATCTACCAAAACATTTTGGTTAATGCAAAACAAATCCAAAAACTGAAAAAGCACCCTAGAAATGTATATTTCTTCTTCACTATCAAAAGACTGAGTGGAAAACCTACAATTATTGTGGAGATCATTGAGAAAAATAAATTGTTCATTTTCCATTAAATTATTACTCCATGCTACACAAACAAGTACATTTACATATTATATTGTATTCTGGAAACCCTACCCACATCTTGGTGCTAAATTCCTATCTGTGGTATCTATGTTTCAAGATTTAGGATCTGGCAGCTGAGTATAAATTTAGGTGATTCCTTTTCACCTTGTAACTGGGAGGTCTGCCCCATAAGGGACAATGGGGCCAGCCAATCCCATTCCAAGGTTTGGTCCTTTTAAGAGCAGGCATGCTGGAATATGTTTTCCCTGAAGGATCTGCGAAATTGTAGTCTGGTGGGGTCAGGTAGCAGTTACATGAACACCCACAGAGTATCAAGCAAGCCTTTACATTAGCTTAGTCAATGAGGACGGAGGGAGAGCACCACAGAGATCACTCTCCAGAGTTCCCAGGCAAAATCCTGGCTGCAGAGCCTTCAAGGTGCAGGAGCCCACTGAGTGGAAAGACTTAGCTAACCTACAAGGAGAAGGTTCTTCCCGGTGCACGTCTCATCTAGGAGGGCTTCAGAAGACTGAAGTCCTAGAGGAAGGGCTATAAGGAGGTGATCATAGAAGACTAGGGTTGGAAGAGACCTCACGAGATCATCTAGTCCAACCTCCTGCTCAAAGCAGAATCGACACCCGCTAAATCATCCCACTCAGGACTTAAACAAGCCAGTCCTTAAAAACCTCTAAGGAGGGAGCCTCCACCACCTCCCTGAGGTGGGTGATGACAGGTGAGGGACTGAAAAAGCTTTTGAACCTAGAGGGAGGTCTATATGGATTCTGAAGCTGATTTAAAAAGTGAAAGGACTAACTGAGCCCAGGGAAGAACAGTTATGTTATTTTTATAGCAATAAACTAGACCACAGAAGGGAAGAGTTAGTTTTGAAAGTATCTGCAGTGTCGCATTTTGAAAGGGCAAAGGGGAACTGAGGTACCAGATGGAAGATCCCCTACCACTCTCAACTCTAGTCTAATTATGTCCTACAAAAGCTAAGCATCAGGTTTATTTCTAAATTTTCATGGAGTTTTGGATGTGTACAAATATAATGTGGGGGTTATTTTAAAACTCCAATGGTTTTTATTGTTAGTGCTGAGACATCTGTATCATTTTATAGAGCATTCTAATGGGGTCTCTTACTACCACTCAGCAGCACCTCCTCCTGGCTCATCGAGGGGGAATAAGCTCACCACTGTCTGCACGCTGTTCAACAGTCTCTCAGTTGCCTCAGTCAGTTCCTCTGTAGCTCCTCTCTGGCCTAGTAATACTCATCCTTCTCTTCCAGGGTCTCAGAGTCTCTTTCCACGAAGTCCCAGGCAATCTCCATATCCACTGTACTGACTGTGCCAGACTCCCCACGGTGGCTGATAAGGGAACCCAGGCCCACCCTCTACTTCAGGCTTCAGTCAGGGACCCTCAAACCAGCAGTTCAGATCTATTCTCTCTCAGATTTTACTGGTCCTTCCCTGTACTGCTTCCTGAACTGACTTTTCCAGGTTTCTTCTCTCCCCACTGTATCATGGAGTGTAACTGCAGGCTCACCTCACTTCAGCTCCTTCCTCCAGCATCAGCTCCTAAGCTTTATAGAAACTCCACCTGTTCCTGCCCAGGTGTGCTTCATTCTCAATTAGTATCATTGTGCCTTAGCTCCCCAGCGGGTGCAGCCTAAGTTAATTGGCCTCTCTTGCCACCTTAACCCCTTCAGACCGGTAGGTGAGCATCCCATCACAAGATCAAAAGTGTTCTAAATGCTTTTTAAATGAAAAGGACACAACGTTCCTGATCCTAATAGCCTGCAGTCTAAAAAATGCTCATAATTTATACATCTATTACAATTTACTATCTAGACTTGTAGAAGAACAGTAAATGGTATACATTAAGAACCCCTTAAAACCAAATCTGAAACTTCTTTGTGGTATTAAAGGATAATTGTACTACTAAGTTTCAATTTTTGTCTACCTTAGCTGCTCATGTATTTAAATTTTATTAGATTCATGCATATGTATTTTTTAAACTTTACATATATAAAGGGCCAAATTCTGGTCCACAATAAGGGGCAGCATAAAGGAGCAGCTAATCTGCTCTAATTCAGTATCTGAGACGTCTCTTTGTGTGAGGGAATATCCACATCTTGTAGCATTTCATAGCTGGCTCCATACCATCTATCCCAGCTCCCCACTATAGGGGGCATGCTGGAGAGGGCATACAAATTGTGTACTGAACTCTGGCAATTTCCAGTGTAATGGCCCCTTGCGGACCATTACAAATACTCAACTTAGAGCAGTCTCAGGGCTGCTCTAATTTATGCCAAATGCCAAACTGGTTCCCAGCCAGCCCCAAAATGGATGAGGATGTGTGTGAATTGGCACAAAACCATTTCTGACCACTTCCCTCTTCCAGTTCGACCATTGTGTGTAGCCTGGCCACCCAAGAATCAGAGCCAAAAAAATTAAATTAATAACAGTTATATACATTAACATGAATTTAGTTAAACTAGTATCATTGCTTTTGTTCTAGCTTTCATTAATTCTAGGCTGGTATGAATTCATGACTTTAATGCACAATATATGTGCAGTTCTTTGTCAACATCAAACAGATTGTAAAAACAAAGCCCATTAAAGTAACATGCATGAAGTAACTTATATCTAATAATACAGCTAATGAATAGCAGTTGTTTGAAAATAGAGAGACATCGTTGACAGGAAAATGCAATATTAAAAAAAATCCATACCTCTTCACATATTTTTTCAGCTTGTGATGGAAATGGATATTATAGTGCACTTTAGTCCCAGTTAATAGCTGTGCCTGCTTTCATCTTTCTGCTTGTGGTCCGGTGGCCTCTTTCTTTGCTTCATTTGTGGAAGGAAATGTCTGCAGCATTTTATCTCCTTACTTGCTTAAAAGCAGTTGGTCCCATTTGCAATGAGGATTTACTAGCACTTTAGGCAACTGTCCACTACATTAGAACTAGCTTAGCATTAGAGATAAGGAAATAGAAAATTATTCTAATACTCCATCAGAATCATGGATATGTTTAATAAAATTGAAAAGAGGAAAAAAATAGAAACAGACAACCAATAACTAAAAATTATTTTTGCTTTTATTAAATTTATTTTCACATGTAAACATTCCTATGTTGGGACAAAATGTCTGACTAACATTAGCAATCCAATCAGGAAACAGAAAGAGGATGGGGGACATTGGGAGTTGGGCTACAGTGAACCTGATTCTGAAGGCCAACTGCGCTGAATGGGAAGGACAAGGATACCTCCTTTTTTAGTGTGGAAAACTGAGTCTCAGGAAATTTAACTCACTTAATAGGAAGTCTGGGGCAGGAACCCAGATCTCCTAACTGCTGATTCTTTGTCTTGATCATACGGTCATTCTTCCACCCAAATAACTGTTTGTATTTTTTTCTGTGAGCTATTTTTAAATTATTTTATTGGATTAAACTCAATCAGTATTTGAAGATAATAAGTAATTCAAACGATGTAGGAAGCCAGGGCCTAATTCATGAAAAATTGTATTATGAGAATGAACCAAAATCTTGAATCCAAAAATCCTCTTAGTGGGGAAATTTGGAACTAGGTTTGAACTCTTCTGCCTGGTCTCATTTACATTATTTATTCATTTTCACAAACTCCTATTGTATGTGGAATTGAGGTATGGTAAGTATAGATAGACCTGTAGTGAATACCGAGAAAAAAGAAGAAAAAAGCATAACTTAGTAAATATTAGTTGGAACTGACCCTTGATTGGACTACATTCATGATTAAAACTGTGTAATGACACAGACTTGTGGTTTTTTTAAGTAACAAAATCTACAGAGTATTTGCCTGTACAACTGTAAAGTAAATAAAGTTTAGCCCTGTCATGTCTGAATTATTTGATATTGCGTGGAAAACATTCCTCACTCTATATAACTCTTAGCCTATAAGAGGTTTTAAAACAAAACCATTACATCTTGAAAGGCAATGCACTTTGGGATGTGTTTCTTCAAGTTTGGAGACAGCAGGACACAAGCAAGGACCAATCTAAATATTTGATTTAGGATATAGCTCAACAAACTGATTCTTAAGGAATAACTTCAGTAGGCCCCAATCCTGGATGGGGACTCAGAAGGAAAATGTCTTTGCTCAATGGCCCAGGTACCTGTCATACATATTTAACAGGTAAAGTGACAGCACCTACCATTGGGGTCCTCTGTATTAGAGGACCCTTTGGCTAAAGGAATGATTGCTCACCATTTCTTTCTCAATTCTCACAGAAAAATTAGACCCACCATACCCCTTTACTAGGGTCCACAAGTGTGTTAACAAAACCTCAGGGTCAGTGATGTTGACGGTTGTCGATAAATCTAAAATCAGCCCAGCCATTTTATTCTCATCCACTACTATAACTAATACTAATACTGTGCATCTCATAGTTCTTTACAAAAGCCAGTTTTGTAAACCCCATATTACAGGTACGGCAACAATTGAAAATAATCAGCTAAAACAGCCAGGAGTATCTAACTCATAAATACAGGCCTATAGCCTGATTAATCAGAATCAAGGAAAACAGAAGACCCAAGAAACTGCTATATGCCTTGAAGAATTGTCTCTTCCAAACATAATCAGGTTCTGATGGCTCTTCATGAGTCCAGACTGTACCAGAACATTGAATGTGATTCCCGCTTTACAGTGATTTCTTACTTCCTAAAGATAAGAAAGAGTACTCTGAGGATTTTTTCCTTTTTGTAGTGAGAATAGAAAATGGAGCTCTTGCCCTGCAGCTTTTTCTTCCTTCTCTATCTCTGACATGTTGCTGCTTCGAAACCTACAGACCAAATTCTATTCTTGGTTACTCTGTAATCAGCGGAGTATTGTTCTTTTTCATTAGCTCTGGGGAGTACTATCCTGTTCAAATTCTGGTCTGTTTTGATCTTAAGAGTCGACAGAGTTACTCCAGGTCCATACCAATGTAAGCAGAATTTGTTCTCCCTATTGGAATGTGCACATATATATTGTGCATAAAGCTTCCTCACCTGGAAGAGCTTTTCAGTTGAACTAACAGCTATGAATGGCACATAGAATTTGGATGAAGGTACATAGATTTGTTTGAGGCTCACCTCCCCCCCACCACCACACTTTTTTTAAATTGGGAGAGTCTGATCTGCAGAACCTTCACTGTACTCTTTTCCCTGTCTCCCTTGAATAGCCATATTAACAATCTGATAAAACTGAGGTGCCTTTTTGAGTTAGCTCCTTCATTGTTTTGCCTCTTTGGCCTTTTATTTTTCAGACGGGGATTACTCCATTTCACACCCATTTTGGGGAGGGAGATGGGGGAAGAGCTTCTTTTTCTTTTTCTTTTTTAAATATCTAATTAAACAGCTGCATTCAACAGACTAATTTTTTTACTAAATGGGTCTTAGTTCATACTATTGGAAAGTTAGATTGCCTATGCAGCAAATCAATTGTAAACAATAGTCCTGCTGGTGGATAGCCTGCAGCAGAGTTGTACTCTTGCTATTTCCAAGAATGATACTCTGGTACAAAAAAGCCCATTAAATGTGTACATACATATGGCAAATACTATATATAAGATACATTAAATTTAAGAGCTTGATGGAACTCACTTGTGGCTTGTGCTGTTGTTTTTTAAAAACATCATCACCACCATCAACAACAGAAAATTGTTTTCGGAAACTCACATACTTCTATCCCCTGATCAATTTGCCATTCTTCTCAAAATCACTGCTTCTGTCTGAACTATGAAGCTGTAGCCTGGAAAGTTCACATGTATTTTCTCTTAATTTTCACATAGGCTGTGTTAATCTAGTTAATAAATCCATATGAAAAAAACAGCAGCACGCAGGGCACCTGAGGTGTACTATAAATATCTTGGCTGCTACTTATTCCCTGCAGCTGTGTGTGAATGAGTAACTTTTTACTATAACCATCATGTGATTACATTTCACCAATAAACAGTAAAAGAATCTAGTGAGTTTGGGAGTTACCTAGCACTCTGGTATCAACCTACAAATAATCATAAAAAGGGTTTTGTTAAGATCTCGCCAGATCAAAATTTATTTAATCATGTCTGTAGCATAGTTGTTTCCTATACTTCAAACACTGGAAATGGACTATAGACATAATGAATCTCAGCTTGCTGGAGCACAAACTGGGAAATACAATGGATTTAACCCATTGGTCCTTCTCACCTCATTTGCCTTAACCCAGCAGAAACCTCTTTATGGATGTGCTGTGGAGACAGGCCCCTGGGAGCGGGCAGGCTGGAGATGAAGAGCTAAGATGGTAGTGTCTCAACATGGCATCGTTCACCACCATCCACAACTCCAAAAGGATTTACCAAACAATATGACACTGTCCCAGTAGTAGTAGACTAATTCACAACACAATAAAGCCCTCCCAACCTAAAGGAGGGAAATGGCACATTGAAACATATCTGTAGTAGCAGTAGGAGCCATACTGTCCTGGGGAGTGGGGACAGCTGGGAGACAGAGAGAAGGAACCCTCCTGTCAGTTTTGTGGGGCACTATCTACTCCTGGACTTCCCCTCACCCTGATACAACATTATGGCAAGACCTTCAAGAGTGAACATGTTCCATTCACAGAGGACCACATAGCTCCTTATTGCAAGAGTTTTGTTTCCAGTGTGAGCTGACACAAATTAAATCAAGATTAGATAGTGTAATGGTTTATGTGGTATGTGATCCTGGAAGCCTCTCAATATCAACTGGCAGAGGGCCCACCATATTGTAACTGACATTAGGCCTGATACATTGTCACCATGCCTCAGTGGGTCACACCTAAGGATGCCAAAATCAGGATAGACTGCTGAGAAATGGGGCACATTCACCCCAAACCGGTGGTTATTCTATCATGGGTCTACACCAAGACAGTAACAAGAAGTCAAATATGTAGTCCCCTTAGGCATTCCAGCCCTTAGCTCACCAACCAGACACTGGACTTCATGAGGAGTGATTACTGAAAACCCCAAGAGATGAGTCATTTAGCCAGGTCAATATATGACTCCGATCTTACCCAATAATTGTGCTGATGCCAATCCTTCAGAAACTAAAAACTAAAGATTTAATAATAAAAGAAGAGAGTTATAAATGGTTAATAGATCACATACATACAAGTGATTGCAAAGTCCTTGTATAAGGTTTGAAGCAGTAAAGCTAGTTTGCAAAAATCCCCCTGGAAATACCCAAACATATCTGGGGTCATCAGTCCTTCCTTGTTAGAAATCCACTCCAGAGAAATGAAGACAAACTGGAGATTTCTCAGGTGCCTTTTTTATATCTTCTTCCATTTGCATGGAAACATACTGTCCCAAACAAAGCCCACATCCCACGTCCATGGAAAATTACTGGCCCAATATGGAGTCCAGGGTCACATGGACATATCACATGCCCTTACATGCTTTGATGACTCACAGAGGCAGACATTGTCCATATTCTTTCTGGGATGTCCACAGGAGAGCTTACTCAGCAGGATGAGTTTCTTCTATGGCCCATTGTTAGAGTGAAGTGTCCTTAAGAGTCCATCAGCACATAGCTGTCTAGCCTTGATGTAATCCTGTCAAGTGGGTGTTACTCAGGAATACAACGTATGTATAAGATACAAGTCCACGGCCAATTCTCATAAATTTAGGTACACAGATGACATGAATTTAATCAGGATAAACGTATTTGATAGAGTGTAACTTTTCCGTTGACACTTTATATGACGTACATTGTACAAGATTTGTTGCAATTATATACCAGTGGTAGCAATAATGATACAAATGCTCATCTTTCTTGTACACAGTATCATATAGCCGCAATGGATTGTTCTTATAATATGTATATAAAAGGTGTCCTGTTAGGTTAAATGAGGCTGCTCAATAGCCTTAACTAAGAGTGAGTTGGCTTTTAGCTCTTGCAGTAGAGGCTTATGCACTACGTGCCAGAAGTCCCAGGTTCAGTTGAAACACTGACAGTTGGGGGTCTGTCAGTGTTTCAACTGGGACCTCATCAGGGATTTCACCTGGGGAGGCTCTGATGCTCGGGACATGCTTTCTCAGCTAGGGGAAGTATGTAACTCACACATTCCTGGATGTGGTTTTCTGTCCCATCTAATGGCACCAAGACCACTTAGAGAGAGTTAAACGAGTCTGCTCTACAGCCTTAGCTAAGAGCTTTTAGTTCATGTAGTAGAGACATATGCACAAACTCCACTGATCCCAGGTTCAATCCCAGCCACCAACGACCGGGGTCTGTCGGCGTAGAGGAATGCCCATTTACCTGGGCAGGATTCAACCTAATGGTCTAGGTACTCACTCCCATTACTAACTCTCTCAGCCATCCAAATCTACTTATGCCTATTTTCGGATGTTCATTCAACTTCTTTTCATGCTGTAATTTTCCAGTCCCAGTGTATCTAAGTCTGTGACAAATCATGAAATAGAATATAGATACTAGCAATGAACAAAATGTGAGACCTCAGGGCTATATGCTGCCCTAGATCTGTATGCAGCAGACAGCGGAATTGTGTTCATGCAGCTAGGCCAGTAAACAGAGTGGCTCTCAGGAGCTGATTTCTAAGTGTTCACATTGACTTTCATGGATTGGTTTAACAGTATTATTTGAGCCCTTTACAATATTCACAGGGGACCATGAGCATATCTTATAAACCACCCTGTTTAATAAGAGTATTTGCATAGTTAGGCCCCCCTCCTCCTCCAGCCCTTTTGCTGAAACAAATCCATTGAACCAATGTCATTTTTCACCAACTGAAGCCTTTTCACTTCATTTTTATCTCTATGACAGCCCTTCTCCGGTAACCACCATTTACACTGACAACAGTCCTTTTCCACCACATGCTCCAATTGTCAACAACAGCCACTTTTATTAATACAGGAAGAGTTCCTGGGAGTTTTACTCAGTACTCTCACTCACTTCCAGATTAAATGTATCTTTCTCCAAAATACTTCGACCCAATATTCCTTATTTGTGTTTTCTTATTCAATCAGATTAAAGATCTGAAAATTGAACTCTCCCACCAAAACTTGGGCTGTTTTATTTATTCCTGTATTACTATGTGTGTTTGCAGTACATGTGGGGAGAGGAGGGATTTGCTATATTTTCATCTCTATCTGTTCCATGCCTGTTTCAAAATTAGGACCTATGGAGCATCTCAGGTGAAAGGGGGTGAGAACAGAGAAGAAAAATGAGAAACAGAGATGCAGGCTCAACTCCTTCCTTGTATGGAAGAAGATTGTGAAGCTTTATAGGAGGGGCCTCAATCTTCCCCCTTCCTCCCACTGCCTCTTTTTTCATTTATCCACCATGGAAGCTTATTCTCTCTCCAGCTGTGAACTCACTTTCATAGACATCAGTCAGGAATACATGTATTACCTTCTGCTGAGACAGTTACGTCTTCCAGGAAGTCATCCAGTTGCGAAGAACCTGTCCTCAACGTCCTTTTGGAATGCCAAGAAGGCATTTCTTCCTCTGTTATCTCTGGAGCCTCCAATACTATCTACAGCAGTTGAAAGGCAGCTTCTGTGAGGATGTTCAGGCAGGGCTGGATTGCCACACGGGTACTCTACAACCATTGATATGGGGGAAGAGAGGTACCTCAGAATTTCATGTTGTCTTGATAAGCTATGGTGCCCAGGAAGACCACAGAGGTTCAGAAGGCCATGAATTCTGAGGTGAGATTTGGCCCTAAAGATGTAAGTGTCCATCATGTCACTCTCTGAAGCTGATACTCTCTGCTGTTAGGATATATGCAAATAATTTTGCACTACATAGACCTTCTAACCAGGAGGTATGTTTAATATAGCATAATATAGCATAATAGTTTGACAGTATAACCTTCATCTTGAATTAATGGATGAGGAGTTTACTGCCTCAGGGCCATAATCTCAGCTAAAGCACTAAAGAAGACTGAGCAGGTATTGTAGCATTGGGGGTTGATGGAACCAACCTTCAGCCACACTTCTCCCTTTAAGCTCCCTGCATCTCAAACTGTGTATGAATGGGCCCCCTTATCTCTGGGGGCACTAAATTCACAATGAGGCATCCCACTTTCACCTGGAGAAGAAAGGAATTCCAGGGAGGGGGCCAAACCTGAGGGCCAGAGAAAGAAACCAGCAGGAGCTTGAAATCAGATAAAGGTTTCTACCCATCAGAAAAGTGGCTTTCTGGGACAGCCTTCCTAGGGGGAGCAGCAGAGGCAAAAAACCTAACTTGTTTTAAAACCAAGTTTGAAACGTTTATCGAGGGGATGGTATGATGAGACTGCCTGCAATGGCATATGGCCCATCTGCGACTGTTAGCAGCAATTATTCCCAATGGTTGGAACTGGGATACTCTGTGGGGAGGGCCCTGAGTTACTACAGGTAATTCTTTCTCAGGTGTCTGGCTGCTGGGTCTTGCCAACATGCTCAGGCTCCAACTAATCATCGTATTTGGGGTTGAGAAGGAATTTTCCCCCTGGACTGATTGGCAGAGATCTTGGGGAGTTTCACCTTCATCTGTAGCATGGCACACTGGTCACTTGCTGGTTTAAACTAAAGTAAATGGTGGATTCTCTGTAACTTACAGTCTTTACATCGTGATTTGAGGACTTCCATAGCTCAGCAAGAGGTTATGGTTCTATTACAGGAGTGGGCAGGTGAGGTTCTGTGGCCAGCGATGTGCAAGAGGTCAGAATAGATGATCATGATGGTCCCTGTTGGCCTTACAATCTATCGGTCTATGAGCAGACAGCCTCAGAAGGTTCTGCAGCATTAGGCAGACAGGCGGAAGTAAAGGGAAAGATGGGGCCTGATTCTCATCCCTTCCAGTGCAAGAACAGCCCAAGGTTTGGATTTTCTCTTCCCTGTGCTAATTGGCTGTTTGCTTCAATGCCCTCCCTCAGTCTATCCAACTTCCGTGATCTCCTCTTTGTTCCCTTACCTCCCTCTTCTCCCCTGCTCTATTCCCCTTATCTCACTTCCCTTCTACGGCTCCTAACCCTTTCTTTCTATCTCCATTAATTCTATCTCTTTCTATCTCCGTTAATCACCTCCTAACAAATCTCCACCCAGAACAATTTTTTAAGACTCAGAAGAACTCCCTACTCCCTTCATCCCTCTCCCACCCCACAAAAAGTTGTAGGCATTACATTTGCAGATCATCACATAGTTCACTCTACTTGTGTGTTCTATAACTTTCCCCTACAGTCTTTATTGTCTGTTTAGACTGAAAGCTGTTCAAGGCAGGGAAAGTCTATTATGCTGTGTTTGTGCTGTGCCTAACACAATGAGACCCTGTTCTTGGCACTACTGTACTATAAATAATTATTATAATCATAATTAACGATCAGCTTTTGTGTTAAGTGGTATAGTTCCTTTTACTTTAATGGAACTTTGCTGATTCCTACTAGCTGAGGATCTGGCTCTCTATCTTGACATTTGATAAAGTGCAATAGGGATTGTATAAATCAGTAAAAATAAGTGTGGTACTCACAATAGTAGTCTCTCTCTGTTTAGTGAACTGATAACACATCCAGTCATACTTCATTATTACTATAACCGGTTGTTAATTAATACAGCAGCTATTGTACCTGGCTGCTAAAGTTTAGGATGAAGGAACTTTATATTTGCCCCAAATCCAATGGTAAATATGTCATGACCCTCTTCTGATCAGTGCTTGTCCCCTCTGATATGTAATGCTGATAAACTAGTAGGGAAGGTCATTAGTGGCCCAAAAAGAAATATTTGTCTTTGGCTATGACACAATTGACCATGTCACTGGAGATAACTTTGAAGCTTAAAAAGACTTTTTAAAAATGCTCAAACCCCCACAATTAATAAATAAGAGATGACTATTAAATCATATAAAATAAATAACAAAATATTTCTGCTTATAAGACACACATACAGTCAGGCCCCTCTTCTGAAGCACCTTTGCCAGCAGTTAGACAACACAAGAAAACTGTGACATATATATAATCCGAAACACAAAAATAAAAGGACATTATGTTGCAAAGTCAAGCACTCAAAAGTTAGGAAAAGCCACAGTTAAGGTTTCAAGTGCAACCTTAGCTCAGCACCCTGGTATGTATGTATTATGATACTGTCTTTAATTACATGATCACATATGATTTGTTCCATAGTATCCCCTCTTCATTTACTGCACAGAGTTCACCAAATGAGCAGCTATTCAATATTTTGTTTTCTCCTTATTGTTCAATTTGTGGCCCAGAGCTTATTTACTGCCCAGTATACAATACCTGCTGTGAAGAAAAAGTTATTAATTACTTCATGGGCTTTTCTGTGCCACTCATCCCTACATCTGAGTGCTTCACAAACATTAATTTGCTTTTACAGCATCCTGGGTAGATGATAGGGGGGTATTACCCCATTTTACAGATGGGGAGCTGAGGCATTGGGATATTAAGGTCAGAAGTGTACTTTAACAGTACTTAGCATTATATAGCACTTCCCGTGTTCAGAACAGAGCTCTCATTTACTTCATTTCCAGCTCTGAGTGCTCAGCATTTCTGAAAGTCACACCCCAGGGTCTCAAGTTGGGCACCTGAAAATGAAGAACACACAATTAATGACCACATGTGAAAAGTCTGGTTTAACTGATTTGCCTAATATCACATTGGAACTCTATTGCTGAGAGAAAACCTAGTTAGCTCTCCATGATGCATTCAACTGCCTTAACCACGAGACCATCTTTTCTCCTCCTGCAATTCCCATACCCCATTCACTACTGCAACAAATAACTCCTGATCCTGGAACATCCCATCTGTGTCCCCATACAGTTGTGGGACCTCTTTATCAGCCTTCCTCTGGCACTGGCCAAGATGGTCATCAATCGTACCAGGAGGACGAAACTAAATTAGGAGGTTGCCCTGCAACTGTAGGGCCTATTTCCAATCCCTTCTCAGATCATGTCTCTGGGCAGCATCCACTGACTCGTTAGACACATTTGAGGAGCAGTGGATGCTGTTGTGGATTCTCTGCTTGGTGACCCCTTCTTGTTCCCTATTATTTGCCCTTGGACCTTCATTCCCATCCCTGTTTTTTCATTTGTTGTCCTCCTCAATTACTTGTGGGATGGGTTCACTGGCACCTCCCACTTTAGTTGAGGGGGAAGTCCTTTAGTATGGGCAGGCTTAGGCCTACTGTTTTCCCAAGACCTACGATAGGTACTACAGCAAACAAGACAGGAATCCCACAGATAACAGCCTCCTTCACTACACAACCCTGCCCAATCCCCAGAACAGGTCCATTCTGTGCACTGAAGGAGGCAGGGGCCCTGTGGAAAAAATAGCATGCAGTTATGTAATTAAAGACATTGGGGCATACTTCAGGCTTCAAGGGAAGATTCAAGATTGCCTCCAAACTCTCCAGACACTGAAGTACTTTGCAACTGCAGGTGCCTGGGCACTGAAACTATGTGTAACACCAACAGAACCTGGTTGTCGGCAGGCGGGCTCAAACCTCTGAAACTTAGTGCATGAGCTAAAAGCCATATGACTCTTAGCTAAGGCTATAGAGCAGACTCATTAAGCTCTCTCTCTTTCTCTAAGTGGCCTCCAGGTCACTAGAAGGGACAGAACACCACACCCAAGAGGTGTGTGGGTTATATATGGAAGTGTTCTATGAAAGTAAAAGAGTGGGAATAGAGAAATTGGTTCTAACCAAGTTGGCAACAAAAAATATGTGTTTAGAATTTTTGAGGCTTCATTGTCCAAATACACCTTATTCACAGGGAGAGTTTTATGTTTCTTTTTGGCTTCTTTTTTTCTTCAAATGGAACAGGATACATGTGAGCTGACAGGATATTTTTCAGCCAGTAGATGTCTCTGCAGTGGTTAGCATTCCAAACAGGGTGTGCTCCCTGGTAAACAAGAACTCAAGCTGTGTGAAAATCTGTTTATTTATAGGGTGTAGTTATAACTATTTCCTCTAATAAACACCTCCTGTTCATGAAAGATTATGATTCCATATATTATGGTAGATGGAAACCGAGAAAAAGGAATTCAGTGGAAAGGAAAATCTTAGCCTATTGCAAGAAAACAGACTGGGGCAGCAGGAGTTCAGAAGAAGCAAAAAGTAAGCTAAAGGGGCCTCCATGATGAGAGGCCTCTGTGGTGTTCCAATAAAGTCAACCAGACAGTCTGGCTAAGAAAGGAGCATTTGGCAGACATGTCACTGAGAGCATTCCCAAATATTTTCCATCATATGGACTACCATGCAGCAGAAAATAGCATATAGGAAACAGAGTGGAGATATGACCCCACTCAGTGTTATGACAGGAAGAACAACAGAGATTACTCTTCAAACAAATAGAGAGGCTGGGTATCCTGAGGTTGGTGTTCACAGCTGGATTGGAGGGACAGAGTCTGACAAAGGAACCCAACAGCTGGCAAAGGGTTGAGTACTCTGTGTCAGCATTTCCTTTTAGACCTGACAAACTAGCTACATCTAACACACCACTTTCATCAACCCTAAATAGTGTCTTGTAAGATATCAAATGAAAGCTTGTTTCATACCTGCCATTACTATCATTGTGACTTGTATGTACTGGCAATATTTTAAAAGTTATGTGTATATACTGAAAATGTAGTTTATATCAATATATCTTATATATACTGAAAATATATCCTGTATCCTTTATATCCTGTCTGAATCAAGATATAAGTCAGCAGCAGAGACAGATTTTCTCTTAGATCAGGAGTGGTTGTCCATCTAGCTGACATGTAAATTAAGCATTGTATTGCTTCACAATGGGCCTTCAATTCTGAAGTAGCTGAAGTTCCAAATTCTCTTCATCAAAGGGGAAAAAAACTGAGGAAAAAACTGGGAAAAAAGGTGAGGTATGATTTCCTAAAACCCTATATTCCCTTTAGGCAGGAAAAGCAGCTGAAAGGATAGAGAAAAGAATCATGATCCTTTGTATCCAGTACTTACACATGGAGCCATCCTCCTTCAGATAAACATCAGAAAGCATTCATGTCTGTTGGAGAGGCTGAGTACTGAGGGGACATTAATAATTTTCTGTTTGGTATTTTAAAGTCTATAAATCCAAGATTTTATGTGTAATGACTTCTAGGAGGCAAATTGGCTATCATGATTGAACTTGTGTTACTCTGCCAGATTACCACTAGGTCAAAGACTTCACCTGGCAATCAAATACAGAACTTATTTTCATGATACCCACTTTTATACAATTATTCCACCATGCAAGTACATTGAAAGTAAACAAAGCTATATGACATAATATTTCACTTCTACATAAAATACATGTATTATGTGTGTATTTTCTTTTCTGCCTATGGTGTATATTGTTGGTACTAAAAGTCACTGTGTTATTTTTATGAATTTGGATTTTAAACAATATTATTTCAAACCCTGTGCAAAATGTTAATGTCTTTTTACAAGCACTGTGTCCAATTGTATTTTAATGAAATATCACAAGGACAAACAGAATAAATATAAAAGAATCAGAGATTACTCTGTGGGAGAATGAAGTCCACAGCAAACATTTTTACTCAACTTTTAAATTATTTACCTCAGCAGAACATAATAAGACTTAGCATAGCTTCAACCACCATTTTGACCATTTTTAATAAAATAAAATAATAAAAATAATTAATAAATCCCTTAAAGATGCTCTTTCAGAAATGTATTAAATGGTCAGTCAGAGTCAATGATTTTCTGTGCTATGGAATTGAATATGGCATATCTGCCAAAAGTCATTGCAACATATTCTAAAGCATGTTATTACGTTCCTGTTAGGTCTTGAGGACAGACTAGTGTTCAGCTGGTTTTATCTAGTCCATCTTTCTATTTATATTATATTAGTATCTAAAACTTCTATCTCAGTAAGTTTATCATCATCTGAAACTGCGGAATGAAAGTAATCCAAATCCTTTTGAGGCTCATTATTTTCTAACATTTCATGTTGATTTTTGTTAGGCCAGAAATGTTTCAAATAAATTCAAGTCTACATATTTGCTTGGTTGAAGCAAAAATCTTAAATTGACTTATAATGTTTGGACCTCACATTGCAGACTAAAATTAAACACAAATAGGCATAAGTCCTTGCTGGTTGGTTTTAGACTTGTCAGTAGCAGAGGATGTGACTTATTGGAATTCATCGACTTGACTAAAAATGTATTCTTATTTGTGTCAGTTTATTGTATTATAGCTGTCAGTTTCTGGGTTAACTGGTCTTCCTTGAGGGCACCCACTTAAGGCTTTAGTCTTCCCAGCTATCACTTTTCTTGGGACAGAGAACTGCATCTCTCTCTCTTCAGAGCAGGTATTTAGGCTTACAGTCCCTCTGCACCTCACTTCAATTTTCCAGCAGGTCTTACCTGGGGCCGGCTACTGTGGTTAACTCTTTCTCTAGAGGCCATGACAGTGTACACCAGTGTAACTGGGTGGCTAGCCCCTTAATGGCTGTAGAGCCTGGGACTAGCCAACTCTGGTTACTAAAGGAGGCAGACCTGTGTGAGAGAGGCTGATTCCACATAAAGAGCAGAAAGTGGGAGTAGGGGGATGCTCACAAAACAGAAGCCTGAAGAGCTGTAGCTGGTTTGAAGAAGCAGTAGCAACTGCAAGGAGCAAGAGTGGTGTTAGGGTCTGGAGGAACAATGTGTATCTGAGGACTGAATAAAGTGGATCCCAAGTAGGGAAATGTTTTAATTTCCTTTGAATTGTGGTGAGTTTGGCCTGTAAGCACTGAAGAAGTGGTAAACAGAGGCAGGAGGCTATAGAGTAACCTTTGGTCATGAAGGAGTGCCTCGTAGGGCAACCAACTCTGCTATAATCAGTTACCAACCAGTCTTCACAAAGCAAACTGCAGTTATTCTTGGGAGAAAGTATTACGGAGAAAATAAAAAATGAGCACCTACACACATATTAAAAGCTTACGTGAGGTCATCCTCGTCTTCAACATAGGGTTCCTATAGGTGTCAGTCTTTCAAACAGTGCAGCTGGGTTTGCCCCCTTCGGTACAAGTTCATGTCAGATTTTAGCTCAGGCACAAGACCCCAACTGGCAGGTCAGCTGTTTCTTTATACAGTTTGGGCTTTTGAGCTCCCATTTCTGGGAACGGGTTCATGGCCCTCTCCTCAGGGCACAGGTTCAAAAGGTTGGGTTTTTGCATAACTGGGTTTGTGGAATTTTCGTTAACCACTGTCCAGGAAATCCACTGAACACTTAATGCCCCAAAAGTCCACACCTTTCTGACATACTTCAGTACAGTTTTTTTGAACTCCTTACATTTCTTGAGTCTAACATCTGTCACAGGCTACTATCAGTTTCATAGTTCATTCTTTTGTGTTTAATCAATCAGGCAATCAAGATAATTGAAGGTTTTAAACCATGATCACAGATAGCCTTGTGGATCTTTTTTTTTTTTACTTTTATTCTGATTTCTGCTCAGCATTCAACATGCACTAGAGTCTTGTTTCTGTTCTATCTTCTAATCACACAGTGATCATCATCTATAGGCATGGAGTGACTCAAAACAAAGCAATTGGTGCTGCAGTGCATTAATGAACTAGTATCTTCCCTTTGGGCTTATGGGTTCAGGAACCTACCCAAGTCACAAAGGAGGTGATATTTTTAATCACAGACTAATCCATCAGACATCATTTTCTATCATAAATGGCCACAACATTTGACTGGATGGGAAAATTCTGGTTTGGGAAAACTTAAAAGCAGAAATAAGTGCACTACCAGACCAAGAATGGGAAGTTTTCAGAGTTAAGGGAAGTTTGCCTACATCATGTGTGGAGCTTGTCACTTTATTTTCATGAGATGGTGGAACACATGAGATGGAGGAAGCTAGCCACTCAACGGAAACTATTGCTTCCTGTAGAATGGTTCTAAGACCCGTGTGGGAAATCACAGGGCGGGATGGGGTGTGTTTGGGAATGGGCCTGAGACCCAGGTTTACACAGATCCAGGGACTGTAGTACCCACCAGCATCTGCCAGTATTCCATCCTATGGTTCAGCAGCCCCACACACTGGTCCTTGCTTGGGTAAGTGGATACTGTGACAGATTGGAGGAATGACTGTCTCAAACTCCGAACTCCATTTTGTGTTCGGAATGTCATTTTGTATTGTAACCTCCATGTTGGATTAACTCATCCAGGTTGCTTTGAAAAAAAATCTAAATGTTGACAAGGTCCATTTATTCTAGACACTGCATTGCACATGCTTGGTTGTCAGACACTCCAGAGAGGGCTAACAATGCGACTAATCAAGCTCCATAATCTTGAACCTTCCCTGTGGAATCAATGGGTTTTTTTAATCAGAGGGCCATTGATTTTGAATAACTCTCTTCAGAGAAGCTGATGAGGAGAGATGGGAAGGAAGGGCCAGAGCCTGGAATACCTCCAGCTGAAGCACATGGGCAAAAGAGGGATAGGGATTGTTTTAAAAGGTGGCTGTTTTTCTGAGCAAGAGCCCAGTCCACCACCCAAACCAGCAGACCAAGATAAAGACAAAGACCTCAAGCTCGCAAATGGGTTAAATTAGACTGGGGAAGGTGGGATGCAGTTAGGAATTTGTTGTTTTTTTAAAAAAATCTCTGACTCTCTAGTGCTTTCAAGAGTAAAAATGACCGTGGTTAATAAATTTCTTTACTAAGCCTGTGTTCTTTGCTTTTCTACCAGGTTGTCCCTGAATGGTTTGACTTGAAACCTAAGCTCCCATAGTCAGGCAGTCTCTGGGAAAACATGTGTAAGCAAGTAGGGGCTCGGGAACACTGAAGCACTGGTTTTGGGGTTGGAGGCAGCTGGATAGTGGGGTCCCACTGCCAAAAAAGTGTGTCAGAATGCAGGTCTGTACCTGGATACCTAAGAGGGACAGAATTAGGAACAGTGATTGTCCCATCCCAAGGGGCATAGAAGCATGTGCACTCAGGATTTGGGTCCTATGATGGAGCAGAGAAACCCCACATCATCTGAGAAAGTTTGAAAGACTACCTATGGGCTCACTTAGCCTGGCCCACTATACCTGCAGCCAATTCCAGGCCTGCAGGGGAAAGAAAAGGACAGAACCTGGCTCAGTTCATGGCTCACTGATGAAGAAGCAGGATGTAGCTCTGCCTCTCTGAATGAGGGGAGAATTATTACAAGCCATGCAGCTGGGATAGCCATGGCAGGAGAAGCACTGCATCCCTGACTGGAAACAACTGTTGAGGAGACAGGGGAACACCCAAAAGTGAATGGACTCCACTATTTACTTGAAGTACATTGTGGGGCCAAGGCCTTCCATCTCCACCCCTTCCCCCGCCTCCGCCAAAGAGGTGAAGGTCAGCCAACCAACGCAGAGGATACAGACTTTCTTCTGCTCCCTACCCCACTGTGAGATACCTGCTGCTGCAACAAGATGCTGGAAAAGTCCACAAAGTGGTGCTAGTCTAGGCAAGCTATTTACAGGTCCATTTACTACAGAGTAATGACCACCCAAAAGAAAGAAGCCAGGCTGTAACTGATTCCACCTCCTTCATATACTCCTCACTACTTATTTAGAGCCCAAATGCACAGGCTTTACAGGAAAGAATTAATGTCACAAAAACGTGATTCAGTTTTTCAATATAGCCTATGACTCCTGTTCCACAGAGGATTTGTTGTATGGGTCTGTTGTGTATGGAATCAGGAAGATCTGAAATGCTGCCTAACCAGAGTTTCAAAAATTAATATATTGCTGGTTGGGGGATCGGGGATAATCTGGCCAAAAAATATCCAGAGAAGCACATCTTTGTCACTGGTTTACTGTCTCTTTACCTCTTTGAGGAAACATTTTTAACTAACTTTATCACCAGGTAGTAAGAACTTTTCCACAAATTAATTCCTATGTTATTACAAGCATCATACAAAAATTCAAGATTCCTGCTTTTCACATTAGAATATGGTTTGTTCCTAAGGGGAATGATGGTTTTGTGGTTAAGGTGCCAGACCTGGTCATCAGAAGACCTATTTTCTATTGCCAGGTTTATCATAGACTTCTTGTGACCATGGGCAAATCATGTAACCTCTTTGAGTGAAATCCTGGCCCCACTGACTTCACTGGAGACAGAATTTAACTTTTTGAGTCTCGGTTTCCCTAATTATAGAATGGAGTTAATAATACTACCCTACAACACGGATGATGCAAGGCTAAATTCATTAACATATGTGAAATGCTCAGATACTTGGTGATGAGTAATAAAAACTCTATAAATAAATTAACACCACCGCCAAGGTTAATGACTCACCCTATTCTTGTGAATAATAGTGTGACTATAGTAGTAATAATCTAAACTGAACAAATGATATATTTTGAAAAGCTTGTGCTATTAAATTTGCCCTTTTGGATTTGTTAAGCTTATACATAGAGAGAGCTCTTTTTGCATTTACTGGATATCACATGTGAAATGTGCTTAACAGTTTAGGTTAAAAAGCCATTTTCTGTTTTAAAAAAAAATCACACATTAAGTCTTGAAAAACATGGCACTAGTACTGTCCTTTTTCCTTATTCTAAGCCCTTACTACACTGATGCAAGGGATGTGTAATGATACACGTGTAATTTTGATGAATGCCAACTGAGACATGCTAGTCTCTAAACAAAACATTAAACTTTTGTACAGGTTTGAACATATATCATATGATGGACAAATTTATTTAGATCCTTAATCTTGTTGACCTACAATAAATTAAAGTCACCAATATAAATGAAAAGAGACAATAATCATCTGCCCTGTGTGGATATGCTAGATGAGGGAAATAATGAGGTTATGCCCCTTTTACTCACAGTCTTTCATAGGAAGATAACCTGAAATGGCAAATTAAGACTTCCAGGGCTATTGTTCTGGGTTCCTCTTTCTCCACAGACTTGTTGCTTGCTCTTTGTGCACTCTGAAATACCAACCACTCACAGATTATTTTGTCTTTCTTGATTTGGAGGATCCTCCATTTTGTATTTTCACCAGCTAACCTCTTTTTGCTGGTCATACAGCAAGAAAGATGACAGTGCCTCCATGGAAAAGAATTTCTGCTTCATTGAACCATTGTGTCCCTTATATTTTGCAAGTCCCTAATGAAGTTCTCTGCTGTGCCTGAAATTCCACTTATCCTGGGGGTAAGGACCTAACTGCTTTGTCTGCAATAGCTTGGGCCCATTCCTCTGGCAAGGTGGAGCCTTGGTTGCTGTCTCCATGTCTCAGTTCCCTTCTTTTAGCATGGTGATTTGTAATCTTATTAGTTTTCTCAATAGTTTGGCCCAACAGTCTTCTAGGGACTTTCCCTGAGGCCCCTGAATCAAATTTAGACCTAGTCAGTTACATTAAAAATCACTGAAAACCGTGGCCTTTATTCATGGCTGGTAGAGAGAGAAAATTCAGCTCCCTACCAGTTTGATGATATATATATATATACATACATACACACACACACACACAGTCTTCTTTGTAGTCTCATGGACTTTTGGGTAAGAAAAAAAATCCCAGAATAAAATGCCATTGTAGACTATTTTCAAAGAATAATTGCTAAATTTCACTAGGAGTTGTGGCTGTTCAGCACCTCTCAGCATCAAACTCCATGTCTAAATATGGACTTACACACCTAAATTTTAGGCATCCACATTTAAAGAGAGACATTTGCATATACATTTTTATACAGTGAGCTCTCAAACTGGAAGTTAAACATGCAGTCTGAAAAAGCTAGCCCTCAGGTTCCGATGTTTTTGTATTACTATTGCATGTACTTTTCCTACACTTTTAACTCTATGGTATATAAGAGTTCATTCATGCTTGAATTCTGTAAAATTCAACATAATATATGTATGTATGCATCCTGATATTTTTAAGATAAAAATTTACCTGAAGTTAATACACATTGATATCTGAGATATCAGTTATTTTCTGTATTTATAACAGTAACTTCTGTATGCAACTGTGCTGAAAGTATATTCCCATTCATTCAAAACTGACAGTTGAGAGGTGTATTTCAATGATTTCATATAGTAGCTTGCAGGTTGTTTGGAATTTTAGAAGTGTGTGTTTAGAAATATGCAATAGATCTGCATATTCCATCATAATTTTGTATAATAAAATACGTGCTACTATTGTGTTCTTCCATTTTAAATCTTAGATGCTAGAAGCCCTGAAAATGCTAGTACACCCTTTGGTAACATATCGTCAAATATGCTATACCCTAGAATGACTGCAAAATGACTACGCAGTTCTATGTATATTTCTCCTTGTTAAATACAAAAAAAAAATCCAGCAGTTAAATAAACATAATATTGTTCAACATATGAAATACATTATCTAAATATATGCATGCTCAGTATAGAGTACAGTAAATAATTCCTTGACCCTGAATTGATGTACATTTACACTTCAAAACTGTGAAGAATAAATCTGATAGAGCTATTTGATCTCTGCATGAATATGGACTTCAAAGCCCACAGTGTATTTCTGTTCATTTTACAGCTACAGATTTCTAGCAGAAAGTGATTATACCTCTGATTACCTATGCCTATTGTAGTAGCAGTTTCATCTAAAGCTTTTTTAGAATTTAATCATTGTCTTTTGTTGACCAGCACAACGGTACAGAGGGCTTTGCAGTGCATGTGTAAGTGGCCAGTATAATTGAAAAACAGACTAAATCTACTGGATTTTTGTAATGCAGTAAACTATGAATAGGAGAATAAAATGTCCTCAATGGCTGGATGCGTATTGTTACTTTGAAGCTTCTCCCGGCTACCACCACCAGATCAGAGTAGAAGCTAACACCCACTACTTTAAATAATTATTGGATTAGTTTTTCTCATTATTTCTCATTCATTCTCCTTTGAGCACCACCTCACTTGATGTTCTAATTAGTTCTCTGAGAAACCTTTTGCAGAATAAATGGTTCTGGCTTTGTACTATCAGAGATATGAAAACTGTATTTGTTTGACAGGGAAACAATTTGGTCTTCGTAACTAGGGACAGAATATTAATTTGAATATTAGTCAAAGACAAAGTAAGTGATATTTCCTGAGCAAATTTTTGTATTAATTAAACTGGAACTAGAGAAGAGGTTTATACTTGTCAGGATTGCCTCCCCACTCTGAACTCTAGAGTACAGATGTGGGGACCCGCATGAAAAAAGAAATAACGCCCCCAAGCTTATTTTACCAGCTTGGGTTAAAATGTTTTTCCCCAGAACACAACTTCTTCTATATCTGGACCTGATACACTGCCACCACCAAACTAGGTCTAGCGTAGTTTGGGACCCTTCTTTCCCTTTCCATTAACACCCCAAACTTCTTCCTTCCCTGGGAAGCTTGAGAGAGAAAAAACAAACCTTGCCTGATCCTGTGAGACATGCCCGATCCAAAACCAGGATCTTACACAATGAAAAACAAGCAGTCAGCTTCTTAAAAGAAAGATTTTAATAAAAGAAAAAAAGAAAGGAATAAATCCCTTATAACCATCCATAGAACAGCATCTACCATAATCAACAAAAGGATTCAGAAACCAAACCTCCCCCCGAGGCAACTTTCTCCCACTGTTGATATCTCTGCTGAATCTTACAATCTCAAGAAGCACCCAGCCAACACTCACCACTGAGAACCCTCCAAGTGATAAAAAGAAGGTAAACTTACTGACTACAGTACTTGATAGAATCTTATAGTTACAGTGAAAGACATAGCTGTGTTCATCCCATAGCCGAGGTGAACAGAGAGAGACCCAAAGAGAAACTGAAACTTAAAATCCTTTGTCTCCTGAGGAATTTCTCATTGGTCAGTTGTCCACCTCTCAGGTTATCTTTAGCTTAACCCCTTACAGGTAAACACTAATTCTAGGCTACTTCACACTTATGACAATTCTTCTCATTTTTTATATATTATATTTTATGGCTCTGGATACAAACTTTCCCCAAATCATGTTCTAATTGGCTGGTTGGGCCTTTTAGATGATGTCATAGCCATGCATCAACTGCCAAATGTGCAGCAATGGGACTTACTTCTTCACCAAAACCAAGGGGGAAAGACATGTGCCTGGGATGTATGTTGCACAGCTTTTCTTAAAAAAAGAAAAAAAAATAATAAAGAATGTAGAGTAGCATATGGGAGATTTTTCCTATCTTCACCATATTTCCTTCCCACCACTATGTAATCTCTGATATTTTAAATATTAAAGGCTATGGCTAAGGTCGTAACTCACCCCATTCCAAACCTGATTCTCCCCCTCATTTCTGCCCTTTCCCACCTCCCTTCGCCCCCCTCTAACGTGGACATCTTCAGAAACCAGGAGGTTTAAGCCTACTCCCAGTTCAAGTCTCTAACTCTGCACGAAGTCATGCTGACTTTTCCAACTGATCATTCCACTGCGGGGCACGGTTTTCTCAAGCTCCCATAGAACAGAGAGAAGCCTTGGTCATGCACATGCCCAAAATCTAACAGGGATACCCATCCTATGTTGCCATGCATCTTCTGATGTCCTCCACGTCAGCCCAGTTCCTTCAGAGCCTGCCAGTGCCCATGAACATCCCACCACCAACCCCTGCAAAGACTTAATTCAGCAGAGGACAAACCCTTATGTTCCTGAAAGACTAGGAACTAACTTACATCAAATCTCTACAAGACTGACAGGAGACAATGCCCCTAAGAATGCCTGTTCCCTCTCTCACAGTGAGTCCACCCATAGAGAGGCTTGCACAATGTTGGGAGAAAATGGGGGCTCCCCTCCACCCATGGATGTGAGGGGGACACTTGGCCTTTACATTTCAAACATGTTCCACCACCTGTATGAAATGTGACTGGATAAGCCAATCTCCTTTTCAAGGATTTCAACTGCTAAGGAGGAAGCAAGGCTCATGTTGAAGACAGAAAGATGAAAGGGTTCTGAGTCCAGGGAACCTAAAAAGGGATGGAGAAAAGAAAACTGAATAAAGCATGGAGAAAATTGTCTTCGATTGCATGGTCAGTTTTACTTCCCCTATTTTGAGTCACACTGGCATAAAACTGGATTTAGCCCCAAAATGTTTATATCAGTTCCCTTGTTCTTTTTTCTCATCCTTCTACTGGAAATTACTTTTCATTATGGAAAGAATTCGTGTTTTACCTCATTTTCTGTCTCTATATTCTAACAAATAAAAAACTAATATAAAATTAAGTCCTTTGCACTAGATTTTTTTTACGATTCATTGAATAGTATAAAGCCAATATTAGTATTCACATCACATTCAATTATGTCCCTAGCATGTGTCCTCATTTGCTTTTCCATGTGTTGGTTCATCACACAATGCTAATTAGGTCACTTCAAATGGCTGATAATTGACAATGGCACTTTTGCAGCTTTATATTTTCACACACAAAATCTGAAAATAAATTAATGACCAGCAATTTTGACAATTATGGTCAATTAAATTTGTCAACATAACATTTGACATAAATAATCTATATTTAATATTGAAACCTTGATATTTAGACTATATTTTAACAAGCATGCCCAAAGTTACTGGGCTTTTTATTTTAAAATAATTAATAAAAAAATCTAATATCGCTTCAAAACTATATAAACTTTTATAGCTTCATTTTCCCCCTTTTAAAATTATCATTTTCAGTTCTCGCTACCATGTAGTATAACTAGTAACCAGAAGTCAGGATCATTGTATGTGTTTACTTTTAATAAAACCTACTGTACAGAGTAAGAGAAAGTACTTTTCTAATCTAACCACATGTCCAACATGCAAATAACACAGATGTTATTGACGTAAGCATATGGTGTTGACCCTGGAAAGATAATTTTGTCTTTAAAGTAATTACTTTGTCATTTTGCATACTGTAGTGAAGTTACAGACAGCTATAAAGTTGTATTTTAAGATGCATTACTTGTATAAATACTTTGTCAAATACAGTAGCTATTACTGCCAAGATCCCCACACCATGAGGTAGAAAAGGCGGCTTTTTCTCATTTTTAGCTCCAGTGTACCTTGCTGTAGGTAAGCCAGGTTACATCTTGGCAAATTATTATTAATTTTATTAGTAGTCTTGTATTATGTAAATTCTGTGGCAAATTGCCAGCACTGTTATGGTGGGTCCTGTGCTTTCTCTTTTTGTGAGGGGCTCAAGGCACCATTTCTTGTCCCTGAACAGGGTATTAACTGCCCCACTAGTATCCTGGAGGAGGGGGAGTGGAGAGGGAGGGATCCGGGCCTGCCCTCCACTCCAGGTCCCAGCCCAGGGGCCCTGAGGATAGCAATAAACCACCTGAATTAGCTATTCCTTCCCCTGGGCTACTTACCTCTCCTACCCTTCAGCTTGTGGGGCTTCCTGCCCTCTCTCTACACAAGCCAGGTGTCTCTTTACCTAAGGTCTGGATCTTCTTGGTTCCAAACTCTCCTCCAAACTGCTCACTGCTCCAGTTCCTCCAAACTGCTCTCTGCTCCAAATCCTTTCCTCCTCCCCTATCTGCCTGAAGCAGGGGGGTTTATTAGGTTCCTAACAGGGCCTTAATTGATTGCAGGTGTTCCAATCAACCTGCTGCCATCTTCCCTAGTCCACAGGGAGCCATGCCTCAATTAGCTGTGAGCTTACATATCTCCCCTCAAGCAATCTACCACAGCTCCCTGACCCTCTTCTATCACAATTCCTACACCAAAATCATATAGTTTGCTTGCAGTGCTGTGAAAATGACTCCAGTCAATAGAATTAGTCACAGAAAGACACACACACTTTATGTTCGCAACAAATAAAATACTAGAGCTAAATGTCATGGTGACATCAGAAATGTAGATTGGAATTTTATACATTACACATAGTTTGTTATGCTCTTTTACAAGTATTAAATACACTATAAAAGATTCCTTCCCTGGAATCTTAACATGACATACTGTACCAAAAACAGGTAAAAGGATTGGCAGCAGTTTTCCATTGCTGGACCTTGAATCAAAATGGAGAGAAAATTAACAGTATTTCAGTATAGAAAAGCAAAACAGACTAAAAATTTATTTATTTTTACTACAACTTGCTTGACCACATTTTGCCCAAGGGTGTGCACAGGTCAAATATTTACATTAATGCAATTCAGACAGGCATTTTGAAATTAAGGCTCCTGTACTTTGCAACACCCTGGGAGACTTGTGTGTTTTGTAGTCATTTGGAAGTCATTAGTCGAGATAAAAGTCCATAAAAAGTATTGATGGACTTGAGAAATGTCCATGAAAAGTAGTAAAATGGACTTGAGAAATGCTTCTTATTTAGGAAATATTAACTGGATGTTTAATCTCTATGGCAATAGAGTTATATCAAAAATTGTAAAATTAGAAGGCTGGACAGATGTAGACATAGCTGGAATTACATTACCAGAATGAAATGCAAGGTGAGGTTGATGGCTTGCAACATTTGAGAAAGGGCCTTCATTAGGTTTTTCGGGTGTGTCCTTGTATGAGAATAACGTATTCACATTGATTTTGATCTCAGATGGTTAAAAAATGAAAAACTGAAGTGTGTTTTACATCAATGCACTATATTCACTACTTTATGGAAATAGTGAATTAAACTGTGCAATTAGTCTACATGCTTCAAGAGGAGGGAATCAAATTTAATAGGGAATAGCACAGTAGAGTAAAAAGAAATACAGATCTTGTATGTTTGTTGTATTTCTGAAAATATACACTAGTGATCTGTGTATATTGTAATAAATATATGAGCAAAAGATAATATTCTAATGCGGAGTACAAATGCTTTTTATCTTTATTTCCCTTTAACAATTGATCTGGCTATAAACTTCATCACCCACAGAAGCACCAGTATTCCTTAGTTACAAAAATTAAATCAGCAATTCTAAAAAAGAAATGGTAGGGGTCAGACGGGAAAGAGAGATGGGAAGGAAGAGAGAGAAGTGATAACTGGCAGACTTCAAAAGGTTTTGGAGATTCAGCCCAGATAAGCATCCAAGTGCCAGCTTTTCAAAATAGCTCCCATGTAGGCACTTAAATGATGTGATAAATATTCTGGATACTGAACTCTTTTTTGAAAATCTGGCTATGTGAAGTAACCAGATGTGATCTGAGAGTTTCTGATAATCTCACCCTAACAATGGATGCTGAACATGTCTGAAAATCTGACCCCAAAGATTTATCTGAGCTTATACTTCTTTAGTCTGGAAATTGGGCTAGGACTTCATTAGAACAGCCTTTCTGATGAATTTTTCAATCTTTCCTTATTTTTAGTCACATTAGAAATTTTGAAAGAAAATTCTTAGGGCTATTTCAGGATATATTGGCTTTTGCCTCTCCCAATTTCCCCATGTGTAAGCCCATAAAATCTCTAAAAGTAACCTTGTTCCAATCTCACACACGTCACATCCTAGACACACCAGAATTAGAATACTTAGGCCAGCTCTACACTGCGGGGGAGGGGGACTGACCTAAGATATGCAAATAGCATAGCTGAAGTCAACATATTTTAGGTCGGCTTACTTGGGCATCCTCATGGCAGTGAGTCAACCGCTGCCGCTCCCTTGTCAACTCTGTTTCTACCTTTCAGGGCAGTGGAGTTCCAGAGTTGATGAGGAGAGTGATCAGGGATCAATTTATCGTGTCTACATTAGATGCGATAAATCAATCCCTGACAGATGGATCACTACCTGCCGATCTAGCAAGTAGTGTAGATGTAACCTTAATCTGCTTGCAAGATCCTTTTCTTTGCATCTAGGTATATCTAATGCCCTAATCACAATAGTATCTGAGGACCTACCCTGTGATTTGGTGTGCTATGAAATTGTAACAGATGGAAACAAACCAAAACTCAAGAAACACAAGAACAAACAAGATTCAATCTGAAAATATAATTCCAATCCCAATCCCATACCCATTCAGACATTTGATCTTCCTATCTGTCTCTCTCTTTCTTTCCTGCCTCTCCTTTTTGTTGTTGAAAATGCCAACATTAGCACTCTCCGTATGAGGACAAAATCACCCTGTCAGGAACTAGGAGAAAAAGACCAAATACTGATACCCACAATTTAAATTATTTGTCATGATAGCAGCAGCAGGCTATGATGTGCCTGTTTTGTGAGAGGCCAATCAGAGAGGCTCCTTCACAGGCCTATTTTCAATCCAACTCAAATGTCTACTCCTACATACATCCAAATCAGCCCTTTCCAATAAGTGCAGCTGCAACAGAAGTCAAGAAACTTAGAGCTTCCCATCCTTTGTCTCTCCTCCATGCCAGCGCAAACACTATGTTCCAGCAGCTGGACTGGTACTTCATTAGCATCGGAAGCTATACCCTTCACTGAAGCATGTGGCTGGAGGGGCAAGAAGAAGCTGGCCCCACATGAAGATATCAGAGCAATGGGGTTCACTATGAAGATGTCAAAAAATATTATGTGTGTTCCTTGTGAATTCACTTTTCAATTATTTTGTCATCTTTAAATGATGCATGTGATAAATTGTATATAAGTGGCACTGCATTTTCAACCTACTTTATCCAAGTCTTCCTTTTGCACCTGCAATTATGTGTGAGAGCAATATAGCAATGTCAGTGTGGCTTAAGGGAATGAATGCTTGCATTCCTTTAGACTATATTACTTATTAACTCCTAGATCATCATCTAGATATATTTAAGAAGATATAGGCAAAACCCAGGGTACTCTGGCAAGTTAGATCTAATTCTGCAGCAAGTTCTGAGGTACTTTGGTGCAGCAGACTAGAAATTCTGTGGCAGCTTAATTCTAATGTTGTAATGGAGTTTTTTAATTAATCACGTATGGAAATGAACAATACAAACAGCACCATAGCCCCTTTGTTATTTATTTTTGTATTGTAACATTAATTTTACACTGTCACATATATCCATTTTTGATATTTTGTATTGGAAGTACAATGTACAAGATGTCAGGGAGAAGGTAGAGGTTTCGGTTGATAGATAGGACAGGTGAGACTTTAACACTTGCAAAAGTATGAATTGCAGATTGTAACTCTCTAGGATAAGCTCCTAAACCAAATGCTTCTGCTGATATGATTGGCATAGGAATAGTTGATAACGTTGATATTTAAATTGTCATTTTTTAAGTTTCAGAGTTAATAACCCATTGGGATGAGTCAGTTCCCACCTCTCAGAGCTATCTCAAATTCAAGAGGACCACACTGCAATGGTTTACAAATAGTTCACATTTTCAAAGTTATCTTCACAACTAGAAACATTTTTAAAAGGAAAGCTGAGATTCTGGAGCACAGTTATGCAGAAAGGGGTGGATTTTGTGGCTGTTGACTCACAGAATGGACAGGATCCTGGATATGAGACCCATATCTATTTCTAAATTTGTGATAGTTTTTCTAATTTGTTGTTGCTATTTTTTTTAATGTGCAATGTTTGTTTCTTCATTATAATTAGATTGGTTCTTTATATTATTTTCTTGTTTGAATTATGTCACTTAAGTATTGGAGGAGGATGGTCATGCAGTTGAAACATAAGCTTCACAGTCAGGAGATCTAGCTCTCCATTCCCAGGTCCTCTACAGACTTGTACATCTCTCCATGCTTCAGTCTTCCCATCCGTAAAATAGGAAAGATAATACTTATGTGACAAAGATGTTGTGAGATCTAATTCAGTGATGTGCTTTCAGAGACTCACATGGAAGGTACAATAGAAGTACAATAATTATTATTACTTTATATTTATAGTATAAATATTTTATATGGTATAATTTGTGTGTTATTTAAGAATGTATAATAATTTTTAATTGCTTCTAGCATAAAAACATAGCAGTTACTCTTTAAATGGCAGAGATGAAGCTATGAAGCTGCTTTCACATACAATAAATTCTAGCAGTACTTCTGCAAAGATTCATGAGTCTGGAAATTGCTTTCATATAGGTCATGTTTCTTCTGATGGAACTGAATACTTTGTATGTGGTATCAATGATATGTAAATATTGACCCTTGAGTTACACAGACATATATGAGGAAATTACAGGAAACAGAGACCTTCAGCAAAATCCAATATTTTATACCATTGTATAATTCAATACAGTGGTATAAAATATCCATTTTTCTCTATACACTGATTTTTTTCTTCTTGTTAATAACATTCATGCACCGTGCAGCTAACACTTAGTTGTGATCACCAAAAATTCAGTCAGCAGATACCAGTGCTCCGAACACTTCTATAGCTGAACTTTCAATTGATGTGTTGCTACTAAGTATTGTTGGTGGCAACAAGGGCTGGGCTGGGTTCAAATAGCTAACAAACATCACCAGCTGCTTTGGCCCATAAAACACTGAAAAGGTTAATTTGCTTTACCCAGAAATTAGATTTGGCAGTTCCAAGATATGCTAGATGAGTGAAGCATGTTTAAAAATGAATGAGTAAGTACATTTGGAATTACGAAATAATGATATAAGGAGAAATATTTAACAGGCGAGCTTGGTGGCACAACTGTAATTTGTTCAAATTAATTTGAAAGAAGGTACAAGTTTATATGACCTTCAGCTGGCAAGGGCTGGGTGAGTCATGGAAGAGATTTTTACTCCCACCCACACCATCTACTTCAATAGGAATGGAATCAGGTCCTTACCCTTTCAAAAGGGGAGGAAGAATGTCAGCTTGTTCTGTTCACCAGTCCCAGCTGTCCAGCCCAAAAAGCATATTTTTACCTGCAAAAAATATCTAGGGCACCCCGCCTATACCCTATTGAGGGCTCAAGGTATCACCCAATCAATTTGGGCATCCCCTCTCTTTCCCTTCTGAGGGTTCAGGATGTAAAGCACCTATCCTTACCACAGGGCTTAAGAAAAAATCTGGTCAATTTAAGTACCCACCCTTTCCCTCAGAGCTCAAGGTTTTATAGGTCTGCAGAGCTTTTCCCATTCAGAGAGTCTTACACAGCTGTGCTCTGAACATCTATTTGTTAGCAACACACAGAAAATATGTATACCAAGCTCACCGCTCCCAATATACAGACAAAATTCACCCATGGGCCAGTCAGGATCCTCTCATCTAGAGGTTCTGGCAATCTCTCTGCACGTCACAGTCATGCAGAGGGGTCAGAGTTCTTGCAGCTTGATGTTAATTTCCAGCCCAGAGATGGTTTCCAAAGAGCACTATTTTTTGTTACATTATATAGGTACAGCTAGGGCGAGTTAAATCCCAGGCCTACAATATGCTCTAGAACAAATACAAAAGCTGCTTTTTGCAATTCTTCAAACATGCATGAATACTTGTAAGGCTAATTTATAAAACTGTACTTAGGATATCAAAACTAGTCATATTTATCCTGACACAAGCAATCTGGAATTGCAAGTCTTCTGTTCAAAAAAAAAAGAACCTACTAAAAGTAGGTCTGATCATCATAAAATCTAAACAAGGGAGTCTGGTCACACCAGTATAATTAAGGATCATCATCTAGACTTTTAGAAGTACCTGTGTGAGTTAGGAACACAAATCCCACATTTAATGGGACTTGGGCTCCTAAGACTCTTAAGTGATTTTGAAAATCCCACTCCATGAAAAATATTTTGACACATTTGTCACTCCATTCTAAAGTATTGTTCTGGGATGAAACTGGCACACAAGGTCTTAGCCATGGAGTGGAATTTTTAAAAAGATTTTTAGATTAAGCATCCACATAAGGATTAAACTGCTCTTTCATCATCCCCGATTCCTCCAGGTTAGAATTGGGATAAACTGGAAGAGCAATTCTTTGAATCCCTCAAGCTCTAATCACTAATGTTCTGGGAATATCCTCACAAGATTTTTTCCTAACACTCTGTCTAGAACAACCCAAAAGAGACTGTTACTAAAGGAATCCATCCCCAATTTTACACTGAGCACAGTGGATGCTGGGACAGCACTTTGGGAGTTAGTATTGTGTGAATACTCATACAGTGCAGACATGATTGAGAATGCTTAAAGTTTTAAGTCTTAGTGCTTTGATCCAAAGAGAGGCTGGTGTACAACCAACCCAACATTCAGAAAGTCTCTTTAAAAATAACATGAAGTAAAATAATAAAGTTTTGACAAACCAATATAAGCCTTGAACCATTCTATCCAGTATCTTAGTTTATAAGGATTCTGAACTCTTTCCTCATCATGAAACATATTTCCCTTGGATTTGCATGTGTTACTCACATTGAATTAATGGTAGTTCAGTGTACAGAGTGAGGCAGGAAAAGATCCCTTTCCCAGCCACAAGCTCTGACTGCTAATTTAGGAATTTAGCATACAGTTTCTGTCTTGCATCTGAATATTCTTTAATTATAGCTAACACTGTTTCTCATGGCAAAAAAATGGGGAATAGTCACAAACTGGAGGAAGGTCCGATGGTTGATTGCAGTGATCCCTTCTGTCCTTAAAATCTATAAATAACCAGCTCTGAAAAAAATATCTGGAGGAATCTTCCTGAGTTCAATAAAAGATCATGTCTTATTAACCCTAAAAGTCATGATTTTTGTTAAGAAATTCATGCTTATGACAAACATGCAGCCTTCATTATAATTGATGTCTTCTGCTAGTAAATGATTTTAAGGACCTAAAACTCAATAAAATTGAATGTTTTTTTAAAAAAACAGAATAAAATTAATTACATCATAATATACTGCAATGAAACAAACATCAGATGAATACACATATAATTTCTCTTCCAAATTGAATGCAAAGCTGTGCTTGTATAGCTTAGAAGAATTCAGAAATGAGGTCAGCTTCTGCCAGATCAAGTGATTCTGACTTTATGAAGCCATTGTTCTGTGATCAGCTCCGTATGTGTCATCCTTCTGCTGTTGAATTTTGTTTTCAAAGTCTAAAGATGTCACTAAAATGACACGGCTGCAGTACAGTCTAAAAGACTGAACATTGTAGAACGTAATTGAAAGCAAGTCACAAATTTGGTAACCATTACAAATAACAGAACATGATATCCTTGTGATTACAGTCCAACCATCACAAACACTGTATCGCTTCCTGGATGGGTGAAGTCAATCACTGGGTTGTCCTCTGCTAAACCCAATCTTAATTCATACATATTTCTTAATGTACTCTAACAGGGTCCTTCCAGACCTTAAACCTTTTATCTCTTTATCATTTCCCTGCTCCTGCTTACTCAGGCACCTCATCTATTTATTCAAAACATATTACAAGGCAAAATGTGAGGAGAGGCATGGACAATGGCTCTCTTCTAGCTTTTATTTTACAGCGACAAAGAAGAGCTATGACCAAAAATCTGCTCTTGATTAATAACATTGTGCCTAGGTATTGCAACACAAGAAACCCTACACTACTGAACATCAACAGCTACAATCTGACAAAATAAGATGAGCAAAGGACAGTGATTGGTCCTGAACTCTGAATTTTGTGTAAGTTTGTCAGACCTTAAGAACTATTTTTATTTTTGTATATATTATCTTTTTATAAATATAAATACTCTCGGCCCAGAACTCATAAATTCCCTACAATAACATGCTAGTTTGCAGAATTATGAAGAAGAAAAGCATTTTTTGAAAGGAAGTGGATTTCAGAATCATATCACCAATGGATTACTGAAAACAATTGTGAGAAAAGGAAATTATATTTACAAAGGTAGACATCAAGTGTAATCCCACTGATTTCAGTTATACTACTGAAAAGTGTAAAGTTACTCACATGCATAAGTGTTTGCAGGATTTGGGCCTTAAAGATTAAAATCTCTGAACAGTGGCTTTTTAACCCCTACATTTCTTAATTCTTTAGAACCATATTCAAAATGCCCTATTTTGCAAAAAGACTCTTACAGTAAAGATTGTACCTGCGTTGTGTTTTTAATATACATATAAACTATACTAATAATAGGCTTTTTCTTCTGCCACATATCTACTTTTAATTAATCTAAGGCAGGGGCCAACCTGAGCCTGAGAAGGAGCCAGAATTTACCAGTGTACATTGCCAAAGTAATACGTCAGCAGCCCCCCGCATCAGCTCCTGCCCCCACTCCCAGTGCCTCCCACCCACCGGCAGCCCCACCAACCAGTACTTCCCCTTCCCTCCCTGCACCTCCCAGTCAGCTGTTTTGTGGTGTGCAGGAGGCTCTTGTGGGGAGGGGGAGGAATGAGGTGAGGGCATGGCAAGCTCAGGCGAGGAGGCGGGAAAGGGTGGAGTGGGAGCTGGGCCTGGGGCAGAGTCAAGAGTTGAGCACCCCTGGCACATTGGAATGTTGGTGCCTATAGCTCCAGCCCCAGAGTTGGTGCCTATACAAGGAGCCACATATTAACATCTGAAGAGCTGCATGTTTCTCCAGAGCCACAGGTTGGCCATCCCTGGACTAAGGCAGGGGTCTCCAAACTTTTTGAGATGAGGGCCATATTACATTTTTGAAGAGGCTTCACGGGCCAAAGCAACTGTGAAAAAAATTCAATATAAGCAAAATCTGACCCCTTTCTTCCTCCAGCCGCTGCTGCGACCCCCCCACCTTTGTTCCTCCGGCCGCTGCCGTGGAGGCACTCACCCCTCTGAACATGGGGCCACCAGCAGCAGCTCGTGGGGGAAGAGGGGACCGTGGCAGCTTCTCCACATGCCTGCTCGGGGTGTCTGCTCAGCTGGAGGGCCGGAGAAATCAGAGCCATGGGCCGGATTCGGCCCCTGGGCTGTAGTTTGGAGACCTCTGGTCTAAGGCATCAGACAAATTAAGAATTAAGAGTTTCAGTCAGAATTTCAGGTTCACACACTCTCTTTAAGTCATCCAGTAGTGACTGGTATTTTAGGGAGCATGTGGTCAGTAGGAATTGTTACATGTGAAACACAGTGGAACTCATCAGGATGAGTTAGTCCAATTTTTATTCTTTGCCCTTAAAATTCCTCTCTGTGCGTGGGTAGATGAGATTTTTTTTCACCAAAAGAAAATGTTACTTGGATATAGAGAGTCTGGTGATTTTAATTTCCTTTATTATTTTCATGGAGTTTCATGGAGTGTTTGTATGTTAGAGTGCATCATAGCCACGTAAGATTACATTATAAAAACAGAGCACATTGTGACAAATCTAAATTTACTGTTATTTGTTAATTGTAATTTAGGAATTATCTAAATTCCATTGTAACAATTTCTTTATATTTCTCCCTCACAGGCACATCATCTATGTTTTCTGTCAACTTTAAAACAGGATGAAAGAAACTAATACTTCATATCTACAATATAAACTATACAGATCCTTTAATTATTCATTTTGAAAGGTTCTAATATGAGAACACAAGTGCCATATTGTAAGGGCCAGGTCAGTTACTGGCTTCCTTTTCATCAACTTCTTCCTACATTATTTGAATCTGGATTCCCAAAGTGCCAGGGAAAGTGACATGGGAGCTCTTACATTGTTACCATAAGAAAACATTTCAAGAAATTCTTCTGAAGCAGCTTTAAAACTCCTTACTTATTTATTTGACAGTCTCCACTACAAAACTCATCCTAGACTGCTTCTTAAAATGCTCTTGAGAACTATTTAAATCTGTATTACTATAAAAATACTTCAATTATAATTTTTAGAATTACTCACATAGGGCTAAATTCATTACATCCACAGGAAATAATACATCCATCCACTTCAGGATCCAAAGTCATATCTGATTAACACACGGATAGCTTTTATATACTGCACAATCTGCTGCAGCACAATTGCTGTTTGTAACAGATCAGATGCTCATGTAATGCAGTTCTACCTTTATACAAAGGCAATGACCCTCTCAATTCATGGAGGTGCCTCAAATAGACAATCTAAAAGAATTGTCGGGGGGAACCCTCAGCCCAACACATTATAAACGATTCTCAGCTGCTCTTCTCTTCCAGTCCCTTATACCAGAAAAAGATCAAATGATTAATTCTCAGGTGTAGGCCCATCATTTCCTTAACTTTGAGTGAAAGTCACTATGATAGGGGTTACTAACCCCACAGTAAACTGGGGCCAGGCATAAAGGATTACTGAGTTAGGGAGCCCCTCCCCTCAGCAGCAAGGCATATTCCAGGTGGAGGGATAGTTTAACAGGACCCTGGTAACCCAGGGGAAGGAGCTATTGGCTGTACCAGGAATTGAGGCTGATGTCTGAAGCCGTGAGAGGGGTAGCTGAAGCATTAAGAGACCTCTGGAAGCTAATGAGATGTAGATTCCCATCCCTCCCCGTTCTCTTTGAGTTTGGAAACTCACAAGAGACTGCAAAGAACAAGATATTGTCCCACTAATAAACTAAGGCCAGACTTCTAAATCTGTCACCACGCCCCAAACAGAGGAGACACAGCAGAAGTGATACGGAGGGGACTATTGAGTGATCCAGACTCTGTTACACCCTACTAGGGTCTTGGGTCTGGACCAGGTGCAGTAGGTGGGCCCAAGCCCCCGATCTGGTTCCACTGTGTTAAAACCCTAGGGGGTGTGAAAGAGACATCAGGAGGGATTGAGACTTACTGCATATGACCCAGCCAGTGCCCCCTGTAGAATGGTCAGGCCAGAAAGAACTGTGGAGCCACTGCCTGATCACTAGGCCACCTGGCTATCAAACTGTTAAATTATCCCTCCATGTGGAGTATGCCTTGCTGCTGAGGGGAGGGGCTCCCTACCTCAGTACTTCTCTATGTCTTGACATGGTTTACTGTGGGTTTAGTAACCCCTATCCTAGTGACTTTCACTCAAAGATAAAGAAGTTAAGGAAACGAGGGATATTATGATGGGCCTACACCTGAGAGTTAATCATTGATCTTTTTCTGGAATAGAGGAGTGGAAGAGAAGAGCGGCTGAGAATTGTTTATAATGTGTTGGGCTGAGGTGTTTTTTTTCCTTGAATCCATCTTTTATATCTTCTTCACACGAAAAGCTATCTGACAGGTTCTGAACCCACGTAGACCTTCCTTTGTTGGTTGTGTGTGAGGAATTCATAGGGTTTGTGAACTCCCATTGTGAACTCAATGGCCCTTGATTTGAAGTTAGCAAACTTCTTCATTTACATTTCCAAGGCTCCAGTTGCATTTGATAGGTACATGCAATTACTGGAATATACACTATATAAATTGTAATGTAAGAGCATACAACAATCCTTCATTAGTTTTTATGAAGTTTATACATCAAGTAAATTCTCATCGTAATACTAACATACGCTGTTGACCTAAGGTTAATTAAGTACCAGGGTATACATAATGTAATGCAATAGCATTCAACAGGTTACAGATAAGTAAAGATAATGTCATTCATATTTCTTTTGAAACAAATTAACATTTGAGTGCATTCATACACAGCATTTCTTTGATATTGACCTATGGCTTTGACCTGCTGGCCTGTCAGCATCACATCTTTCTACAAAGAAACAGGTATGCTGCTTTCTGGGGATAGTGGGGTACTATAGACAATATTCATGGTTGCCACCCCTTTAATGGGCCTGATTAAAGATTAACTGAAGCCTATGACAGAATTTTCTAGATACTAAAAATAGACTGATCCAGGAATATTTTTTTATTCCACCCAGACACACTATACAGGTATTCCTAAATCTGTGACTACGCCCCAAAAAGAGAAGGCACAATGAAAATGACACTGGGGTGGAGGGAGGGTAGAGTACAACATGGGATGGACCAGGAAGTGGTCTGGACTCTAACAGTCCTTTGGTGCCTGAGGTTAGAGCCTATTGGAATGCGTGGGCCTGGGTCCCCATACTTTTTCTCCTCTGCCTCCACTGTGACAGAACCCTAAGGGGAAAGGAAGAGACTCAGGAGGGATTGATGCCACTTCATCCAGCCCAGTAGCTGGCCTCAGTATTATTTCTATTGTGGTAACACCTAAGAGCCCCCATCATGGCCCAGGACCCCACTGTGTTAGGTACTGTACAACCATAGAACAAACAGGCAGCCTCTGTCCCAAAGGGCAGACAATCTGAGTACATTTTTCATTCTGTTTTGATGGGGGGTAATATCCACTTTCTCTCATTTTTGGGGGGGGGGAGGAGTGAACAAACAAGAGGGGATAGTTAAAAGTTTAGAGGGGGCATCCAGTTTAATTTTGAATTTTTTTGTGAACATTTTTTAATTAAAATATTTTTTTCGGCAAAATTTCAAGATGTTCTAGTGTCTGGCTGTCCCAATTCCTCTCCAAACAGGTAACTTTTAAGGTGGAGTATTTTTCTCCAGGCAGTTTGTCAAGATGTAAAATCCTTGCTGCAGTTCATCTCTGTACACAAATTCCATGTTGTCCAAAACTTTCTGGTTCTTCCTATTCATGCTGGTTATTCTTCAGTCCATTTTACCAGTCAATTCTGTAGCTGAGAAGCCAGATCTTTTAGGATTGGACTTAATCATTCTCGATTCTCCTTCCTTGAGATGCTTGCAGGCCCAATTTTAATTATTCTTGGCCTGATTTTACTACTTCTCAAATGGCTTTGATTTCTGCAAACCACATATATTCGTTCCATCTCTCTATAGAAACTTATACCAGATGATAGTTTCTGTCCTTTGAAAATGTATCCTCAGTCCTGACACAAGTGTGTCTCCTTTGCCAAGAGAAAACAGGTTTTTGATTGTGGAGGGGTTTTTTTGAGAGGGAGGGAAAGAGTGAATCCGTGTTTCATTGGAAAAGACTGGATATTTTCTAGTCCTATTTATTGAGAAAAAGTTCATAAATCCTATGTGCCTTGAACTAAGGTGACAAATATAGCCATAAAGCTACTCACTGTTAATTCCACTTACACAACCCCCAACCAAGGCACCGTGTCTAGCCCTGTAGTGAGAAAAACCTTCCCGATCTGAGCAAACTGATCCTTCCAGAATACTGTCTGTTTCCTGTAAGTCATGCAGCATGAACTCAGGGGATCCAGGATTGTCAGTACTGAGCACGGGCTGGTTCAGATGGACTTGGGTGTCAATCCTCCTTTCATCCAGCTGATTTACAACACAAAGGAATTCCTCAGGCAGGTTCAGCTATAACTAGTGTGTACTAGTGTTCACTTCTTTGAGAGTCCCCATTTGAATGAAAATGAGTGCTTAATACAAACAATATCTTTAATGAGGTAGCAGAAAACAGCCCTTTTGCTGGTCTGTTAGACAAGGTTAAATAATTTAAACTCTTGAGGCTAAATTTCCATTTACACTGAGGCCCCCTTACACTGCTTTAGCAAGGTAAAGGTACCTTAAAGGCTATGGCTATGCATATTATATCTGTGCTCTAATGTGTTTAAGCCCAAACTCCCCTCACTATCCACACACCAAGCCCGCTGACATTTTTCAGATAAAATGCTTTGATTGCTGCAAGAACAAGCCTCAGGTTACATGAATGGGTTTTATTAAATCCATAAAATTCAAACTCCATTGCAACAGTACAAATTGCAGACAGAGTTACATTAACTGGTTTTATTAAAGTAATAAACTGCAGTAGCCCCCAAAATTGTGGAATAAGTAGGTCATAGCTTTATTACTTCACTCTCCCCATCGACAGCATACTGTAAACCCAGCATGTTAGCACACAAGTCAGTCTTCATTTTCCTTGAACATCAAGATTCCACCCCACTGATGAAAGGTGCACTTCTTGGTTGTATGTACTATTCCTGCAATCCAGCAGTGTTGAGTCCACTCCTAGCAAAATGGTTCTCCTTTTGCCTTGCAGATGTTGTGCAGTGCACAGCAGGCCACAAAAATGCTGATGGCCCTGGCAACACTGCCACCTAAACAGTTTGAAGGGAGCATCATCTTGCTTTCCACCTCCCAAATGCACGTTCCACCACAATGCTACAGCTACTAAACTTGCAATAGAACTTTCTTTTGCCAGGCTGTCTGAAGTCAGGATATAGTTTCGTAAGTCACAGCAGAAGAAAGTACACAGCGTTCCTTAAAACAACAGTTGGGACAGAGATTCCATTGATAATGTAATTAGGAGGGAATAAAGTCCCTGCTTGTCCATGAAGGTGAAGTCCTGATCTCCAAAAATGCCAGGTACATCCCAATTGGTGTCCAGCCATGAACTTGCCTCTGTGGTCAGCCAAGGCCTGCATAACAATGCAGTAGTGCCCTTTTCAGTTTATGTACTCATCTGCAACTTGTGGCTAATAAATTATGGGCACGAGTCCCATCAATAGCCCCAGCACAATTTGGGAAGCCCATTTGCTCAAAGGAACATTGTTTATGGTCACCACCTTTGGTAAACAACAGTCCTGATTGACTCACAACCTTCTACAACCCACACAACTGACGTGATGACATCAGACTGGTTAATCACTGACCTGTAGCAGTCCAGGGTAGTCAGCTTCCAGATGGCTATAGCAACGTGCTTTCAGACCAGTATGACTTCCCTCAGATGTGTCCTGGTGCTGAAGGGTCAGTACAAGCTTCAGGACCAGGAGTATCTGCGTCTTCATGCAAACGTTCTGGAGGTACTGCTGGGCATCCCAAGTCTGCATTGCAATGTAGTCCCATCAGTCTGTGCTTGTGGCCCTGCTCCAGAAGTGCCGGTCTGCATATGGGGAATCTGCAGTAATGGTAGCAGGCATCAGCTGCATTAATCAGGTCCTGGCTGCCATGGCTATTCATACCTCTCAGAGGAGCCTTTGATAGGACAGATACTGCCACCAAAATGTCTGCCAGTGTCTTGCAGATCCTTTGCCTGAAAAAGCGGTGGAAGAGTGAGCAGAAAAGAAGTCTTCTACCGGTGCTGGATCCATTTTTCTGATTCCAGTTGCAGGGATCATGCAGACCTGAAATTATTTAGCTGGATGTATTGGCAGGTCAAGTGCCAGGAGATGGACAAATTCTCCCACAATACACTATGAATCAAGCCCTAAAGCAGCTACATCTAGGAAGGGCACTGAAAACCTTAGGATATGTCCCCAGAAGCCACAGCATCTGACACATGTCAGCATATCACAGCATGGAGGTGCTGGTTCACATAAATGATGGCTATGAGCCGTGTATACCAATGCAGTGTGAACACTCAAAGGCCAGCTTGGAAAGCACAGGTTTGCATGTGTGGGTACAATGTCCTGAGTATACTCTGCAGTGTACACATGGCCAAAGTGGGTGAAAATTGCATTTACCATGACAACACAAAGCAATTTGGGCATAAATAAGAATCAGCCCCTTTCCGTGCAGAGTAGCATAATAAGAACTCATATGATAATATAATCCAATAAGACAATAAAGTGCATTTTATTCCCACCTTTGCCATAATAATATCTACAGTATATCTGTGCCATATATTGTAAATTGGCACAGCTCCCTTGAAGTCAATAGAATGCTGCTGATTTACACCAGCTAAGGCTATATAAAATGGAAATAATAATACTACCTCTGAGGGGTTTTAAGATTTAATTTGTTAATATTTGATTAGAGTTTTGAGAACTTGAGTAAAAAAGTTTATAGACATTCCAAGTATAAGTACAGTTTAATATAACCTATATTATGTGTTTACGGTCTGATTTATACATATTACTTTTACAAAAGTTTTTAGAGATATTAAGTTCAGCAGGGTTTTAAAAGAAAGAGCACTTCAACCTTATTTATGGGAGGCAATCATGGTCAATACAAACAAACACACATGCACACAGTGGAATTTAAGCAGGTGTGGATGGTGACCAACAACGTCCTTGATGATTTGGGTCCTAGCTATGGGAAAGGTCACCTCTCTCCTGATAGGATGCAGTGGTAGTTGCTATCAGAGGCAATTAAATTAATAGCACACTAAATTGAAAGAGTAGGAGTTCATAGTAAGGCATTCTCCACAAGGGCTGTCTAACTGAAGAACTTTTTTCCCCATCTTACTCATTGCTCCAGTACAGCTTGGGTTTATTGACATTCAGCATTATGTAACTATTTTCTCCATTTTTTTCCAGAAAGGGCAAATTGAATGACTTTAGGAGCAAGTGGGGTGGTTTATTGTGAGGTATTGGATTTACTGTCTACAAATTATTCTATTTGCATAGCAGAAGTCAAAGTATCTTAGTTTGACTTACCTGGCCGTCCTCACGGCGGCACGTTGACCACAGTGGCTCCCCCATCAACTACGCTTACTCCTCTTGCGGAGCTGAAGTTCCGGAGTTGATGGGGAGCACATTCAGGGATTGATTTATCGTGTCTAAATGAGATGTGATAAATCAATTCCTGATACATGGAACACTACCCGCTGATCCAGGTTGGATATTTATGTGTTGGATATTTATCCTTGATTATTGGTATGAAATGACCAGCACAATATTATTTGAATGTTTGGCTATTTATTTGCATCTCCAGTCACTGTTTTGATTTCTGTATGAGCACAGTGTTTAGATAGGTAGTTTAAATAAAAATAAAATATTCATTGATAAGGCTGATATCCCAGAATCAGAAGAAACACAAGAGGCAGGTCAGTTTGGTTTGTTTAAAAGCCGAAGCAATTAATCCTTACAGTTTCATTATCTAGAATATTTTGTTCTTAGTAATAGGATTCCCTGGAAAACAAGAGAAGATATCTCATGGACATACCAGCAGATATTTAACTATAACATCCCGACAAACATAATGAACACATCAGTTTACATATTTGGTATTTCATTAAGCACTTTTTAAAGCACTTCAGTTTATGATTACACATGCCAAAGAAGTAAATGTCCCTTGCTAATTTCTGTGGAAACAATATTTACAAAAGTTCAGAATTTTTAAGATGTAAAAGATTAGTAATACTTAGCAAACATGTAATGTGAGTGTTTTTGTTATCTATGTCAAAACATTTAAATAATCTTCATTACTGCTGAACATACCTATTTGTACCTGTTTGATATTTTCAAAATAATTTCATTTTATATATTTAACTTTCCTTTTGTTATTATAATATCTCTTCAGCCAAAAACAGTAGTAGTTTAATTTTTTCTAGGATGATTTTAAAATGTTGGGTTGACAAAAGTAATGTTTCTTCTAATAAGTTTTTTCTTAATTTCTTGCTTAAAATATGTATTTATGACAATATTCGTTGTTTCAAAAGATTTCCAGACATCAGCATTTTTTATATATTTTTGATGTCCTGCCTTTTATGAAAGTTTGAACAAGTGTAATTTTATAATTCATTGATTCACAGCCCAAATTTCAGGGAAAATAACACAGCATTTGGAAAATAATAGATCAAAGGGAAGTTATGAGATACGTATATGCTGCTTTTCTTATTTTAAAAAATAAAAATACAGATGAACTATCTTCTAGTCCAAATATGAGAAGCCATGAAGTCAAGATCTGATTGTATTTATACCAAGACAAATATTTTAAACTTCCTTTTCTTGGTTGTTCATATAATATCCATGCTTTTGTTCTATTAGCAATGATTCATGCAATCATGATGTTGATAAACCTGTGGTGCCAAACTGAAAAGTTAATTTTCAAGAAATCACAAGATCTGCTGTATGTGCTCATTATATTAATCTTAAAATGTAAAATTTTGTAACTAGTTTTAAGTGCATTGATGAGTACAGCTTATAAATCTGGTAATAATTATTTTTTTATTTAAATGTGATATACCTAAGAAGGTAACACTTTAATTTTATTTCTCCTGATTAGGCTATGCCAACAAAAACTTTCATGACAAAAATATTACATATTCAATAATTTGTCAATATAACCAAAATAAAACAACAGGATTTATGTTAAAATTGGACTTTATTTTCTTGCTTCTCTAGGGATCCAGCTCAATCAACTGTTTAGTACAATACCTAGAGGTAATAATCCTGTGTGTTTAAACAATAGAAATGCATTCTATACACATGCATAAACTGGAAAAAAATGTTTAAATAGTTTGTATCTAGAATCGATATTCTACATGAGCATTTCATTTTCTGTAATTATTTGCTGGTAATATAGTTACACTGTTTATTAATATTTTCAGAGAGGACAACTTAAAATGAATGGAAACATCAGGAAAAAATTCATACGCTGTATATTATTGAAAGTTTTTTTAAGTTACAAAATTATAATTCTTTAACATATGTATAAATATATATTGTAATAAACTGAGAGTTTGGAAGATGGAAAATGAAAATCCCATAAGCTTCTTACTTAAAAAGCTACATACCACTGATGTGAATTTATTACCTTAACTATCAATTCAAATGAAATTCTAGAAATACTACTTTTAAAAGGCATAAATAGAAAAAAAAATGGTGCCTGAAAAGAATCCAGTAGTAATGACCTTCTTTGAGTAAACAGGTATAGCTGGATTAAAAATTGGCTTTGAGTATAAAATCAACTACAAAATAAATGTGTGTGTGTATATATATATTCAACTGGTGTTTTGAATAATTTTAATAAACTTAAATATTCCTAGTTTTATAAAATTAATTATTCTGAAATTATATTTTCCAGTTGTATCTATCATTGTGTATATTCTTCTACTACACTATCTACCACTCTAGTTTAACTTTTCAATGAGATTTCATTTATATGATTTCACTTGATTTCATTCTTAAGATAAATCATTTGAACAACACTCTTATTTAAAAGCAATATTGCACCACAATGTATGTGGAACTACTACTATCTAACAAATTACAAAGGACATTTTTAAATTATCACAAATGTATGGAAAATCTATTGATTGTTCTGTTGGATACTGCATGGGATCTAAAATATGTGGTCAACTGTTCACCTCTAACCCATATTTATAAAAGAAAATACAGTATATGTTTTCATATGGATATATGAATAGACACACAACAATATACCCTTAGTTCTGTAAATGGAACAAATTTCAGAGTTGAAATGTAGCATGATATTACATACTTCAAATCTGTGTTAGAATCATTATCAACCAATATTTGAGCTGTGGAATAAAAAAAGTAAACTTCTGTTGAGGAAGAGAGAGATAGCTATAAGGCACGATATCTGAAGCTAAGCAATAATTTTTAAATATAAATATTTATAGATCAATAATAGGAAACTGATATTTTAAAAAATTGAAATAATTTAAAAGTTATACATAATAAATTTTAAAAATTTGTTAATTACTTCCCTGCTAATCAATCTGTTATTTTCTGTTCAGTCATATTTGAAATAGGTTTCTTAGTTGTAATAAACTGTGTACTCTTACTACAGATCACAAACTATTACAGATCCCTCAAAATAGTCTTTTGAAAAGAAGCAATAGGTTTTCTAATTTAGTTTTATTGAGATCAATTATTCTTGTCTTTAGCTTACCTCTGAATGAAGTTCTCCAATATACGTTCTCCTTGGATTCCTTTATAGGGCATTTCTACTTAACTAAGACCAATAAATATGCTCTGGCCTTAGCTGTATGGAATTATATTTATGTTAAAGAACCTCATCACAACAATGTAGTAAAACTGTGGATGGTAGTTAGAATACCTTATAGATGAAGACCCACATAAAGCATAAGTTGTGAAGTAAGCATTATCTTGAATTCTGACTTCATCTAAATAAAACTGAAAGCTTGTCATAAAGTTGAAATGATATCCTAGCAAATTGACAAAATTAATATATTATTATAAGTCATGAATTGTTTAATCATAAGAAATAGCTATACAGACATGCTATTTTCTTTTTAATTAAGTTAAAAGTCTCTCCATTCCAATCATTGATGTGTAATCATATTTCCATAAATAATTGTTTAAATAATAGGCTAGGCATTCAAATATAGTTATTATTTAAAATACACTCATTCATTAGTGTGGTATTTTCATATAAAATAAAAAATATAAATGCTGCCATAGGTAATTATTAGTGGCTTAGCTGTCAGTTAGTCAAATCAACTAAAAGACCAATTATTCTGATGATACACAGGTTGAAAGGCTGGTTAAAATAGAGTTCATTGTTGACATTAGGTCATATTTTGTGAGTTCAGTTTCTACAATTTTTTTTCTTTGACTCAGTTATTATAATGAGGGTATTTTGAATTTAAAATCATATACAATTACTTGTTCTCAGCTTTTATCTTTTTAACCTTGATTTAACACTTTAAGTGTAAACAGCCATTTTTAGAATCTAAGCACTACATAGGTATTCTGTTTCCAGAAAAAAAATAGTTTAAAAAAGATGTAGATAGCAATTTAAAATGCTTCCTGTTAGTTTTTTTCATTCCATTCATATCTCACTACAGACAACATGCTAGGAATCGTACATTAAGAGTTGCATTTAAACTTCATACTTACAGTCTGTTGTCACGGCCTATGCACTGAAGGAAGTATTCAAAAAGATTATCTATGAGGTAATCTTTTCAGATGTGTGAAAGTATTTTATAAGCAAATATTAGTAATGGGATGAGTCTGCTATGTTCTGCTGTTGGTGATTTGCTTTCAAAGAGCAGCCACAAGAACACAGATTACTTTAAAGGCTAACTCTGACATATCCTAAAATATCTATGCAACAAACCATTCTGCCTGAATTTTGTTCCACATTTTATTTTTAAACACAGTACTGGAAGTCAATGACATTGAATTAGAACAGTATGTCAGAAAATGTAGGCCTCTGAAACGGTCTTTTGTATGGGCTGTATGAAACACTTTGAACTTGTTCACACACAAGCAACCAAGGTATCCAAAGGATATCTAATTTTACTCTTCAGTTAACCTTCAGTGCCCCAAAAGATATAATGCAATGATAACAAATAAATCTATTTGGCTTCCATAGTTATCATGTAATTTCAATATGACAACTGAGAAAATATACTTGGCTGCTAAAATTATGAGAGAAAAGGAATATGAAAATGTTGTACTAAAGTCAAATATTAAGCACAACACATATCATGGCTATGTTCTTACTGTGCATATTAATCTTCTGAGCCATGTCTCTCCTTACATGTGTACTACACTGTAAATTAATTTAAACTTTGAAAACTGATTTTTGTTGCAACAATTGAAAAAGAATATATTCACATTCTGTATTATATATCTTTTTAAAGAATAATAAGCAAAGTACTTTTAATCATAATATGATTCTGTCTCCATTTATCACAAAACAAAATTCTGCCACAGGTAAATTCTACCATTGGAAGCAATCTAGCAATTTATAGACAGTCAAATGTATAACAGAATTTAAATTAAAGCTAATTAAATGAACTACTTTGGCTATGAGTACTGAAAATTATATAGATGTTTTTCAAGACTCTTATTAGGCTTCAGTTGTATAAATAACAATGAAAACTGTTAATGGAGTCAGTTTATTCTACAATATAACTGAAAGTCACATAATCATCAATTATTTTAATCTTGTTTGCAAGGATTTTATGCTGTTTTCTCTATGTAATACTAAGAATGAGGGACAATTATTTTGGCCAAATTAAGCTGTAATTGTGATTTTTAGTGAAGTAAATTATTGTTACTAGCTACTTGATATCTTACTTCAGATAGAAAATTCCTTAATTAAAATGGGATCAGTCTGTAATATAAATTTCAAATTGTCCTAATTTACAATGAAACATCATTATGAATGAGGGAGCATTATTTGAGATGGTGTGATTTACAATTCAAGTTTTGACCAACAACTATTTTCACTTGCAGCTCAGCAGAGATTTTATGTAATTTAAGTTGTTCCATTAGGTTTACTTATATAAATCAGACAGGAGGGAGAGTAGAAGACAACATTAAGGTAAGTTTCAGTCTGGTTTCCTTTTGAAGAATTGAAGATGCATCCCTTCAAACTATTTTACCTCATCACTGGGCCTCAGTAACAAAAAGTGAGAATATTACTAAATCCTACTCTACCTTTCTCAGTGCATCTCCAGAAACAGTTAGTAATTTATTTAAAAAGAGGGGGATGAACCTAAACAGTTGCAACTTAATTTGCATATGGGTGGGATTCTGTGCAGTGCGCCCCAGGAGCATAATATGTGAATCTTCAAAACTTTTTGCAATAAAAAAGGTAAAACTGACTACAGCCATCCTATACCATTATTCTTTACTGTGTGTTTGTGTATCATAACTTTGCATGATCATTTTGTAAATAAATATGTATTGTCTACTAACCACCACTAGAGAAAATTTCTCACAAATCTTCGAGGGCACTCGATTCAGGATTATCAGATCCTAAATAATGTTATAATTATTTAGACTACAGATCATCAAGAGGGCTAAACAAATAAGCTCTTTACTGCTATGGGATATAGTCTCTTCAGAGGAAAAACTGCAGAACCTTTTCCTAGTAATATTTTATACCAAAAAAAATAATTGGCAAATAGGAAGAATTTAAATTGCAAAAATGAACAGTAATGAACCGATAACTAGAATATTGCTTTAAGGTCCAAATACTCAAAGATTATATTAAAACCATTATTCTGTTAAGCTATGTATACTTCACTGAAGCCAGTGGAAAGGAAAACATACCATATCACCACCATTCCGCAGGCATTTTTCATACAACCTAGTGCAAATTCAAAGCTTTCTATGACTGTCTCCCAATAAAACAGCCACAACTATTTTTAAATACATCAGGAGTCCATGACCCCATAAGTAGTAACTTCCCTTTCTTGATGGAATGCGCATCTCACTTTTGTAAGTGTCAACAATTTCTGGCTGGCTGGCTAGATACCAAGGCATACTCTGTTTTCTTCCCAAAAAGGCCATGTCATTCTTATACAACTTAATCAGTGACTACATATAGGAAAGCAACACTGCAGCCTTTCTGATCATTTTAATGAGGACCCCTGGCTATTCAGTCATTGAAATATAATTGACTTGCTCTTCTCTTATTTTCATAATAGACACTCCAACCTAGACCACATTTATTTTGCTATAAGAAATGTCAAGAAAGATTGGAAGTTTTCTGAGTGTCCCCATTAAAACTGAAAACATGCCACCCTGTCTTTTACTTGAGCTGCAATCATTTTGCATAGGACTCATTATGCAGATAGGTGAAACATTGGCATCTTCTATCTCACATCTAACCAAACTGCAAGTGCCAACAAAATAAGCATAAGAAAAATAATTTTCTCATTATTATTTTGCATTTGTGGTGTTTGCAGTGCGTGTGGATGTGTGACACACACACTGCAACCATCACACACACATAATTCAAAGGCCTACATTCATTTTATGTAACATAAATAAAGTTGATAGAGGTTTTACAGTATAATTGATCATTATCAAGCAGAATTATGTCAGTTTTGATAAATAATATTACAAGTATCTTTGTATTATCAAATTATTAGCAAAAACTGCCCAGATGCAATAATGATATATTTGTACCTAATCAGAATAAGAATCTACTAAGTGTTGCTTGTTAAATACAATAATAAACTTTTCTATTTCAAATCTGTTATTTTTACATAGGTCCTCGTTATAGCAAATGGCCACCTTGTTCCTAAAATAAAATATTATTTATTATATATTATTTTAGCCCAAATTCCACATATATCTGGTTGGATTGTAACAAACTTAATTCCTAGTACATGAATTATTATAAAGTATGCCAAAGTCCTCATCTTAATACCTGTAAATACAGTGTAGTGTACATCTGTGCTGCAAAACTAATGGTACTTCTTCTCAACAGTTATTTATACATGTGGAATTTCATTAACCTGAGTGGTAAATAGCATCACCACACTGGGCCCTTTTCAGTATTTTAAAGACACGACCGCACAAGCGTCATTTCATAGCACATTACAGAAAAAAACAAACAAGATCTCCTTTCTCTCATGATTCCTAATGAGATTTTCAACCTGTCTTCTATGTTCCTCAAAATTTTCTCCTACTGGACTAATCATGGCATAGTCTTTATAACAGAAGACCATCATTAAAGTAATTACTACAAGGTCTAGTAGTTTCAAGCCTCCATTTGAACAGAGAAAATGAATTGTACATTATTATTTTTCTAAACAAGGTTTAAATTATTCCATACCTACCCATTATACTGGGTTATGATCAGTGGTCAAACATATCACGTGTTTTACATGGCAGCTGTATAATGAAATGATGGGAAGGGGCCAACAAACAGATTTTTTTTTTAATTCATGAAAGTATGTGATCAATTGACATTTTTCTCATAGGAATCAAGATAATTCCCTCTCCCATATTTTTGAGGCTCAAAAATATATAACTCATTCTCAGACTCCTAGGCTTTAAGGTCTAGGTCTAAGGTCTAGTCTGCCATCTTGCACATTGTAGGCCACAGAACCTCACCTGCACCTGAAATAGAACCCTAACCTCTGGCTGAGTTACTGAAGTCCTCCAATCCTGGTTTAAAGACTTCAAATTACAGAGAATTCACCATTGACACTAGTTTAAACCTGCAAGTGACCCATTTCCCATGCTACAGAGCAAAGATCAGCAATGTTGGCACACAGGACCGCAGGGTAAGCACCCATAGCAGGTCCCCCCCTCTTTGTTTACCTGCCGTTTCACCAACTGTGGCTCCCACTGGCCGCGGTTCGCCATCCCGGTCCACTGGGGGCTGCGGGAAGCGGCGCGGTGCTTAGGGTGTTGCTTAGGGCTCTAACTGTTCGGAGCATGGATATGCTATTTTATCAGCATAGGTATGTACCCATACAGGGACAGTTTATGTACAGTTCTAATACTTGGTCCATAATATATTCAGGCTTCCACAGTTTCATAAATGTATATGCAGAATTGCATTTTAAATACATTAGAAACAATGCTATATTATTTAAACATAATAGATTTCTTTACGACATATAAACACAAAAGTGATTTTCACGTATGCATTTAGCCTTTGGCTTAAACTGCTCATAAATCAAAATATATTGTATTGCAAACTTCTGTGTATTGATAGTCCCTTTGAAAAGCTTTTTTAAAAATTCTGTAAAATCCTACACAAAACCTCTTGTTTCCAATATTTCTGCTTGCTATTACTTGAACCTCTGTGCTTTGTTAAATAAACTTTCAACTTGATTTCACTATAAATATATCCAAGTGCTGTGCACTAGGCAGAGAGGCGATCTGTGGTGAAATTGGTAAGATGGGCTGGACTGTTTCTTTGGAAACAGCGAATCCCTGAATACTGTAAGTGGCCAGTAGACCAGAGACAGGATACTCCAGGGAGATGCTTGGAGGGCTCAAAGGTTACAATGTGCCAGTCACTAACCTGTAGAGTAACAGCAGGGCTTGCAAGGCATAGAAGGAAATGCTTGTGTTGTCCATGACCAGTGGAGTTGGGGAACTGACCCAAGGCAGACAATGACAAGGCATTCCCACACTAAGAGCAGATAGTAGTAAGGTGCCTCACATCCCTGAGTACCCCCAGGAAGCATCACAGAGGGGTTAAATGTTGGTTATGTGGGGATTCAGGACAGAGGAAAATGAAGGTGAGGATTGATGTTGGGAGGGGAATATAGTGTGTTTAACTAAAAACAAAAATGTGAAGCCAACAAACCTGCCTTATCACTCTGCTCAGTTTTGCTCTTCTTCTTACACCCTTATAAACACTGTCCAATATTGCACTCAAGTAGTTTTATTTTATATATATATTGCACTCAAGTAATACTGAGTAAACTCAAGTAAACTTGAGTAAACTCAAGTTTACTCAAGTAAACACTGTCCAATATTGCACTCAAGTAGTTTTATTTTATATATATATTGCACTCAGGTAGTTTTATTTTAATCAGTAGTTCTAGTTAAGGGTAACCTATTACTCAACAAAAGTAAGGAAGGCAGAATTCAGGTCCTTTGCTTGTATGTTGTATCCCTTTCTCCCACCTTTACTCTGTCTTTATTTTTAAATTGTACACTTTTGCAGGGCAAGGACTGTCTCTTCCTCTCCACTGAGAAAGTACTTAACACAACCTAGTCGCTACCATAAGACAATTAATACAAATATTGTGGACTATTCCAGTAATTTTATAAGGGGAAAGGGAAAATAGCAACAGAGAAAGCCCAAATGGGAGCCCTTCTTCAAGATCAAGCAGACGTGCCCTCCACATACTGCACACATTGCTACTTTTATTCCCTGGTAGGTGAGCATGTTGCAAGATCTGGAACCTTGGTTCTAGACCCTTCAACATTCCTTCCCATACACTGTAATCCATGCATCGGGAGAATTAATCAATGCAAGCAAAGGGTGTGACACAGATTATTTCCCCTCTCCAGAACAAGGAGGAAGCAGGAAACAGATGACTCTGAGTCCCAGTTTGATTTCTGACCTGTTCCTGGGGCAGTGCAGGTACATACTACCCCTTCCTTGGGTTGGATTGTAGGATTACATTCTAGCCCTAAATAAATGACATATAACAAATAGAATGTGGAGAAGCTTTAAAGTTTATACTGACACCTCTTTGTGAAAACCTGTATAATTCATCCATGGTTCCTTTCATACTGAAATCTGCTTTTTTTTTCAGTGGTTTTTTTCTTGATGCATGCCTTTTTATATTCTTCTTCTACATCTCTGTAAAAAGTGGTATTGGTATTTTATTTCTTTAATGTGGATGTATAGGGTTAGTATTGTGGTGATTACAAATTCACTGGTTTTGTATTTGTGGATTTCTGCTTTTTTTCCTTTTCTACCAGATTTTTCTTCTAACAAGGATCTCTAACATTTTTAACATTTATGGACTCAGAAATCAATTTCCAAAGCATACAGAGGAAAAAGTTAAAGACTATGTTTATATCACAGTAATTTGGGGGCAATTTGTGAATGGATCTTCAGCTCTGACTCCTGCACAAATACATCTCAGCTTTAGGAGGAACCAAATCAAAGATGGAAAAGAAGATGCTGATCATTGCCAACAAACACCTATTGGGACCAAAGTACTAAGAGAGAAAGCCACAGAGAGGTCCTATTTTGATTGTTCTTTTTTTATCTTCTCTCATATGTCTGTATGTGGATCCTTGTGCTTCAGTATCCTCGAGCTTCCCAGAGTTATTATGAACAATGTTATAAACTTAGATGCACACAACTGTGCACAAAAAAATTGTGTATACATTAGATGCACATGCAAATATCCTTTGTATAGATATAAATAAGCTATTTGTATCTGTCCCTGCTGGTTAGGCATTTGTAAGCCTGAGAAATGTAAGCAGCTCCTCTGTACCAGCCCAGCACCTTTCCTGCCAGGCTGGGCTCCTTCTGTGCTGCATTTAGAACTAGTGTGGAGACAAGCAGGAGGGAAATGGGCTGGCTACAGACATCAGTCCCTGGGGGCAGGAGGCAGTATCTCCAGCTTTTTCTACCAGCAATCTCAGATTCCTCAGATCAAATTCCTCTGATGTGATCAGAGGAATTTGAACTGAGGATCCTCAGATTCCTCTTCTTCTCTCCCCAGCAGGAGACAGAAGAAAGTTGAAGGGGGAAACAGTGTCGTCCCCCCAGGCTGTGAAGTTTGGAAGATTGTGTCCATTTGTAATATGGGAATCTGTTACTTCTGCATAAAACGCTTTGACTTATGTTGATCAAATATTCATACTAAATATTATTATTACTTCTTAATCATGGTCTCAATAACAGGATGCTGTTGGTGTTTAAACCTTCCCTCAAAATGGTAAATGTGAGTAAGAGGCAGATACACCAGTGTCAAGCGTTGTTTCTTGAGTGGACATGATCCCTGCATATTTCGTAGAGCTGATTGGAAGACAAGATTAATTATTTGTGAAAAAAAAGTCCCTTTTTTCTTTGAAAACTTTCTAAATTCACTTTTTTTGACCAACTGTTAATTATTTTTTTTGACCATCAAACCTTCACTGATGGAGATGTTCATAAAACCTGCCAGTAATGGCACCTCAGCCATGGTATCAAGCTGGACAAGAGAGAGAAATGGATAATGGATCTCAGAGTACCTTACTAAAAAAACAAAGTCAAACCCAAAAAAAGAAAAAGGGGAGGAATGTGGGAGGGAAAGTCTAAAGGAATCTCACAACTCCTGAAGTCAAACCAAACACCCAGAAAGAGATCAGACTCAGGACTGCTTGTCAGGACAGTTTCTTCCACCAATTACTATTAGGACAAGACACTCTGGATTAATTAAACTGTGCATCACTCAACAGTATTCAGCTTAATAGTTCTTCGTGCTGTCGATGTATGAGGTTACATCTCACTTGGTCACAGCTCTTCTCTGTGACAACACAAAGCCCTCGTACAGAAGATCAGACTATAGCCTCCAGATCCTGAAAAGTATTTAGGTACCTAGCTCCTACTGAAATTAATGAGAGTCAGGCACCTAAATACTTTAGATCTGGGCCTAGGTGACTTCCCAGTTAACTTCCTCTTCAGTCTGTAGCCCAGATGCTTCAGCTCACAAAGACTACCATTAAATTAAATTGCCACATTTTCAAAATAAAATCTGGGATAGCTTTTTACAACATTTTTTAGGGTTGCAAAATAGTTTACAAGAAACAAAGTTAGACTTCTTTTTAAGAAAAGTGGGCTGCAGTCTCTACTGCCAGATTTATTCAATAGATACACAAATGGAGGATTTTTTCCAGTAACTTAGTATTCTGAATAAGTTTATCAAGAACCCTAGAATCGTAGGACTGGAAGGGAGCTCGCGAGGTCATCTAGTCCAGTCCCATGCATTCATGACAGGACTAAGTATGATATAAGAAAAACTGAATAAGTGTCATTAATCTCTTCTTTGAGCAAAACAACAGCTTTAATAGTGTCTAAACTCATTTGATGTTTCTCTTTACTCGAAGCACTTCATCATACAGAAAACCCATTCCATTAGATGAGTAGTTCCCAAGCTTTTTACTAAGGTGAAACATCAACTGCATTTTATCTTTTTTTGCAACCCACACAGGGTCCAAATTCATGGAAAGAGCCCCAAATCATCATAAGCTATGAAATCATCTCTTCCGCCACCATCGCTGCCTTGTCCTCACCCTGCCAAGAGGTATGGCTGCACCCTTCACCCCAGCACCTAATTCCAGCCTGGGGCAGAGGGGTGGTTCCAGGAAGGGAGGGGTTGAGAGCAAGCCTGCCCCTCATTCATCCTGCAGTGGTACCTTTTGTCCTGTGGGGCTGGGCCCGGCTGTCTCCCCTCTCTGGGGCATTGCAACCTGGCGTACAGGCTTGCAGCACCACTTAGGTCTGGCCTGGCCACCCCTGTGTTGTGACAGAAGAGCAACTGGGCCAAACCTGAGTGGCACTTTGACTCAATGTGCGAAGTCACAATGCCCAGAGCAAGGAGTCAGGGTCAGCCCTGCAGGAGAGGAACCACCAATGCATGGTGAGTGCTGGGCAGATTCTCTCTCCACACCACCTCCCCCAGAACCTCCTGGCTGCAAGGGGAAATGACATGTATGCTTCAGCAGTTGTGAGAAAACCAACCAAATTCTTAGTGTTCATTAGTTCCAGCCAAACAAACGCTCTCTGTTGGCAGTCTAAGTGTTAAATACCACTGCACTGAATCTCATAAGAGAGGATGATAGTTAGACCATCTGTCAGATGGGACCCAGATAGCTGCGATATCCTAAGCAGTTCCAAAAAAAAAAAAAAAAAAGTCAAGCACATACCTGACCCTGTGAAAGCTCTTCTTAAACTTCTCGTTAAACCCTTGTGTTGCTCACGTCCTATCAGGCTCAAGCTGGCCCATACAAACTGAATATCTTAGACAGCTCAACCATGAAATCCTCCATACAATCTAGTGGGCTACACATCAACATTATCATAAAGTCTTATGTAAAAGTGACATATCACACTAATACTTAGCTGTCATATAGCACTTTTCATCCCTAAATCTCAAAAACATCTCTAACACAAAAATCAAATTTTATTCTCATCACTAGTAGAAGTGGGTGTAACATGAACAGGATGTGACTTTTGATATTTTTCCCCATTGTGATAGCAATGTTGTTTTACTTTTATAAGGTAAGAAATTCTATGTGAACCTGGGAGAAGACGATTGCACTTTAACTGTACCAAAAGCCTATGGGTTAGCACCTAGCATAAGAAGCACTTGAATTCAAGTGATGACAAGGAGTCATTAATTTTCATAGGGCTGGAATCTATTTCAAATGTCCCAGAAAATAAATATCTAACTCCCAGGAGAAACAGGTAAGGGGGTAGGGTCTGTAAATGGGGAAGACCACATAATTAAGACTTGGCCACATGCTCTACCTTTAACTCTCCCCAGTCCCTAAGCTATCACAAACTATCAAAAAGAAAGAATAAGATCCGTTAAGTAAGTCTTTATATTTCTTTCTTTTGTAACAAGTATTCTGCCAGGATTCTCAGTTTCTGATTAATACATTGTATTTTTATATTTCTTTTATTGTGTTTTGAACTTGGTAATAATTTCATATTTCAAAAATGATAAAATAGCATTCTTTTTACTGTATTTTTCCAATAAATTAATCATTTCCACCTCTGAATTCTCAGTTTAGAAGCAGAAATACAAAACCAATATGCCACAAGAAAGGATACTCTTGAGATGATGCTGGACACCTCAGTTTTGAGGATGATGTTGACAATGATAGTTTGTACTAAAAGGTCTTTGCGTGACTCTGAGAAGAATGTTTACTGTACTGGCCAGCCATTTGCCTAGTTGCATGGATTGAGTTGCACGTTGTTTCTGTGGCTGGCATTGTGCTTCCAGTTGCTCACGCAATTCTTTGCAAAGTTGTGGACACCCATGCTTATGATGTGGCACCATAAAATATGATCAATCACCAGTTGCTCAAAGGTCACGACAGAAATGTTCATTTTATGCAGATTTTGCTTCTGATTGTCTTTGAAGCATTTCATCTGAACTCCATGCTTATGAGTGCTGGAGCTTAATTTGGAATACAAAACTTGTTTTAATAGATGGATCTCAGACATATGAATTACATGGCCAGTTCATCTCAGCTGGGTGCAGCTCAAATGAGCCTTGATGCTGACTAAACCAGCTTTCCTCAGGACTTCCATGCTGGAACCTGAGTCCTGCCATTTGATACCCTGCAATCATTGTAAGTGTTGCAAATAGAAACTGTCAAGTTTTTTAATGTGCTGTTTCACACCCATAGAATAATATTGAGAGAACACAAGTATTATAAACTTTGATTTTTGTCTGTATACAGATTCCATGTTGCTTCCAGATTTGGTGATGGAGGCAATCATCTGCAGACCACTTCATGGTCAATTGTCATGTTGTTGTTCAATATACTGCCAAGATAAGTAAACTGTTTGATTTGGAGCATAGTACCTACCAAGCTTATTGACAAGTCTTGATAAGGATGTTGAGGAGCTCGCTGGTCCATAACCTTGATTTTCATTTGGCTAATGGTGAGGTCAAAGTTATGAGTCACCACAGCAAAGAAATTCGTAAGATCTCGTACTGCTGCTTCAGAGTATGCCATCAAGGCACAATCAGCAGCATAGAGCAGTTCCTGGACCAACTCTTCTATCACCTTGGTGTTTGCCTTGGGGATAGGAAAGACTAAAGAGCTTATCAGTACAAAAGCATACAAAGACTCAATTTGAAGAGCCATGGAGGGCTTCCTGTAGCAACACATCAAAGAACAAACCAAAAAGCTTAGGAGCAATTTGTCTTGGACAAATTTGTCTTGGACTGTAAGCTGGAGCAAGGACTTCTTTCTTTTGGTCTTTGTACAGTGTCTAGCACAGTGGGGTCCTGGTTCATGACCAGGTCTCGTAGGTGCTATGGTAATACAAATAATACATAACAATAATAATATAATATATGGTCCACTTGGGGCCTGGAGTTGTATATTTATTGTTATGAGTGTAGAACATAGAGGAATTAATCCAAAAAAACAAAGACTTCTGTTGCTTCTGCTCCTTTCAACTATTTCAAGGACCTTCTGTTCTTGGGACTGTCTTGCTTTATTTTATTTTAATAATGCTGCAGTCTTTCCAGGCACTTTCCAGACAATACATCTGTGTTCATCCTTTCTATCTGTGCTCTGCAAAGGAAGAATAGCTGGAAGAGCTGAGGAAAGGAAGACTGAGGGCTTACTGCCACTTCCAGGTGCTAAAAGGCAGATGGCAAAGCTTGAAGTAGTAGGCTTCTTTTGCGAAGACTGAAGATAATTCAGTAGCATCTAAAACATATATGGCAAAGAACTCTCCTAGGTGACAGAGAGGTGAAGATAGATGAGAAAATAGCTTATGCATTTTTTCCCCTCTGTTTAGGGCTCTAGAATTAGACTGCTTATTTGGAATTAAAACTGATGTTCTGAGCAAGCATGTGGATTGTTTAATAGGAAAACTAAGGACTCTTTTTTCATTTATTTTAACAGCAACATTTCTCTCCAGTGTATTCCCTCCTTCCATGCCTTTGGGAATCAAACCTGAAGACTCAGTGAGTACGGGGAAAGTGTTAGTAGTAAAACCGGGCCAAAACCTGTTCTAGTTGCTTCAGTGCACCCTGTTAATGTCAAAGACATTTTGCTGGTGTAAGTCAGAGCAGAATTTGGCCTGGTGTGTCTGGAAAAGTTATCTAATCTAGCAGTCCTGCAGCACCAGGCCTAGGTCAAATCAGACATTAAACTGCTCAGTAGAGTTAACATGCTAGATAACAAATGGATTTACAATTAAAGACAAAGTGTTACTGCTTATGTCAAGTTGAGGAAATCAACTGTTGGTGGGCTACAAGTAGAATTAGTCCTTTAAAAAGTAGGGCAACGATAAATAATAAAGTCTACAACCAATATAACAACAAAAAATAACAGTGGAAGTCTAATGAAGCATAGAACAGTACCACATTTGAACAGGGTTTCACCTACGATTTCCATTTGAAATTATGAGCATTTAAAAATGTTAGAAGGGGAGAATTTAATAGTCCACAGCGATAACCTTACAATTATTCCTATCTTGAGAAAAATAAATGTTGGTATTTAAAATACAGAACATCCATTTTGCATTCATGTTTTATGTTATGCAAAATCACAGCAAATCTGCTGTAAAAATAAATTATGACCATATTAGGCAATTGCTAGCATACATTTGCACATGCCTAACTTATACATGTATAATAACCAAAGTGCTCACACAGATCAGATGACACATGTTCAAGACCAGTTAGGCACTATAGTAGTATTAGCACCAAAAACAAACTAGTATGCCCATTGGTTATTGTGTGCATATATTATCATTATATTTGCATAAATTTATGTGCACAATTTTGAAAATTAGGCCCTGAAATTTTTATTCATCTAGTTGTGCCTAGGTATTGTAGACACACAGGTTGTAGGTATTGTTGTGCCTAGTTGTGCCTAGGTATTGTAGACACACAGGTTTTTGAATATTGCCATTCCTGATATCTGATTTGTGTCCATTTATCCTTTTTCGTAGGGACTGTCCAGTTTGGCCGATGTACATAGCAGAGGGACATTGCTGGCACATAATGGCCATAAGGGATAAATGGACACAAATCAGATATCAGGAATGGCAATATTCAAAAACCTGTAGGAGAGCACTTCAACCTCACCAGACACACCATAGAAGATTTAAAGGTTAGCATTTTGCAGCAAAAAAACTTCAAGTCCAGACTGCAAAGAGAGACTGCAGAGCTGCAATTCATTTGCAAATTTGACACAATCAGTTTGGGACTGAATAGAGATTTTGAATGGCTAGCTAACTACAAAAGCAGCTTCTCTTCTCTCGCTATTCACACCTCCAGTTCAACTGCTAGAGGAACACCTCACCCTCCCTGATTAGAGATAACAAGCTGGTTCAGCCTGATTGGATTAACCTTGTTATCTCCCACCTGGTTCTTGCCTACCTATTTATACCTGCCCCTGGATACTTCCACTGCATGCATCCGACAAAGTGGGTATTAGCCCATGAAAGCTTATGCTCTAAAAAATTTTTAGTTAGTCTTTAAGGTGCCACAGGACTCTGTCACTAATGCATTGACAGTTTCAAAGATATGTGCCAAATGCTACGATATTTAATATTATCCTTCTATAATCATTTCTCTTTAATAATAACCTGTCTATAAAAGTTAACAATGTGCGTCTACAGTTTTATTTTGCTCAAAGATGCTACGGTTGTACAGGTGGAACATCTTCAAAAATTCAAGATGAGTATATGGAAATAGCTGAAGTCACCTATTCTAAATCATAAATTACAAAATAATCTACTAGACCTGAAGAAGAGCTCTGAGGAGCTTGTAAGCTTGCCTCTTTCACCAACAGAAGTTGATCCAATAAAATATATTACCTCAAATTACCTCACCCACCTTGCCTTTTACTAGAATTCAATAGAATGTGGGGAAATTTCTTGGATTTTTTTAAGCTGGATTCAAAAACAGGTCTTGCATGTTCATGACAGCTTGTATCACAATGTTGAAACTAGTGTATCTTGCTTGTGCATATTACATTATTTTGTGAAAGAATGCAGCAGATTCAAACTCTCTCGCTGTTTTGTACTCCTTCTATTACAATGGGGCAGTAACATTACCATTGCTAATGCTGAGACTTGCTTACTGTAACAGTTGATTTTTGTAGGTGCTTAATATGCATCAATTCTGAACAACACAATCTAACATTTCTTGGGTACACGCTTATATTTTTTATTCTAAATTTTTTCTTTTAGTTTTGTTAGTGTATGGATGTATCTCATGTTTGAGTGCATTTGTAACTTAAGTCTGTATTTGCTTATGTGCATCTAGAATAAATAAGAGTTACATAAAAATACACACTTTTTCCCTCAAAATCACCAGTCACATTCAGGAAGTGACTGGCAGGTGGATTCCCAGGATTTCCTATGTATTTCAGTAAGAGCACTTGCTGGATTGGAACCTAAGGATAGCCTTCAAAAATTCTTCCCTTCTCTTTTTTCCTTAATAAATTTATGTTTGGATAGAGATGATCAAAAAAATATCTGTAAATTCTCAGAAAAAAAGATGAGAACCATTTTGCTCCCTATCTCAGAAAGGAAATCACATCAAGTCTGTCATGCTTTGTGTTACATTTCATCCTGATATGATTTGAAACAGCCAGCAAATTAACCCTAAACAATGAGGCTCATAATGAAAGCATTGTGAATGATAGAATACTGACATAATACATAGATATACACACCCCCTGTCTACCAATCTCCAGGCCTTATGTGTGTGACACACAAACAGAAGAAGCAGGCCAGATTTATAGCTGTTAATCAGCAGTGAAAGTAGAGCAGTGTACAGTAGCAGAAGGCAAAGACGACGTTAAAATGAATGTTACACTAATGAGCAACCAATGCTGCATCATCATCTTGATGAAAAATCTGAATATGGATCCCAAACCTCACTTTCCTCGTGCACACATTTCATTTTCCATATATGGTAAACATAGTAGTGTATATGTTTGTGCAATGACCATGGAAAGGCATGTATGTAGGAGCTGCAGTACATTGATGGACATGATTACTTGATAACTTTTACACCAGCTTCTCAAGGGTGCCTAAGCTATGTTTCTGCCCCACCCCTTTCCTAATCCTGTGAGCAAGTAGGAGCCAGTTTGGCCCCCACAACAATTAGGAGCAGCATGAAAGCTGATATAAGTTACCTTAGCTAGAAGGACCACCTGATGGCCATTCTGTTGGCTGAGGATCACTGAAATACATCCTAGAATACTCAAGGAGCTGACTGAGGAAATATTTGAGCCATTAGTGATTATCTTCAAAAACTCCTGGAAGATGGGAGGGATTCCAGGGGACTGTAAGGGGACAAATATAGTGCCAAACTATAAAAGTGGGAATAAAGACAAGCCGGGAATTGCAGACCAGCCACCTTAACTTCAGTACATGGAAAGATAATAGAGTAAATAATCAAGCAATTTGCCAAGACCTAGAAGATAATAAGGTGATAAGTAACAGTCAACATGGATTTATCAAGAACAAATTGTGTCAAACCAACCTCCCTTTTTTGACAAGGTGTGGCAGAGCAGGGGTAAAAACCCCTGAAATGCCCTGCCTCTGCAACTTAAACCCTGCTTCCTGGCAGGAGGCCCAGGAGCAGGAGCTGGTAGTATCCAGCAGGGGAGCCCAGCTGGAAGCCCTAAGGAGTATAGGCTCATGGAGTTAGCTGGGGCTGATGGACTACAGCTGAGGCAGAAAGCTGGCCAGGCTACAAAAGCCCTGACTCACCACTCAGTTAGTGGGAGGCCAGGCAGGGAAGAGGAGGTAGTAGCTCTGTCTCCTGGCTGCGTGCAAGGTGCCTTGAGGGTCTGGAGGCTTGGGAACCAAGACAGTGGGGTAACTGTCTGGAGATTGGGGGGGGAGCACTTACTACTGGGGAGCCATGCACTTGTACTGTAAATAAAGGACACTTGGGTGAAACACTGGAGAACGGTGTGAAGGCCTTTTATTGAGAGTACTGAGAACGCAGGGCAGCCCGGACCCTGTGACACAAAGTAGCAAGTCTTGTGGATAGAAGGGAAATGGTAGAAGCAGTATATCTTGACTTTAGTAAGGCTTTTGATACTGTCTCAAACAAACTAGGAAAATAAAGGCTAGGTGGAGCTACTATAAGGTTGGTGCATAACTGTTTGGAAAACCATTCCTAGAGAATAAGATGAGGAATACTTGTGGCACCTTAGAGACTACCCAGTTTCTTTCAGCATAAGATTTCATGGGCTATAGCCCACTTCATTGGATGCATAGAATGGAAGAGAAGGAAGATGTATTTATATTCACAGAAAGCAAAAAAAGTTGTACATTACCATACCAGTTCGAAGAGGCTGTTTAATTTGGATGGGCCATTACCAGCAGGAGAAAAAACTTTTTGTTGTGGATCTGTGTCTGACAGGTGATAAGAACCTTTGAAGGGAACTTAACTAGGGAAATGCATTCAATTAGTGTAATGACAAAGCCATTCACAATCTCTGTTTAGACCTCGGTTGATAGTGTCCAATTTGAAAATTAATTCCAGTTCCTCAGCTTCTCATTGGAGTCTGTTTTGGAAGTTTTTCTGTTTTAAAATTGACACCTTCAAGTCTTTAATAGACTGGCCAGAGAGGTTGAAGTGTTCTCCTACTGGTTTTTGAATGTTACGATTCCTGATGTCAGATTCCCCTCTGCTATGTACATTGGTCAAACCGGACAGTCTCTATGAAAAAGAATAAATGGACACAAATCTGACAAAAAACAGATCTATACAGACACATGCCATCTGGCTCTTTAAGCCCATTTTCTGTCCCCTTTGTATGGTAAGAGTGGTGACCATGACCTAGCCCATTCACATTTTTATCAAAATTGGGGAATTTGGATTAAATTTGTGTCTCCTTGAAATTTTAAATTTCAAACAAAAAGAACATTCAATAGCCCAAGAGGGGGTACTATATTTCCTGGTTACTTTCTTAATTTTGAACTAAAAAAATCTCCAAAAAACTTTTAGTACACTAATGTTTATTTATATCACTGTTATTCAGTAGAACAAGTTCTTGAACATTCTAGAATCATTCCCCTAATGAAATGGTTTTGTTCACAGATCATTCTGTAATAAATAGCCAATGTTGGTCATGGCAAAAACAACAATTCATTGACTCATCATTTTCTTTGGAGTCACATGGTGTCCTAAAGATAAAATGTTGTGTTTCTGAGACTCTTAAAATAGTGACTAATACACATGGGAATGTGGATTCATGCAATTATGTCTGAAGTACTGTACAAAGCCAGTGAAGTCACAAGATCCTTGGATTGGAAGTGCTATACAAAATGCCATTTGCAGTTGCCAATGCCAAGGAAAACATTATTGCAACTAGAAACACATCAAAACCAGATCCATGTACCTGAACCAGCCCCCCAATCAATTTATAACCCACACAGATTTCACAACAAAATGATTGGGAACAAAAACTGGAGATATTTGTCCCACCTCAGCCCACACACATTGAAGATTCAATTATGATGAGAACTCAGTCTGAACAACTGACAGGTTTTGCAACATAAAAAATCAGCCCTCGGATTACCCACCCTTAATTGCAACATGGTTTTATATCAGCGTCTGTCTCCAAGTGGATTTTAGGTGTGCCCCATAAAAAATGAACTGCAATAATCTAATCTTGAGGTGACAGCGACATACACAATGGTGGCACATTTGAGAGGAAGGCTGCAGCTTCCCAGCCAAGTGCAGATGGTCACTGTTGTATATGATTATTCAACAATAACTAGGAGGCAGACTGAGTCTGACAATATGGAAATATGCAAAAGCTAGGTGTCATCCATGTACAGAAAACACCATTTCTCATGGTTCCTTGCTAATCCTTGTAACAACCTTATTTACACACTGAGCAAAAAGGGATGCTAGAATATATGTAACTTCTCATTAAAAATCAGACATCAGGAAAGTAGCCAATGTTTTACTTAGCTTTGCAAAAGGAGGTAAGGGTGATCCTTGGAACTGCAGACCAGTGTACTTCATTTCAGAAGCAGGTAAATTAACTGAAACAATAAAGATACAGAATTATAACACACCTAGTGTGGCAAAGTACCCTCCCTGTCTCACCCGGTATAAGTCTGTTATGCCTGGGAGAGACTGGTTTGGGCAGGGTACTCCTCCTAACTCTCCAAGGGCAAGCTTTTCCTTCCCTTTGGTAGTTCTTTTGGCCGGGTTTTTTCCCTTCCAGCCAGGGAATGCTGCCTCCCTTCTTGGAGGGGCTCCTTATCCTGCTGCCCCAGCCTGCTGGCAGCCTCTCTCTGTCCTCCCCCCACCCCCCTGCTTCCTCACAGGGGAAGGTTTAAAAAAGTCTCCTTAACTGGCCTCAGCTGATCTCAACTGAGTCTCTGGCAACCTCTACTCAGCTGAATCCAGTTAACCTGAGATTACCTTTTCTCATTTGGCAAGGAGAGGGCCTTTTACCCTTCTAGAACTGCTTACCACCACTCCCTCCTGTAGCAGTCTGCTCTAGGTTTACCACATATCCCCGCCCCCCACTCAACACTACAGGGTTGGGCTACTTGGGTCGGCAAGCAGTGTACCCTCAACAGGCCATTCGCATTGCCATGCATGAGTCCGGACCTATGGTGCACCCTGAAGTGGAAGAGTTATAGCGACAGGAACCATCTTGTTACTCTTGCGTTTCTGTCTTTGTTTTGGTGCATCTACTTCAGAGAGGCATGGTCCGTGATGAGGATAAACAGCCTTCCAAGTAGGTAGTAGCGGAGGCTTTCCACTGCTCATTTCACCGCCAGGCATTCCTTCTCCACTACTGCATATCTTTGTTCCCTGGGCAGGAGCTTCCTACTGAGGAATAGGACTGGGTGTTCTGCGTTGTCTCTCATTTGGGAGAGGACCGCTCCCAGCCCTACCTCAGAGGCGTCAGTTTGCAGGATAAACTCTTTCTCCCAGTCTGGGGCTGTTAACATGGGGTCGGTGCAAAGGGCTGTCCGTAGATCTGCGAAAGCGTCCTCCGCTGCGCTGGTCCATTACACTAAGTCCGGGCCACGGGCTTTCGTCAGGTCTGTTAGCGGGCATGCCCTGGTGGCAAAGTGGGGAATGAAACACCGATAATATCCAACCAGTCCCAGGAATGCTCGGACCTGTTTCTTCCGGATTGGTCGGGGCCACTTCTGTATTGCCTCCAATTTGTTGAGTTGGGGCTTTACCAAGCCCCTCCCCACTATATACCCGAGGTATTTGGCTTCTGCCAACCCAGTTGAGCATTTGGAGGGATTCACAGTCAGCCCCGCTTTCCTCAGGGTGTCTAGTACTGCTCCCACCTTCTCCAAGTGTGTCTCCCAATCAGGGCTATATATTATCACGTCATCGAGATAGGCGGCCGCATACTTGCCATGTGGCCACAACAGCTTGTCCATGAGCCTTTGGAACGTAGCGGGAGCCCCATGCAATCCAAAGGGGAGAACAGTGTACTGATATAGGCACTCTGGCGTTGCAAAGGCTGTCTTCTCCTAGTCAGCCTTGGCGAGGGGGATCTGCCAGTAACCCTTGGTCAGATCAAGGTTGGACAAGAATCGGGCCTTTCCTAGATGGTCAATTAGTTTGTCTGCTCGAGGTATTGGGTATGTAACAAATTGGGAAACTTCATTCAGCTTCCGGAAGTCATTGCAAAACCTCACACTGCCATCCGGCTTAGGTACTAAGACCACTGGACTTGACCATTGGCTATGAGACTCTTCAATGACTCCTAACCTTAGCATTTTCCTGACTTCTGCTCCAATCTCTTCCCTTTTCGCCTCCGGGATCCAGTATGGCCTGACGTTCACCTTCACTCCAGGCTCCGTGAGGATGTGATGATATACCTCAGTAGTTCTGCCTGGCTTCTCCGAGAAAACATCCTGATTGCGTTTGATCATACCAATCACTTCTCTTTGTTGGTCCGGAGTCAACTCTGGGGATATTCCTACTCGGCCAGGCTGGTTGCCTCCAAGGGTGGTGACCCTAGTGCGACCACCTGAGCCTCTCTATCCTGCCACGGTTTCAGCAGCTTTACATGATAGATGTGCTCCAGCTTCCAGTGACCAGGCTGTCGGACTTTATAGTCGACCTCTCCTATGGCTTCTATTATCTCGTATGGCCCTTGCCACCTGGCCAGGAGCTTGCTTTCAGCCGTGGGTACGAGCACCATTACCCAGTCTCCCACCTGGAACTTTCGGGTTGTTGCTTGGCGGTTGTAGTACGTCTGCTGGGCTCCCTGTGCCTTTTCCATGTGTTCTTTCACGATAGGGGCGATTTGGGCTATTCTCTCTTTCATCTGTAACACATGCTCAATGACATTTCTCCCTGGGTTCGGCTGTTCTTCCCAACCCTCTTTAGCAATATCTAGTATACCGCAAGGGTGGCGACCATATAGCAGCTCGAATGGGGAGAATCCCGTTGAAGTCTGAGGTACCTCCCTCACAGCGAACAGTAGGTAGGGGAGCAGGGTGTCCCAGTCCTTTCCGTCCTGGCTTACCACCTTCCTTATCATGCTCTTCAATGTTCTATTAAAACGTTCAACAAGGCCATCAGTCTGTGGATGATAGACTGACGTCCTTAGGGTCCATACGTGGAGCGTTGCAGACAAATCCTTCATTAACTTGGACACAAAGGGGGTCCCCTGGTCTGTCAGGATCTCTTTGGGTATCCCCACTCTAGAAAAAATTTGAATTAATTCTTTGGCTATGGTCTTGGACATAGTGTTCCACAAGGGTACGGCCTCAGGGTATCGGGTGGCATAGTCCAGCACTACCAATATGTGCTTATGGCCCTGGGCCGATTTCTCCAGTGGCCCTATTAGGTCCATAGCTATCCTCTCAAATGGGACTTCAATAATGGGCAGAGGTATTAGCGGGGCCCTCAGGTGTGGTCGGGGACCATGTAATTGACATTCCGGACAGGAGGCACAGTATCATCGAACTGCTGCATAAATTCCGGGCCAGAAAAACCTCTGCAGAATTCTATCGAGGGTCTTGTCTACCCCTAAATGCCCCCCGAACAGATGGCTGTGGGCTAGATCCATCACGCCCCTCTGATGCTTCCGTGGTACCAAGAGTTGTTCCACGACTTGCTCTTGGACCCGGACTATTCTGTATAAAAGGTCCCTCTTGATTACATAATATGGCCCCCGGCCCTTGGCTCTCCCTTCCACAGGGACCCCATTTACCTCGACTACTTCCGTGCGAATATTGCTGTAGATCGGATCATTAGCTTGGTCCTGTCCAAAATTTTCCACTGAAGGGCCAATTTGTCCAAATTCAAGGGGATCTACTTCTGCCTCCCTCTCGGGGGAAGTCCTCGGGGAACTAGGTCCAGCTACGGGGTCTTCGGTGACTTGCACAGCCCCTCTGTCAGTTCAGCCTACTCCTTCCCCTACAAGCACAGGCTTCTGATATTGGGCCAAGATTCTCGTTCCCAAATTTTTAGCAGCCCTCCTTTCCCTCCAAGACTTCCTGGGCTTCCCGGGCGGGGAGAATAATTCCTGGGCAAATTCATGGAAGACCAGAGGGTTGCCAACTATCGGGGTCAACCCCTGGGTCCCACTGTTATCTCCTTCTGCCTCCTTTCCAGGGAGTAGGCTATCAAATCCTGGGAAGTCTCATCCAATGAGGACTGGGTAGGGGAGTTTTGGGACTACTCCCACCATCACTTTAGTGGGGCTTCCCAGGACGTCTATTTTTACAGGGATGGTCGGATAGTAATTGACATCCCCATGCACACAGGATATTCCTGAGCGCTTGGCCCGGGACAGTTGGTCTTGCCCGACCACCTTTCCCCGAGACCAGCATGACCACACTCCCTGAGTCCACTAGTGCGGTGGTCTCTATGCCATTCATCTTATATAGATGGATATCTGTTATATAGATAACAGGCCTAATATATCTATGAGGGGCCATTGCTATCCCTACTTGATTTATCAGGTCACATGGTCCTCTTATACTTCCCAAGTCACATTGCATGGGTTCTTCTAGATTCGGGCATTGGGTAGCTATATGCCCTATCTCCCCACATGCATAACATTGATAACCTGCTTGGGGCAGCCCCCTATTTTTCGGGCTGTTAGGCCTTACCCCCCGAGTCTTGCTTCCCCAGTCCTCAAGTCTCTCCGTGATCTCTGGCTGATCTTCAGTCTCCTTTTTCTCCTCCATATACCAGCCTGGGGTCATGGCACAGAGACTTGTCTCCTATTCTGGCGCCTTCCTTCCCCGGTAGAACGAGACAGTTCTTGGGCGGCTAGGTGTCTCTCTATGAGGGCAACTAGTTCGTCATAGGACGAGGGGTCACTCTTGCTGACCCACCCCCGTATGTCCGGTGGCAGCCCTCTCAGGTACCTGTCCAGGACTATGATTTCTACAACCTTCTCTGGGCCGTTGGTCTCGGGGCGCAGCCACTTCCGGGTGAGGTGGATCAAGTCAAATAGCTGGGACCGTGGTGCTCTGCCGTCCCGGTATTTCCACTCGTGGAACCACTGCGCCCTTAGGGCTGGTGTCACGCCTGCCCTTGCCAGGATCTTGGCCTTGAGCTGGGGGTAATCCGCAGCCGCCTCGGTCGCCATATCAAAATAGGCCTTTTGGGCCTCCCCACATAGAAAAGGAGCCAGGATACTTGCCCACTGTTCTCGGGGCCAGGCCTCTCACAGTGCCGTCCTCTCAAATGCGAGGAGGTATGCCTCCGTGTCGTCGTCCAGTGTCATCTTCTGCAAGTAATTGCTGGCCCACAGCGGCCAGGTTTCTTGGGGCCCACAGGTTGCAGCGTGCAGGGTCTTTAGCTGGTTCACAATCTCATGCAGGGTAGCTCGGTCCTGGGCTGCCTGGTCCATCAATAGTCGGTTCGTCTCCTGCTGCACTCACACTGATTCCTGTTGGGCAGCCATCTGCACCCTGGTAGCTTCTTGCTGGGCCGCAGTGGCTTGCATCAACGCCTTCACTATGTCCTCCATTTTTTTTTTCTTTCTTCAAAGGGGTGATTCGCCCTGCCCTGAGATGGTGTGCCACAAAGCCTCACAAAACATCCCACCCCTGACACCACATGTGGCAAAGTACCCTCCCTATCTCACCCGGTATAAGTCTGTTATGCCTGGGAGGGACTGGTTTGGGCAGGGTACTCCTCCTAACTCTCCAAGGGCAAGCTTTTCCTTCCCTTCAGTAGTTTTTTTGACCGGGGTTTTTTCCCTTCCAGCCAGGGAATGCTGCCTCCCTTCTTGGAGGGGCTCCTTGTCCTGCTACCCCAGCCTGCTGGCAGCCTCACTCCCTCTCTCTGTCTCCCCCCCACCCCCGCTTCCTTACAGGAGAAGGTTTAAAAAGGTCTCCTTAACTGGCCTCAGCTGATCTCAGCTGAGTCTCTGGCAACCTCTACTCAGCTGAATCCAGTTAACCTGAAGTTACCTTTTCTCATTTGGCAAGGGTAGGGCCTTTTACCCTTCTAGAACTGCTTACCACCACTCCCTCCTGTAGCAGTCTGCTCTGGGTTTACCACACTAGATAAGAATAACATGATAGGAACAAACCAGCACATATATAGGAAATTCTTGACACTCCACTCTATTAGAATACCTTGAGGTAATCAACAACATAATGTAAAAAGAAGGACTGGTTAGACAGAGTTGATTTGGACTTTCAAAAAAACATTGGTAAAAGCCAGGAAAAAGAACTATTAAGGAAAGTAAATACAGTTCTGGTATTGGGAATAAAGTTCTGTCCTGGACTAGAAACTAAAGGGGAGAAAACAAAGAGTAGAAACAGATAAATTTCAACACGAGATGATCTGAGAATCCAATTAGAACCAATATTATTTAATATACTAAGAGTCCATCAAAGGAGATTAACAATGAGGTGGCAAAATTTAGTCTATCAAGGCTGGAGATAGTTGTAAACAGCTCTAGAAGTATTAACAAAGCTAGGCAAGGAGCCTATATGAAATGAAATTGTCTGATGACATTCATTGTAAACAAAGGTTAGGTGATGCACAATGGAGTAAACAACATGAACTATGATAGATTATAGATATCTCATCAGGAAGACCGAGGCATAGTTGTGGACAACTCAATGAAAGTATAAATGCAATGTCAACAATGGTCAAAAAAGCAAACAGGCTGTTAGGTTATATTTCAAAAGGGATAGAGAATAACACTGAAAATGTTACAGTGCCATTATATAAATCATTTGTGTGCCCTAACCTTGAATACTGTGTTCAGTCTGGATCATCCTCTCACAAATAGACTAGAGAAGAAATCTGAACGGTCCAGGCAAGGCCAGTGCAAATGATTAGAGTCACAGAAAGAGAGATTTAAAAGATTGCCACAATTTTCTTTAGAGAGGAAATGAAAAAAAGTGACATTGTCAAGCTATATACAATGACAAATGGCATAGAAAAGGTAGGCCAGTTAGGTGCTCCTGTTTACTCAATCTCATAACCAAAAAGCAAGTGAATAAACACATTACAAGGCAAGACATTTAAAATGTGAAGAGGACTATATTATACCTGCTTTTTATAAGGCTCCTTTTACCTTGTCATCTATCTAAGTTCAATGTGTATTGTATACGTCTGTCCCAGCATTGCTACTACAATACTACCTACTGCATTTCAGGTTTGCCATTAACATTTGTTGTGTCCCACAATTTCACATCATGCACCATTTTTAGTTTTAGTTTCATGCTCATTCTGACTTTCTTTAAGAAATAAGTATCCATAGTTATTATTCCTGCCTGATGTCCATTTAACTATAATGTGAAATAACACATCTGATTGGGGCCATGCTAATAATAGTTGAGAGGTATATGGTTGCTATTTCCTGTTGTGTGCATTTATGTATATTTTCACAGGAGAGAAAATTGCTGATGTTCTAATATACAGAGACTAGGAACTTGGTAAAAGAATATGGGTGTGTCCATACTGGCTACACTTCTATTACACAGATGGGAATGTATATGAAGTGGGACATTATTCCTGGTCAGGGCAATTAGCATTTCCAATCACGTACGTGAGGGACTCTCTGGTCTTATTCAACTGGAGTGGAGAGTTTGGATGGATGGACATGTTTGATTAACATTTAATTGAAAGGTCTATTGCTCATGGATTGGTATGTCTGTGGGAAATGTCATAATTCTAGTGCATGATAGCAGCTGATGCTGTTTGTGATGAAAACCTTGGATTTTAGCCTCCGTGGAAAGTAATCCCTTATGGCATGGATTGTAAGACATATTGGCCTGTTCCCACTAAATAAATGGCTGTTTGGTGGTCAGGAGCTCAGCTGGGAGTGGATCTAATCATGCAGATCACCAAGGATTGCATCCTTAGCCTGCAGGGGGATCAGCTCATATTCCGTGCTTATGATATAGAACACCACCATGAGGCAGTGGATGTTCTTTATCCACCTTATGGAGAATACCCTGATAACAGGTGCTAGTCTAGATCAAAAGAAACTGGAACAGTCTGAAGCACTTAGTCTCATGGGCCTGGACTGGTATGGTTTACCTGCTTCCCATCAACTGTGGTGAAGAAGCAATGCTTTTGCCATGGAGGCCTTCGTTTGGAAGTGCATCAACCAGTCATGATAAACTTTGCAAACACACCTTTGGCAAAGAGGCCTTGAGGTACAAAGATATCACATACAACTCTGCCTTGATTTGTTTTGACTCAATGACTATTAATAGCCCTTTGTCTTTCTTTGTCCCAGATCTCCTCTTCTCATAGCCGCTCTTCCCTCCAAAAGATTCCTGGGTTCTTTGCCCATGGTGCCTCTCCTCCTTATGGGCACTCTCAGACCTCAAAAATACATGTCTAACAGCATCCTCATCCATTCTTTCTTGCATTCATCAGGAATCCTTATCAGGAAAGGCTAACTCTCAGGAACCAATATAATTTGTTCTACTGACAGTGAAATAAGTCAGCATCAGTATGTCAGTATTAACAGATATGGTGTATTCTAATCATTATTATTTATGTAGTGCCCAAAGATGCAATACGTGCTTTGTAGTCACCTTATGTAATAGGTCCCTACCCCTAGAGAGTTTAGAATCCAAACGGACACTATAAAAACAAAAGAATGGGAGTCTGACATGGATGTCTGACCCCTTAAGTGACTGAATATTGGTTGGTTTGTTTTCCCTTAAAGATTTAGTATTCTTTCTTCTTCTGGATTGTTTCATGTTGAGTGCCTGAGTGAATGTTACATGAATAAAATGTGAAAGGAAGTACATTCCCTTTTTGTTTTTTCTCCTTTTCACTAAGTGCTGCAATGTTTTCTCTCTCTCTTCCTGTCTTTTCCTACAAAGCTAGACCAAGTAGAAAAGTATAAAGGCCCATATTGATGGTTACTGTCCAAATCTGACTCAAAAGTAAGCCACATCTTCACAGAATCTACATCCACACTAATTAAGCAAAATTTATGTTAATCAGGGGTGTGGAAAAAAATCCCCTGAGCGACAAAAGTGACACCAATACAAGCACCAGTGTAGACAGCACTTTCTCCCATCAGCATACAGCAGCTACACAAGAAATCTTACAGTGGTACAGATGCATCCATAAAGCTGTGCTGCTGTAAGCTCTCTAGTGTAAACATAGAGAGAAAATAATGCAACACAATTTCAAATTGCTTCTGATTACATCAAATAACAATACATACATTTTGATATAGTTGTTTAAATTGAAGTGGGTGTTTCTCTTTTCTAAGTATCTTTTAATTGCCTACATAACTCTGTATGTGGTCTGTGGTGGTCATTTTCCAAGCAAAATAAACACTTTATTTAACTACAGAAAAGAAGTCAACCAAAATGCAGTACAATTTACACAATTCAAATCATACTATAAGATAATGCATAAGCAGAAATGCAATACAAGCTGTAAGACTTTTGCATGCATAATGAGTTCCACCTATTTAAGCAAAATTCTCTTAACAAAAATGCTGGTATATAAAGGGAAAGAAAATCTGTGGTAGTTTTAGAAAGCTGCTGCCACCTATAGACAAAAATTAGTTCCAGCACTAAACAATATGGATTATGATAGCAAAAGCTCTAGCCTCAATGCAGTTTTATACTAAAACCTGCATTGTGAGAACTCAAAAGCAAGCTAAGTACAGCTACAGAATGTCTGCTGAGTAAAATATCTCAGCCAACTGGAATTTCTCACATGGCCAGTGAGATTGTACCGTAACATACATCCGGCAAGCCATGCTTGAGCACAAATGTTGCAAAGCCATGCTACAAAAGCCACAGCTGCTTTAGAATGTTTGCCACCTGCAGATCAACATTAACATTAACACAGATACAGAGTAGTTTCAAATAAAACATTAGTAGTGCAGTGTACTGGAATAGCTTTCTTACTCATCCACTAAGTGGCTTTATATGATTCTCTCCCTCTCCAAAACTGTTCCTTACTGACTCACAGCTACATTATCATTGGCAAAAACAAACAAACAAACAAAAAAGAAAACCCTAGAGCTTTGTTACAGCACAAAATTGTTCCAGTGAACAAGCATCAATCATGCACATTATGCACTGTATAATACATTTGAGCTCATCAGCAGGCAGACTGCTCAATCTGTGAATAACATCCCTTTCCAAATCAAGAGAATGAAATTATACCACCTGACAGCTGTTTGCTGACCTATCTAAAATAATGTGGTGGTCTCAGTCCAGTTCCTAGTGGACAGGTGTCTCCATCACAAAAACCGTTATCACAATTGGCATTAATTAATAGCCTTGTTGACAATCTCAGCTGTGAGGCTAAGGATTGACTAGTTATGGAAAAAGAACTGCCTTTTGGTCCCAGTGATGATCCCTCCAAGCCAACGCATTGTATATTGTCAGAATAAATTGAGGAAGCTTGTAATGTTCACACAGTACCTGCTCTGAGAATGAATGGAGAACGTCCTACTTCCAGAGGCATCAGTCTAGCACACAACTGATATAAGCCCTGTCCCCGTTTAAATCAAAAGGAGTTTCATTATTGGCTTCAATAGGGAAAATGATCAGACCTGACATTCACTAACGGATAGGGTGACCAGAAGATCCATTTTTAAAGAGACAGTCCCATATTTAAGCCCTCCTGCAGATAGCCCAACTTTTTCTTAAAAACTGGCAAATTGTCTCATATTTTCTGTTCCCCCCACCCCCATCAGTACTGGTGGGTCCTGTTGCTGCCAGCCACTCACCCACCAGCAGTGAGTGAGGTGGTCCAGTAGCCAACGATGGGGGTGGGAGTGCAAGCCTGGAGCCTGCCGGTTACGTCACCTCTGCTGCCCACCCATCAGCCCTTTACATGCTTTCCCTCTCTGTCCCCTCCCTGCGTGTCATTCGCCCACTGCTGCTGCCCAGCCCCACTGCTCCTCCATAACCCCACCAACAGGCACGGCCAGCTGTGCAGAGAACCAGCCCCTGGTCAGAGCACTCAGCTCCCCAACAGCCTGGCCGGCAGGCTCCTTCCTTCCCCCACCGGCGCCCTGGGAAAGCCCAAGACTCCCAGCCCAGGGCACTGGCCAGAAAGAGCTAAGCCCTGCATGTGCCAAAGCCCTGCACAGTGCTGGCACGAGGAAGCCTCTCTGCCTCTCAGCTAAGCTCTGCAGTGGTGGGGGGGAAGCGATTTCTAGCCTGTTCATGCCCCAGATCCACAGGTTCCATAGTAGCCCCCAGGACAGGGGCTTAGCACCTTCTTTGCCCACCCTTCCCCCCCAGGTCCTGACTCCAAGGAGCGAAGGGCTGCTCTGTCCCCTAGGCACCTTCCTCTGCTGAGCAACCTCTCTGACCAGGTTCTCTGCAGCACCTGCAGTGAGGTTCCCTGTGCCCTGGTGCACAGTGCATCCATAGCACTTAACCCCTTCCTGCCTGCGCTATAGCCAGGGGACAGAAGGCAGATGGGTTATGCCAGTGGCCAGCAGCAGCCTGGAGGTGTTAACTGCCTTTTGACACTGTGCAAGCAGGAAGGGACAAGCTACTTTCAACTATATGGGTGCAGGGGGCGGGAGAGGAGAGAAGAGATGAGCTCTGCAAAGACACAGGCCAGGTCATCCCTTCCCCTGCTCTTCCTCCCCTGTGGCTGGAAGCAGCTCCCGTCCTTTCCCTTCCACACAGTGCCAAAAGGCTGCTGCTGCCCACATTCTGATGTGAATCCTGGCAGAAATCTGGGGGTAGGGAGGTGATGTGACCCTGCATGTCCCCCCATGTTGCCTCGGGAAGATGTGGTGCCAGGTATCAGGAGAGACAGGTCCATCCCAGAGGCCCAGTCAGGCATGGAGGGCAGAGAATACTGGGCAGGGAGGTTCAGGTCGGTCAGTCACCCCCGCCATGAGAGAGGTGTACAGGAGTGTGTGTGTCACCTCTTCCCGTATGAACCCTAAAGCCTTAAAGGTAAGAAGGTAGATAAAAGGAATCCAACTACGCAATATTTCTTTTTAATAGGGGCTGGCTCAACTTAATGTTAATTTGAACATTTGTATGATTGCCATTGAACTCAAGTAATTTTACCAGTTGTCCTGCATTCAGCATAAGGAAATATGGTCACCCTACTAATTGAAAAATATCATTGAAAACGGAAGAAGCGGAAGGAGGGAAAGAACCTAAGAGATCATGGCTGTTTTGATAGAATTGTTGATTTTATCCATCTAGAAATGACTTCCCCTGGACCTCAACAATAATGGGCCTGATTCTTCACATTTTACTCACCCCAAAACTTCCATTGCCTTCAAACAAGGGATCTCAACTGTTAATAACACTTTGTTTTTCTACACCCCCTTTAATTTAAGACTTTCATTGCTCTTTACAAATATTAATGAATTAAGCCTATCAGAACCCCATTGAATTAACTAATTTTGCAGCAAGCCAGGAATAGAGCTCAGATCTCCTGATTCTCCGTCTTGTACTTTAACCACTAGGCAATGATTCTGCATAACTCTCTTAAGCTTTGCTGTCAAGACTTAAATGGAGCAACTTGGGTATTTATCAGTTCCTGGTATTTGATGCAACCAGTAAAATGTGGCCTTGTTCTCAGAACTTAAAACATTGATATCTTTAAACTCCCACTCCAGGGACTAACAGGGAACACTGAGGGTGGGGAAAGGTGATAGGGTGCAGCAGGTATAGAGCTGGAGAGCAGCTGTTTTATACTGAATGCTCCCCTTCTAAAATGTCAAATTTCCAAATGAAAAATCTATGTTGGAATTAATGTCCCTTAAGCAACAATAACTCCTCTTTGAGGTTTCTGTCCATCTGAGTGGCTAATTTACTATAGCTGGTTGAAGACACTTTGACAGAATCATATTCCATTGGATTCTCTCAAAACTGAAACACTTTGTGAAATGGATTTATGGGAAAATCAAACCAATCTCCCAAGAAAGCAGTTTAAAAATTTCCAGCAATATCAAAATGTCCCATTTTGATATTTTCAGAATGAAACATTTCAATTTTTCAGTTTGAAAAGATTTTTCATTTTTCATATTTTAATTTTGGATTATATTAACATTTTGTCAATCCACAACCTTTCAATCAACCTGAAACCAAAAAAATGTCAGAATTTTCCTTTGAGGAAAATTCCAAAATTTTCCATTATCAGTCCAATTTGAAATGAAGCCAAATTTCAAAATCCTTTGTGGAATTTCTGAACTCTGTGTAGCCTTACTAATTACTACACAGTTCCAGAGGCAGCAATGCAGTCCCTTGTACCTCACCTGTCTCATCTCGCTTCTTTCTGTTACCTAAACTCATCAGATGGGTCATATTCAACTGCTGCCTCAGGTTCCTTTCCTTGAGCTTTAGCTTCAATCCCCTCTAATGTGAAATCACACTCACCAAAGTCTCTAATGATCTCCTGGTGGTCAGGAGCTCTACTTCATTTTTATCCTCCTCAACCTCTCCTACTGCTATTGTCACAGTCTGCTTCACTTCTCAACATTTTGTCCTCGTTAGGTTGATTCTCCTCCTAACACTTTAGCTCTTATTACTGTCATCCACCTTTGGTCCTGGTTTTGTACTTGGATGATGTGCAAACAGGAACGGGGTACCTCATAGTCTTTGATGGTTCCAAAGTTTCTGTTATGTAGGCTCATTTTGTAGTGCTGCTGGTAAGTGCCCGACTCCTCCTTCTAGTGTGCTAAAGAATACATGTATTTGGTGGTGGCTCCACTGAAACAAGGGATTAACCACACTAAGGCAATGGCTACCATACCTGAATACAAATAATTCAGACTCACACAACAAACTAATTAAAAACAGCATCTATAAACTTTATATAAAGATTTAAGAAAAATATACAACCAATAATAATATTAAATTATTTAAATGCTTGGAGATATTAATAATTTTATTATTACTGGCTACCCCTGGGGATCACTGGAGAGTGACTAGCCATCTGCTCCCTCCTGGACCCATGTTGGCAGTTTTATAGTTTGGAACCTACAGGGGCAGATGTAAGCAGATCAGGTCCCTGGATCCAAAGCCTAGAACCTGGTGTGGGCTGGCTTCAGGGCGAGCAGGCTACAGGTCGTGGCAGGAAAGTTGGGCTGTCTCCTCCTGCTACTGGCAAGCAGATTGCAGGAGGAGCAGATTGTCTGCTCCTTGAGGCTTTTTGGCAGGCTGAGGGTAAAAACAGGCCAGTTGCTTGGTCTGGAAATACTGCGGTCAGAGTAGTGTGGGGACTAAAATTGCCCTGCTGGCTGGCTGTAAGGAGACCTTCTCATCTCCCTGCTGGCCGCTGCCACGTGGAGGGAATGTAGGCTATTTATAACCTCTCTCCTGCTTTCCTGGGCATCCCAGGCTCTGCTCATGGCCAGAGACTACTTGCAGTGTTGTCTGACTGTCCTCTACCCTCTAACTGTCTGCTGCTGATGATGGCTATTGTCTCCCTTCTTCCCACTGGCTGAGGGAAGAGGGTTGCCAGGGTGACTGGGAGGAGTGTCATGTTCCCCCCATTTCAGCTCCCCGGGGGAAGTCAACAGCACAGAACTCGGTCATCGACCCCACAGGGGCCCTTGACAGGTGTCTTTTCTCTGGGGGCACAGCTGCCTTGCTAAGGGGGTGGCAGCTTCAGTACAGCATCACTTTTGCACAGTTCTCTTCCTTTTTTCTCTCTCTCTTTCTCTCTGTCTAGGGTGACCATACATCCTGTTTTGACCAGGACAGTCCCTTTTTTAAGCCCTGTCCCGGCTGTCCCAACATTTCTGGCAAAACTGGGCATTTATCCCGTTTGCTCTTGCCAACTGATCATCAGGCAGGAGGCAGGGAGGGCTCGGGTCAGTCCACCCTGCAGAAGATGCGGGGAGAGGGAGACCTTGTGCCAATTCCATGGGATGTCCCATTTTCCATTTGGGAAAGTATGGTCACCCTATTTCTGACTGATGGTGTCCCACAGGTCTCTATCCTTGCCTCCTCTTATCCCCTTCTTACTTTCCACACTTTCTTTAGGCAATACCACTTTCTCACAGAACTTCAACCACCATCTCTAACCCTGTCTTCTTCCATCCCATCTGCCATCTCAGCCTGACTCTGTGACACATTGTCTTAGATATCTCACCATCCTCTCAATTTGAACTCTGGCTCCGATCCCAGACTGCATCGAAGCTGCACTCTCCCATGTCACATATAATCACAGAAATGGGGGTGGAGGTCTGGAAGGGACCTCACGAGGTCATCAAGTCCAGCCCCCTACACTGAGGCAGGACCAAGTAAACCTAGGTCACCTCTGTCAGGTGCTTGGCCAACCTTTCTTTAAAACTTCTAATTATGGGTATCCTTCCTCCCCCGCCCCCCTTGAAATTCTATTCTGGAGTTTAACTACGCTTATAGTTGGAAAGGTTTTCCTAATATCTAACCTAAATCTCCCTTGCTGCAGATTAAGCTCATTACTTCTTGCCCTACCTTCAGTGGACATGGAGCATTTGATCACCATCATCTTTATTCTGGGCCTTTACATATCTGATTACTTTTATTAGGTCCCTTCTCAGTCTTTTCTTAAGACTAAACATATCCAGTTTTTTAAACCTTTCCTCAGAGGTCAGGTTTTCTAAACTATTTATATTTTTTGTTGCTGTCCTCTGAAATCTCTCCAACTTGTCCACATCCTTCCTAAAGTGCATCTCCCAGAATTGGACACAGCACTCCAACTAAGGCCGCATCAATACTGAGGAGATCAGGATAATTTCCTCTTGTGTCTTACATACAACACTCCTGTTAATATACCCCAGAATTACATTAGCCTTTTTCTCAACTGCATTTCATTGATTCATATTCAACTATAACCCCAGATCCTTTTCTGAAGTACTATCACCTAGCCATTTAGTCCACATTTCATAGTTTGTGCATTTGATATTTTCCTTCCTAGCTGTACTACAGTACTTTGCACTTGTCTCTATTGCATCTTGCTGATTTCAGACCAATTCTCCAATTTGTCAAAGTCATTTTGAATTCTAATCCTATCATCCAAAGTGTTTGCAACCCCTCTCAGATTGGTGTCATCAACAAATTTTATAAGCATGCTCTCCACTCCATTATCCAAGTCATTTATGAAAACACTGAATAGCTCTAAACCCAGGGCAGATATGCTTTCCCAGTTTGACAGTGAACCACTGATAACTACTCTTTGAGCACAGTCTTTCAACCAGTTGTCCACCACCTATATAGTAATTTCATCTAATACACATTTCCCTAGTTTGCTTCTGAGAATGTCATGTGGGACAGTGTCAAAAGCCTTACTAAAATCAAGATATATTGTATCTACTTCTTCCCCCCAAGTGCTGTAGGTCAGTAACCCTGTCAAAAAAGGAAATTAGGTTAGTTTGCCATGATTTGTTCTTGACAAATCCATGCTGACTGTTCCTTATAACTCCATTATCCTCCAAGTGCTTACAAATTGATAGTTTAATAATTTGTTTCAGTCTCTTTCCAGATATAAAGGTTATACTGAATGTCCTATAATTTCCTGAATCCTCTTTGTTCCCCTTCTTAAAGATAGGTAATATGATTTGGCTTGTGTTCCTTCTCTCTTGTTGTTAGTATTAATTGTGTTGAGGATCATTAAGCTTTTTAGTGAAGGCTGAAGCAAAATAGGCATCACACATCTCAGCCTTCTTAATGTCATCAGTTATTACCTCTCCTTCCCTACTAAGTAGAGAACCTTTGACCTTTGACTTTCTTTTGCTCATCCTGTATTGAAAGAACCTCTTCATCTTGCCTTTCATGACCGTTGCTAGTTGTAACTCATTTTGTGCCTCAGCCTTTCTGACTTTGTCTCCACATGCTTGTGCTAATGTTTTGTACTCTTCTTTAGCAATTTGTCCATAAACAAGCTGCACCGTAATTAGCCAGTTCTTCCAAAATCTCCCTAAGATTTGTCCTTTTCTTTCTATCTTTAAATCTCCTCCAGGCCTCCATCGTCTCCTATCATCAGTGCTGCAAGGTATTCCTCTCTGACACTCAGCTTGACCGTCTTCAATCCATACAAAATGCTACCACTTGTATACTTCTCCAACAAATGTCTCCATGGTTTTTTTCCATTTATATACATATATATACACACACACACACACATATATATACACACACACACATATATATAGTGCCTTTAATAGCCAAAATCTTAATTTATTTGTGTTTGCTGCAGATTGCTCCAGCTTCAACAATTTTGAACTTGGTATGGAACTTGCTTTTGTCATCTGCTTCAGATTTCTAATCACTCCCAAAGTATCATATATGTGAACCTCTTTGACAGATAAGTGACCCTAAACTGACAGCATAAACCTTTCTCTGCCCCAGCTGCATTATAAGTGCATCGTGCCCCACTTTCCATGTGCTAAAATGGCATTAAACTGTATATAGTTATCAAGTCAAGCCATAAATCATAACCCCCTATATTCTGTTTTCTAGTCAGAGTCTCTGCCAGTCTCCTTCTGGATTTTCAGCATATCTGAGCCAGGAATCACAGCCATGAGTGACTCACACATTACAGTCTGTATCCAGGTAACAGAATAAATCAAAGTACCCTGTATTTCTCTCGATCATGAATGCAAATCAAATCCAGAATATGGATGTTGCTGACTATTTTGCCACCTTATGCCTCTCTCCCATTTAGACTCCCTTTTAATCATCAGTGTCCCTTTCACTTCACCTTTTGGTAAACATATTCAGAAATTATCTGGAAAAAGGAGTAAGCAGTGAGATGGCAAAATTTGCAGATGATACAAAACTACTCAAGATAGTTAAGTCCCAAGCAGTCTCTGAAGAGCTACAAAAGGATCTCATAAAACCGGGTGACTGGGCAACAAAATGGCAGATGAAAATTAATGTTGATAAATGCAAAGTAATACACACTGGAAATTATAACCCGAACTATACATATAAAATGTTGGGGTCTAAATTTAGTTGTTACCACTCAAGAAAGATCTTAGAATCACTGTGGATAGTTCTCTGAAAACATCTACTCAATGTGCAATGGCAGTCAAAAAAGTGAACAGAATGTTGGGAATCACTAAGAAAGGAATAGATAATAGGACTGTAAATATCATATTGCCTCTATATAAATCCATGGTATCTTGAATACTGCATGCTGAAAAGGTTCAGAAAAGGGCAACAAAAATGATTAGGGGTATGGAATAGCTGCCATTTGAGAAGAGATTAAGAAGACTGGGACTTCTCAGCTTGGAAAAGAGACGACTAAGGGAGGATATGATTGAGGCCTATGAAATCATGACTGGTGTGGAGAAAGTAAATAAGAAAATGTTGTTTACTCCTTCTCATAACATGAGAATTAGAGGTCATCAAATGAAATTAATAGGCCTCAAGTTTAAAACAAACAAAGTAAAATATTTCTTCACACAATGCAGTCAACCTGTGGAACCCTTTGCTAGAGGATTTTGTGAAGAACATGACTATTACAGGGTTCAAAAAATACCTAGATAAGTTCATGGAGGATAGGCTCATCAATGGCTATTACCCAGGATGGGCAGGGATGGTGTCCCTAGCCTATGTTTGCCAGAGGCTGGGAATGGGTGACAGAGGATAGGTTATTTGATGGTTACCTGTTCAGTTCATTCCCTCTGGGATGCCAGGCATTGACCACTGTCAGAAGACAGGATACTGGGCTAGATGAACCTCTGGTCTGACCCTGTATGGCCATTTTTATGTTCTTAGAACCAACTTTAAAGTTACAGTATTTTCTTCTAGAAGATTTCCTTTACCTACTAGAGTAGTTGGAGTAACAACCCCACTAAATCTCCTTGATTAGACCAAGGAAAGCATCTTGTTTTAAACATCTATGTTCTTTTTATTTAAAAAAAAAAAAAAAAAGACTGCTGAATATGAGATACAGCCACTTTAATCCCTTGCAAAACAACCCAAACCCACTCACATCAGCCATGGGGACGAATTCTCTAATAACAACCTGTGGACTGTCTGTGAACCTTAATTAGTTAGAGAGATCATGATATAGAGCCTCTTCAAACAGGATAAAAATGGTAGTTCTCTGTGGAGAAATAGAACAACCTTTTGTACCTGGTAATTTAAGGAGTAGCAACAGGCTAATATGCAGACAAGGCAGGGTGTAGCATGTGGTGTGGTTCTCAGCAGAACAGCAGGCATCTAATGAGTCCTAGTAGTGGATAGCAGCTGGTAAACTCTGAGCTCAAGTAGGAGGCTCAGAGAGCCTTTATTTGCTAACAAAAGGCAGCAAATTGCTCAAAGGCCTGTGTAGGCAATGAGAACATGTTCATATGGTCAGCCAGTATATACATTTTCAAAACAAATATTACAATATATACATTTACATTGTAATGAGGAGCAGTGGAGTTTCAGAGTTCTGGACATTTTAGAAAGAATAAGTCATATATAAACAGACTATTAAATTTTGTCTGAGAAAAGTGCCACCTGCTCTTCTGTCTGTATTGTAGCATCCAGACTAAAATACATAAACTGTAGCACTCAACTATTAGACAGAAGAATTTCAGATCAGCAAGGCACAGATTTAACAAATATTGGTTAGTATTTTACTTCCCCTCCAAATATGTGGCTTTTATGGGATTATTCAGAATAAGGAATAGAGAGAGATGGATTATACAGTTATAATTCAATTAATTGATGGGATTTGATAAAGTATATCATAAACCACAAGATCAAAGATCAAGTGTTTTTTAATAAGATCAGAAGCTCAGGACAGATTTATATCTTAGTTATGCATATGTTCCTATACATTGCTTTCTATATAATATTAAAATAATTCCACTTTTACACATTTTATTTAATTGGTTATGAATACTTTTTGAAAGCATTGTGCTGACATTAAAGCCCCATTACTCTCTTTTATCAACATTAGTTCCCCAAGAGCCTCAAGTACTACACTAGAACCTCAAAATTATTTTGTTATCATAAAGGCAAAAAAACCCTTTTCTGGCATTAAATGGGAGCAGCAGCAGGCTTGGAATTAAAAATGAACAACATTCCTTTTCAAGTCCTTGTGCAACAAATCAGTTAGCTTGCAGGGCTTTTAAAAAATAAAATCATAAAGCATTGATTGAAAATGGAGAGCTCACAGACCAAATATAACTAAATATAACTTAACTCCCAGTCTACTGATATAATGTAAACTCACTCAAGCTTCTGAGTTTACATTACAATCACTCAATGTCAATAACAATCATACAGTTGCCACAATAGCCAAATGAACTGAAGTTCCATGAATACAGAACCCAGATCTCCTGAGTTCCACATCAGTGCCACAACCACAAAACCAACCTTGCTCTCTAGTAGAAGGTAGGGGACCAACAGCAACAATGCAGGCATTTATTGAAGGACCAAAGCGTCATATTTCCCAGTTAGAGAGACAAGATGGGTGAGGTAATATATTTTATTGGACCAATTTCTCTTGGTGAGAGAGAGAAACTTTAGAGCTTACACAGAGCTCTTCTTCATTTCACACTTGAAGGACAGACTATTTATTCTTCATATTATTGACAACTTTCAGTTTTGTAGGTTGGTGACAATCATACTTTTACATAAACATTACTTCCCAGTTATGCATTTCTGAGCAATAAATAAATAGCCACTGATATTCGTAACTAACCTTAGGATGCATCAGGCAAGATATTTCCAACAGATATAAGGAAGTGTTAGTACCATTATAAAAAGCATTGGTGAAAACTCATCTGGAATACTTTGTGCAGTTCTGGTCTCCCCTGTTTAAGTACAATTAATTCAAACTCGAACAGGTGCAGAGAGGAGTTACTAGGTTGATCAGAGGAATGGAAAACCTACCTTATAAATGAAGATTCAAGTAGCTTGACTTGTTTAGCCTAATCAAACAAAGGCTGAGGGAGATAGGCTTGCTCTCTATATATACATCAGAGAGAGAAATACCAGGGAGGGAGAGGAGTTATTTAAAAGCACCAGGGTTGGCACAAGAATAACTGGATATAAACTTCCTATCAACAAGTTTAGGCTTGAAATTAGATGAAGTTTTCAAACCATCAGAGGAGTGAAATTCTGAAACTGCCTTCCAAGGGGAGCAGTGAGAGGAAGAAAATTTTCTGGCTTCAAGCCTGAGCTTCGTAAGTTTATGGAGGGGACGGTATGATGGGACTGCCTACAATAGCAAGTGGTCCATGTGCAACTGCTAATAGACAATATCCCCAACAGCTGGAGATAGGACAGTAGATAAGTAGGCCCTAAACTACTACAAAGAATTCTTTTCCAGGGATCTTAATGGTGGGTCTTGCCCATATGCTCAGGATCCAGCTGATTATCACATTTAGGGTCAGAAAGGAATATTTTCCTGGGTCACATTGGCAGAGACTCTGTGGCATTTTTGTACCCAGAGTTCTAGGAAAGCTGGTTGAGGAGCTCACTGGACTATTAATGTTGATTTTCAAAAAAAAATGTGCAACACTGGGGAAGCCCCCCCAAAAATGGAAGAAGGCTAATGTTATGCCAACACTTTAAAAAGGTAAACAGGGTGGTTGGGTACTATAAGCCTGTGAGTCTGATGTCAATCCTGATGGAGATAATGGAATGGCTGATATGGGACTCAGTTACTAAATAATTAATGGAGGATAACGTAATCAATGCAAATCAACATGGGTTTATGAAAAATAGATCCTGTCATACTAAGCATGCTGTGCCACTCTCAGAGATGTTGCAGGGTGTGAGTGTAATTCCTGTTATCTTGGTCATCACTGTTGACTGAACCCAGGCTCATTGGCGCTGAACCTCTATAGTTGGAGCTAAAGGAATACACTCTCAGTTCACTGAGGTGCTAAGCACTCAGACCATAGCCAACAATGCACTTACACATATATTTAATATTACACATGTGAGTAGTCCCATTGACTTCAATGACAACTGTAACAGACTCCTCCATGGAACTGGAGCAGTGCATAAAACACACTGCATCTGGGCTACATATACCACCCCAGCACACTGAGGAACTCCTGATGAATTGCGTCTCTTTAGAAGCTCTGCCCAAGGTGGGGAATACAGCACACTGACCTTCTATGTGCCTGTCAATCACAATCTGCCCCTATGTGTTTTAGTTCAGCATACATCTGCTGGTAATTATTTCTGCCAGGTACAGTCTAGAACGAGCACATGAAAAGAATCAGTCGACACATAATAGAAATTGTTTATTTGTATCCTACAAATATGTTAAAAATGGAATCTGATGCAAAGGTAACATCACAAGTTATTTTAAAATCACAACCATACCAAGAAGGCAAACCCAAGTCAGAAAATTATTTAATTAGCTATATTTCAAGGAATTTGTTATTGTAAGAAAAGTCAATGAATTCTGACCAATGTACAATCATCCACAGCTTTCAGCAAATGTACACTACTTTAACTTTGATGAACTTCACTCAATAGCATGCTGTCTGAATAGATTCTTTCTTGTGAGTGTTCATTGTGTAGTGAAAAAGCTTTAGGTATTGAATAAACTCTCACAGCTACGGTTCCAGAACCCTCCGTCTTTTAATAATGTCCTCATAACAAAAGCAAGATATTTGTGATAGTTTCCTTCTCATCTCTATATTTTAAAGCACAAGACTAAAAGGATTTATTCTGTTTCACAAAGCAATTGACAAATTGGAAAAAAAAAAAGCAAATATTCCAGTCTATGGATATATAAGCGATAACTCTGGCCCTATATATGTTTGGTTCAATGAATTTCTGATCTTAAGAGTATGCTGATAAAAATTGACAGAGGATTAAAATACCAAAAATCAATAGATCTCTGATTATGTATATGGCCAGAATAATTCAATATGCAAAATTAAATAACAGAATTTATATGACTGTATTCACTAGAAGTATTAGCACAGCCAACGTTGTGGCTTTAGGAATCATTTGATACAGAGGCACAAACAATATCAGATCTTAGATGACAGCATGAATCCTAGAAGCAATGGTGATAGTGAATTGTTTACAAGAGGGCTGCTCAAAAAATGAAAAAGCAATTATGCAGGAAATTCCATGATTTCAAAATTGTTTCCATTTTGTAGGACTTGAAATGGACTCGTATTTGTGAAAGTTTCCATGACATTTTTATCGCTATTTTTAATCCAAATCATTACTAAACGCTGACATTTACTGAAAATGTGCTTTTGTTAAGCAAAGATGTTCAATATCAATTTTGACAATGATTTCAATAAAAAATGTCAATTAGAAAATCTTGATTAAAATCTCACTGTCATATTAATGAAACATGGGAAAGTTTGAAAATGTCAATTTTTCAATAACAGTTCCTCTTTCTAAAAAAGGTCATTTTTCTTCAGAAAACTTTGTGCAAAAAAAAAAAAAACCATTGACCAACTTTGGTTAAAAAGCAATCAACAGTCTGAAACCATGTTTGCATGAATCACTCATTAAATAGTTTAGAATAATGAACTCAATTATAAAAAAAGTCTTAAGCTAATTGGACAGAGAGGGGCTAAATGTATCAAATAAACTGCTGTGAGGGGTCCATTCAGTTCTAATAAGCATTTTCACAGTGCTTTATGAGGAGTAGGATAGAATGCAAAGAGAATTCCTAGAGCAACCTTTAAGATGGTATAGGTGCCAAAAGAGAGATTCCACTTTTAGTTATCTGAGGTGGCAAAACTACCATTAATTTCAATAGTTCAGTATTTCACACTAGTGGAAAAGAACCAAAAATGTAGAAAAACATACCTTGTGTTTTCTTTCATTGTTACTTTTTTTTTAATGCTATTTAGTGAATAATCGTTGTAATGTCTTGAGCTCCCTAAACACCATTTTCTTTTACAGTCCTCTTAGCAGTTTGAATTTCAAAGCATCACACTCTTTCTTCAAATTAATTTTGGATCACAAAAACTTTCACACAATGAGGAAGTAGCCCAGAAGATTTATGGCATATAATTGATGATCTCATATGTTATTTGCCTTTTCAATCAATAAACCCAGTTTCAGATTGTCCGATGTCAACTGTATGCAGCCTTTTTGTTTGTTTGGTTGGTTTTGCCAGAGGCTAGTCCTAAGGACCTGGCTGTATAAAAGTGTCTCACACTCAGAAGGAGGCTCTCAGGCCTGTTGTGGCACCGGCATCTGCTTTGTGTGTGTAGATGTGCAAAGAAGCTTAAGTAAGTGTGGGAAAACAGCAACTGCAGATCAGCATTTGCCATAAGGCAAGACCTAACACATAGCCCTTTCTGGTTCATCACAAACAGATGGAATAATACATAATAGGCCTGAGCTAAAGGTCTTCTGATTGAGACTGTTTCTTATGCATATACAGCTAAGATATTAATAAAGTTTAAAGAGAAAACTCTTAGGAAGAAAATACTGTATCTACTTAATTGTGGGGCTATTTGCTGCTAATTATTTTAACTACTAGAGAACATGATTAAAAATATGCACATTCAATTTGCTTTATGTCAACAAATTCATTTTCACAAATAACAACTTGTATGACATGTGCAGCAGCAATACCCTTTCACAGGGAGAAAAATTAGACTAGTCAGATGTATTCTCCCCGGGCGCCCCCCCCCCATCTCAAAGGCAGGAAACTGACAGGAGAATAAGGGGCTGTGATTCCTTTAAGACTCTCCTCACCCCTGCCACTCATGTGAGAGCTCCACCTGAGCTGATGGGTGGGTCAGTGAGGCTCATGTAAGCTCATTCACCCTTCACACTCAAGAAGAAGGTGTTCTTTCCCTCCAGCTTGAGCCCCCTTTCATGCCAGACTAATCACTTCCACTCTTGGTGTTAATACAGGACCAAGATTTTTGGTCTGCTGTGGACATTGCCACCTTCTTGGGAGTGGGAAGGGATTTTTCCCTCACTGCCAAATTGGCTGTGGTGAGATGGGCTTTTTTGCTTTCTCCACAGCCGGTCAGAAAAGATACGTTCAAGTTTTTGTAACTTGGCAGGTGTCCAGTGCAGTTACTAATTCCATGGGGGTCCAGTTTCCTGATCAATCCAAATTGGAAATGGACTTGGAGAAAGGCATCCCCTAACGAATCTGGGGAACAGGGTTTGGGACACCTAGTGTTTGATACAGTGGGGAGACAATCCCTTTTCCCCAGCCACTGAATCCTCCTTTTGAGATTGGGGTCCCACCAACAAGCTGGGACAAAGTATGGAGGAATGGGAGCTGACAGCAGCTGTCCACCAGTTAGAAACAATTAAGGAAGTGGTGTCATGCCCAGTGAAACTGGAGTCAGAAGGCAAATGTTCCCTGAAGAGATTGTTATTGAGGGGATACCAATAGAATGGGGAATGCAGGACATTAACCTGAAAGCAACTCCACTATGAGAGAGCAGTGCACAGGTTTAATAGTTTCATTTGTTCAATTTAACCTGCATTCAGCTTCACTCTTTGAAAATTAAACATGATGGCAGCATCTGAGCTGTGAGTTCTCTGCAATGCAGCAACTGGCCTGGAACTCAGTCTGAAAACCCTAGAGGCCTGGATTTTGCAGACACAAAGCTAGCCCAGCAGGGAACCCATGGAAGGATGAGTTCAAGAACAGCAACAGCAGGAAGGTAAAAGTGTTACTTTACCTTATCAGGATGCAAGACAAGAAGGTCTGCAGTACTCTGAACTTCATCACTGCTTCAAACCTCACATCTCTCCTAGGAGCCCTGGGACCTATTGCTCCACAAAGAAGAAACTATACAGCAACACAGGTTTTTCACTAAAGACCAATCCAGAGGGGAGAAGAGAGACCCCATTGTTACTGCCTTTGCATACTGGTTGCTATGTGTAATTTGGGGGACTTCACAGACCCCCTGACTCAGGACTGGATAGTCTGCAGCACTTGGAATCACCACACGCAGGAGAGGCTGCTCTGCGAAGGCATTCAGAAGAGACTCAAGAGAAAGGAGGGAAGCCCCAGAAGGTACACAGCTTCAGAAGCACATTACCCCTGGGGAATTCTGCACCACTGCACATACACAGAATTCATGTCCCCCACAGATTTCTTTGCTTCCCTCCAGAAAAATGACTTTCTGTCAGAGAAGAAAAGGGAAGCTGCAAGAGCAGTCACACACACTTCCTAGCAGCTGAGGTACATTGTTGCAAGCACCTGGAGCAGCCCGTAGAGAGGTAAATCACTGTTGGGCTGGGGACACCCAAGCCAGTAGCTCCGATCCTAAGCCAGGGTCAGCTGCTAGTCCCAGCTGGACTAGAGAAAGGAGAGGATGGGACTTCCTCTTCCCCTGCAAGGAGTGGCTGGAGCTGTGTCAGATCCACTCCCCAGAAACCACCTCCAGCTGCAGGTAGCTCAGCATCCTCCCCTGCTTCCTGCCCCCATTGCCCTCAGCTGCAGGGTGAGGAGTTACTGTAAGGGGAGATGCTCCCCAATCTGCCCAACCCCCATGCAGCTGCACCTCCCATACCCAGACACCCCTGCCTAGCCTCACCCCATACACCCAGAACTCCCCTAACTGTCTATACCCACACTCCACCCCATTGACCCTCAACCCTTGCATCCGAAGCCCCCTGCACACAGACCCTCTGCCTCTGGACCCCCCCCCCCACTGCACCCAGACCACCCACCACTGATCTCCCTGCACTCAAACCCCCACCTGATGAGCCCCACCTCCCTGAGCCCCCACATCCAGACCCCCACATCACTGACCACCAATTAGCTGCACCCAGACCCCACCCCACCAAGTCAGTGCACTGACCACAAATCCCCCAGCACCCAGACCCTTCTGCTGAGCCCCAACCACTTTCACCTGGAATCCCCTGCAGAATTCCATTGTCCCTGAACCTGGAATCCCCCCAATGAGCCTGTGTGCATCCAGATCTGCCCCCCATACCTAGACCCCCCCGCACTGAGCTGCCTGCCCCCAGATTGTCCCTCACAGAATCCTCTCACCCCACACCTGGATCCCCCAACTCTGAGCCCCTCCATACTTGGATCCTGCCAGGTTGAGCCTGCTTGCCCTCCCACACCTGGTGCGCCTGGCCTTGTGTTGTGTCAGGGTCGGGTGCAGCCTCACCACTGAGTCTGTATCCCCAGGGTGGGGAGGCTGCAGAGTGATCGCTCACCTTCAGGCAGCCAGTGGCCTGTGCTCCCCACGCCACGATGGAGCCTTTGTGTTTATTTATTGACATACGTCAGCTCCCAACCTAGGATGTTGAGTAGAAGTGGGCAGGACTTAAACAATAAGCATTTGACTTGCTAAAGCAAATAATAATGGATGCCCCTAGCCTGTGGTCAGGGCACACAAATGGTATGGGAGCTAGGGGGGAAATCCCAAACTGAAGAGCCCACCACACTTCCAAAGAAAACAATGATGCAAAGGGGGAGGCCCTGTGAGGAGCGGTTGAACTTACCATGTAGTGATGGTTCCTGTATCACTGTGAGTGGGCCTCACTCTGGCTCCCCATCACAAGGGGCAGGAAGGCCAAACCTAAAGTGCACTGTGACCCCACAAACCAAGTTGAAAGAACACCTTGTTTGGGAACTCATTCATTTTTCCCCTGCTGCCCTCCTGCCCCAGGCAGCCCTGTCTGAAGTACGATCCAGCCAAAAGAGCCACTGACACTCCAGTGTGATGCATCAAAGAAAGGGCTAGCCGTAGCTCTTTCGCAAGAGCTATTTTGCCAACAGAGCCCTGTCACACACATCGCAGAGGTACACCCAAAGGATGAAGGGCAGAATGGGAGAAAGCACAATAGCACTTTTTTTAAATTTGTTAAATTAAAGGGCAAAATGAGAGGATCCAAGAACTCCCTCCCATTGAAAAATCACCTTAACACAACAAAATGTAAGTAATGCCTTTCCTGGACTCAATAAGTCAATATTTCTTCTGCAGGGCAGGACAGACTGCATCTATATGTGCAATATTATACTACAGAGAGCAAGAGTGTGAAAAAATTTCTTCCTGACTGTAGCTGTTCGTCAGCATACTCCTCATAGACTCATAGACTGAATCAAGTGTGCTGATAACTTGGATAATTTTAGCTACAGTAACTGATGAATCTATTCTTACTCATATCAAAGTCTGTTGTTTCTTTTTCCTAACATATAACTAAGCTATTTTGATTATGCAGCAGTGTGTTCCACAGGTTAATTATACATCATGTTAAAAAATCACCCCTATATTACTGTACACTGAATTAATGTTATGGCTTGTTCATATATTTATGCCTACAATATTGTGGCCTCTGCAGTAACAAACTTTAAGCCACCTGATTGTGAACTAATTCCATCTGGGATATGGACAAGGCTCACATAATGTGTGCGAAGAGAAACTAGTCCTATATTAATTTTTAATAGTTCCTGAAGAAAATTATTATAGGCAGATGCAGGGAGAGAACAAAAAAGGGAAAGTAGTTCAAATGATGTAAATTACAAGTCTAAAAATACAGCTCAGACAAAAAAACATTCATTTAAAGGCCTGATCCTACAAACTGCTGAGTCTCCTCAAGTCCTTGTCTCCCAGGAAACTGATTGAGCCTAATGAAAGTAAATGGTAATAACCACTGCTTAATCAGAACAGTATTAACTTAAATTCCACTTAATAGGAAATAATTTAGCCTCTGCTAAGCAGTTAAATGTGTTTTTCCAGGTGATAAACATGTGTGAAATTCTAAGGTCCAATCTTCTAGTAATCAAATTCTCAAATAAGGATGAAAGGGTGTATGTTCCTGGGCACCCATTGTGGCCATAAGTAAAAATGCAATTGGGGATCTCTATGGTCACGGTACCCATTTGTCCATTCACTATGGCATAGGAGGCCCTGAACTTGAACCGCAAATTTGTTAAAGTGCAGCTTAGGTGTGAGATCTAATGGTAAAGACTTTGCCTAACCTCAGTCTACACTACACCTAGCTCAAAAAGCTACTGCCAAATGTCCCTCACTTTTATCTATTATATTCATGTGCATTTGCTATTCATTTGAAAGCATGAAACAGGCCTTTCAAAGAACAGAAAAGGAAGATGTGTTCAACCCCATCAGTGATGTTACTGTGCTAGATCCATCTCTTGAGTCTTCCACGTGGAAGGTCCATAATGCCAACCAACAGCTTCTTCAAGTGACTTCCAAATGAGTACAGTGCTACCACAGACTATAAACCTCCTTGAGCTTTCGAAGAGCTGCATGAAGAGCTGTCAAGAACTAACTATGGTCCTTAGTATCACCTTTTGACTTCATTTCTCATTGTACCAAAAGAATGGAAAGCTACAGAATCCTGCCACTCACTGGAAGAGCATATCAGCAACATTGATATCCTATAGTTAACACTGTCCGAGAAAATTGGATTTGAGGCATGTGCTCTTTAGTAACAGCATTCTTTAGTGCTTTTGTTGCATGACTTTAAAGAAGATCATGTTTGACATGGATATAGGGCCAAATTCATTCCTGGTGTTACTCCCTTGCAATCACTGATATTACAACAGGGATGAATTTGGCCTTTGTGTCCATAAAAAACTAAATATGCGCCACAGATATCACATATGATTTACATTGTGTGCAATGCTTATTACCTCCTCAAGTGAAACATATTCTAAATCCCTACCCAGAAACTGAGGCACTATCTTGTGCTCTTTTGAATTTCATACACTCAGGTACAAAGTCTCTCCATTTCACCTTTGCAGCAATGACCATAAAATCTGGTGAGTTCCGGCGGGCCTTTTGTCTTCCAGTTTCTATTTCTGCATTGAGGCCATATGTTGTAAAAGTCTTGCCTACATTTTGCTGTAGTAAGTCTGCTAATGTGATATTACTTTGAAGGATTTAATAGCAATCTCCTGGGTGTTTTGTTTTATTTTTGCCTATTTAATTATATATTTTATCCTCTTATGGACAATAAAAACACAAAAGATACACAAGAACTCCACACAGAGATATGATATTTTTCAATTTATTCAAATCTTTCTTAATGGCAATTAATGCTGAAAAAACATTCTTTGTCACTCCACTCATCAGGAAGGTTAGAAAATCAAGGGACACTAATGACCGTTGTTTTCTTCTAAATCATTAGGAGGTATGTTATGTTATTGGTGCTACAATCTTTGGTCTTCGCACATTTTTCCATAGTGTGCATCATCACGGTATTTTAGTCTTCTCAGCTTGAAATATTGGTTCCATATTTTCTAATTTTTTCTCTGTTAGAACCTCAAACAGTGAGTTTTCTATAACATGTAACTACTGTGCTAACCTATGCTTATTCTTTAGCAACTATCACCATGTATGACATAATGACTGAGTTTTCTGCCTTTGCAATGCTGGGAAAATATGAAATGAATGTCTAGAGAACTTCAATGTAGTGTTATTTTGCTTCTTTTTTTGTAAGATTATTCATTTTTCCACTCCTTCCATTAGTGGTGGACAACCTGCGGTCCATCAGGTAATCTGCTGGTGGGCCGCCAGACTGTTTGTTTACATTTGCACAGCCACAGTGCGGTTCACTGTTCCCAACCAATGGGAGCTGCGGGAAGCAGCGTCCAGCGTATCCCTGCAGCCCACTCCACTTCCCGCAGCTCCCATTGGCTGGGAACAGTGAACGGCAGCCACTGGGAGCTGTGGGCAGCTGTGCAAATGAAAACAAAGTGTCTGGCGGCGTGCCAGTGGATTAACCTGATGGGCCGTGTATGGCCCACAAGCTGCAGATTGCCCACCCCTGCCTTCCACCCTACTCTGTGACAATTGGGACTGGTGTTTAAAATGAAGTTGAGCTTCTGTATATTTTTGATTATCCATGCATGTGTCCTATATATTTAGTAGAGCCAACTAAATACTGAAAAAGAGTTCGGGTATTCACAGTGCCTCTACTTACACCATGCTGGATTTGAATATGGGGCGCTCATACATGAACCCAATCATTTCTCTATTTTAATCTCACATCAGTTTGCCTAACAGGTTCATCAATTTCATGGACAATTCTGTTCACCATGAATTCTTCTGTCAGAAGCGTCTTCCCCAACGCATCTCAGTATCAAATCCAGAATGACACGTCTGCTTGCATTGGAGAGCAGGGGCTTTTCTCCCTTTCTCCCACACAATCCTGCAAGAGTATATCCCCTTTTCAAACCTTTCTTGAAGACCTGCTATGGCAGGGTCATTAACCGATAAAAAAGTATAGAAGCTTCATATAAGTGTCTTAATCCATATGTATGTTCAATAAGCATCTGCAGACAGTGCAGATTGTGATAGGATTTCATAACAGTACTTAAAATCCTGGTGTTACAAACTTAATCTTTTCATATGAAATTCTTTTTGGTTCTTCCTGTTATGCTGTGACCTCCTTTTCAGTGCAGAATAGCTGTACATCGGTCCATCCAAAGCAGGTCAATACCATAGAAAGGATTGATGTAATAATTGGTAAAGAACAATGTAAGGGACTTCCTCCTTCTCCCCTAAAAGCAAGATTGCATTGCCTCCACATTACTCCAAGTTCCTTCTTCAGTTTTATTTTAACATGATCTATGGTATTTTTCAGTCTCTATTCCTCTCCAGCAAAACTGAATTGTAACATATTCTTGTCTTGTCATTAGGTTGATTCTGAGATTTCCATGTATTTAGCACCTCACAGGACCATGTCTTCAAAGCATTTACATTTAGGAGCAGTGTCTTCAGACACTACAGTGATGAGGATGGTAAAACAACCTGGGTAGAATTCTTAATTTTGCATTCATCTTGTAAATTACAGAAGGCATTTACTCTAACCTTGGCCATCAAAAATGTGAACACCTAATTTCTCCAAAGCCTTCTTTGATTCCTTTTTTTTAAAACATTGATGCATATCAAAGTGCAAGGATGAAGCTTTGTTCCTGCTGTCAAGACAACCACTGCCTCTTCAGCAAAAGGGAAATCAAAGACTTACAAAAGTCTTGTTGAGTTTGAACCTGAAGCTGAAGGCTGTAGTCACTAAGCACACCTGGTACTCCCAATAAGAGCAGGATACTCAAGAAAATTGAGGCTTCAAATAGAGCTTCCACCTAACAAGCTCTAATTTCTCTTCTTTGGGGGAAGGTAAGAGGAAAATTCAACATGAGAATCTATTTGCTAAATCAGGTGAGGAAGAGTTCAAGACAATCTTCAGAATACCACAAGAAAAAAGCCTCATTACATATAATTACTGATTACCAGTATCACAGATTGATAACAAGCTTGCTCTGCCAATCTTATTCTGTCATTATTAGAAGAGGCTATTAAACTAATTAAAAAATCAACTTTTCTGTGCAACAGTGGCTTATTGACCTCCCATATGATAAAGCAAGGTTAGCTAGTGGAGAGGATTAAATAGGCTGCCAACCTTGGAACAGCACAATCTTCAAAGTTTAGCAACAATATGTGTAAGGTATCCAAGATAATTAGTGAATTGTTATGTATTGGAAAACAAATAAATATACCTTACATATCCTAGAATGTATAGCTAGTTAGTTTCAACTTACAAAGCTGTATATAAGTGGCTGTCAACCCTTTATACACCAGGATCCTCTTTTCCATAATATGACCCTTATCCCGCCTAGCCAGGATCTAGTAGGGACCCTCTCCTTTAGCAATACAGGAAGGGCAAGACAGCTGTGACTCCCAAACATCTGTTCACAACTCTCCTTGGGGAATCATGACTCCCATGCTGAGAACCTCTGTCCTATAGGATTAATTACCTAATCCAGTACATAATGAAATGTATGCACTCACTGGGATTTTTGAAAATGCCTGGTCTGAACACTTAGTGGCCATGCACTATTGGAAAGGTGGTGAACACCTTTTGGCCAGTGTGAGTGGGGCCATAGGAGTAGACACCCTACAGGGTCTGCAAGGAATTTCAGACTATGAGGGTGTTATCCAGGAACTCAGATCTTGCCTGTGGTTAACTAGATGTGCTCTAGGTTCCACACCTCAGAGTCCCCACCCAGCAGACTTGTTCCCCCAAATCACATCTGTCAATAGAGAGAAAACTAAGGACAGGATTAACTATAAAGCAAAGTGGTTTATTAAACAGTGACTCAAACAGGAAACAGTAACTTATAGGACCCTGTAGGGGGGCAGCTACCCCACTCCAGGCAAAAAGGGGTTAAAACAGCCTTGCAAAGGGCTGTGGATGGAGAAAGGCAGCCCAGCAGAGGGCTGCAACATAAGGCAGCTGAGGGCAGAGCAGCCACAGCTGTGGCTGGGTCAATTAGGGCCCAGCTGGCCCTGATAAAAAGACCCAGAGTTTGGAGCTGAGGGAGAGACATTCTCCTTTGTCTGTAGAGGTAGACAGGCTTGACTGCTGGGAAGCTTGAGTAGGTATCTAGACTGGTGCAGGGGGGGCAAGGCAAGATGAGCTGGGGGAGCTCTGGCCTGGAAACCTCCCAGGCTGCAAGGCATAGGAGATGGCCCAACAAAAGGGTACAGGGGTTGCAGAGAGCAGCCCATGGCTCTAGAGGCAGAAGCAGCAGGCCAAACTCTCCTTGCTAATGATGAATGGCAATTATGCTGCAGTCTGCCCTAGTGAACAGGGGCAAGTGGTGACTGGCAGTTGCCTAGACTGAGACAAGGTGGGGATAGGAGGTGGGGGTTCCCTGGGAAGGGGAGACCCTGATACTGTGCAGGTATTGCAGGGGTGCAGCACCCTACATAAGAAGGCACCCGGGTCTAGGGAGGGACACGGGGCCAGTGCAAGCAGGACTACAGGCCTGCAGAGGACGCTCTGGATGCTGGAGTGAGCAAATTCCCTGAACGATCAGCGGGAGGTGCTGCTAGGTGAGTCACTGCTCTGCTACAGATCCCCAACAAAACAATACACAAAGGGCATACAGGTACAGGTTGGCATAACAAACTGACATAAAGTCAAGGTCCCAAACCCATAAGGACAAAGGGGAATTTATTATAGGTAGGGTACAGAAGTACACAGCACACTACACCAGGTTCAGAGGAATGGACCCACGACAGGAGACATCATGGATAGAATACATCAGGACAGCAAGGTGAGGACACAGAAGTTCAGGATACAAGTAAGAAAGGAATAAATCAGGAACTGATAGCTGGAACTATGGAGTTTCTCAACTATGGAGTTGAATCTTCTCCTGTGATCTTCTATAGATCCCTCGAAGTCTTGACTAGGACACATTCTGTGCTGCCACCAGGAAGAACAGCCTCTCCTCTCGGGTGCAGTAGTCTTTTATGCTCTCCTGTTACTAGGCAGAACACAGGCCATGTGACCCTGGCTTAGAGAGAAAAAGGCACCAATTGTCTCAAGAAGGTGGTCACCAACATGGTGGACAAACAACCACTCCTGACAAACAAAACAGCAAAATGTCTAAACAAAATGGCACTTGTAGCTTTCCCCTATCGAGGCAGCATTACAGGAACTAAGTGTTGAAAAGCTAGGCAATCCCAAGGTAAGTGTAAATGGTGAGGCATGGGACTACATTGTTCCTTGGTGCCAGGTCATTGCTGCAGGATCTGCCTCTGAAAACATGCCAGATAACTGCTGAGAGTGGAAAGGATAATTCATTAAAACAGCCAATGTATGGAATAACATAAGTATTCCTACAAGTGTAAGGTGAGGGTATAGAAGCAAAAAAAGGGGGAAGGAGGAAGTGGTACAGGTGTCAACTTTTCAGAAAGGTGCTTTCTATCTATCTATCTATCTATTTATTTATTTAAAGTGTATTGTTTGCAGCTTCCTGACCAATCCCCTGTTAGTGAATGCAAGGCTTCTGCCAGTCACCAAATGCAGATACCCATGTCTCCTCCAGGATGAAATGATGTTTGAGCTTGTTTGTCCTGACTAGAGGCAACCATCTGTTGCTGGAGCCTACATGCTCCTGTGTGAAGGGAACAATACAAAAGGAAACTCTGTGTCACAGACACAGAGTTTCCAACTACATGTTGTAAAGACACAATTGATGGGACAAGATATTTGCTGTACCCAGTTACCATTGTAAAGCATGTGACTTTTGCCTGACAGTGTGGGTAGTCTGAGTTTTCACAGAGCTGGGAATGTTTTGATCCGGATTCAGACGCTGCGGAGGTTAAAATCTGGACATAGAGGGGGGTCACTTTTGATAAACACTCTGCTACCACTCACTGGAGCAGCAGGAATCAGCGGGGGGAAAGATTATGCAGCCTATATATTCTGAGCAATGTCAACACACTGTATTGCAGGGCACATAACAACCCCTTCATGCTCTCTCAAGGACTGCTGGCTCATGGGACAGTGACTGCCCCTATATTCAATGGATGGCCATCTGTTAGATGATAGTCTCCTCATGTGAGAGAGCCCATGGCCTCTCCTATAGCGAGAACTTCCTTCTCTAGCTTCAGTATACTCAGTGACTGCCTTCTTCACCTCACTTCTTAGTGCCCTCCAGATCATTCCAGTGGCCTGTCACAAAATTCACCTCCATCCATCGTCTTGCCCTATGGGGATGTACCACTTCATCAGACAGGGCTTCAAAGAGGAAATCACAGATGGCCTGGGTTAGTCATGTGATCTCTTCTGGACTGAGTCTGACAAGCAAATCTGGGGGTCAAAAATTCAAAAAATTAAAACCTTTTTGACCACCTTTACTTGGCACACATTCAGGATCTTAAAGAAACGGCACTCACAGAAGTAGCAGTCAAAATGTCAAATGTGACCTTCACCTTATTTTGTTTCTTCATCCTATTTTAAAAATAATGCAGTTACTTTTGCCTCTTTCTAATCAAAAAACATTCCTCAATCTAGTGAACGATTTAATTAAATGCCAGCTGTTTTTTTGTACGGAATAATTCATACACTGTATTTTTAAAGTGCCTTGTCAGAAGCTTTTTAAATTTTGTTAAGTTATTAATTACTGTGCTCACTTGCTTTAAAACTCCATTTACTAGTAGGGTCCGTGGCTTGGGGAGGGTTTTGTTTGTTTTCTTTCATAATTTGTTTGTGTTGTATCTATTTAAAACACTCTTATTGTTTTTGGGAGGAGGGAAAAGCAAGGTATTGACTGTTATTTCTGTTTTCTAATTTTCCTTTGTAGTTCCTTTCAAAGAGTTTTACAGCATACTTCATCATCCCCATTCCATGTTTCTTTTCTCAGATGCCTTCTGTTTGCCCTAGTTTGGTGCTCTTTATTCTCACTGCTTTACCACATCTGATTTTAGAATCCCTGATATCAATAAGTTTCAGAAATACTGGCCTCACTCGTAGTGAATCTTTTTTTTCCAAATATGTCTTATTGCCCATTGTTGTGTGACCATGTGTTTAAAAACCCTATCGTAATGCATATGTGCAAAGTGTTGCTTTGTGAACTATTACCTGGAATTCACAGACTTTTGTGGGTTTAAAGTCACAGCAGTAACATAAAGGCAAAAATTCTAGTCCCATTGAAGTCAACAGCAAAACTCCCCAAAAAAGAAGCTATGGCCTTAATTGCATTAGCAGTGTTTTGCATGGAACAGAATACCTACTACATGAAATAAAGTATAACTTTTACTCATGGTCACACACTATTGGCCATGTACTATTTTATTGGTAGCACCATGTTTGCCATTAAGCTTCTATTCACCAGAAAGTTGCTGTTCTATTCTTTTGGATGTAGTTGGGCCTCTAACATTTGCTCTACTCCCTAAACTAGAGAAAAGCCTACAGTCAGTTCTCCCAAGTCCCATGTATCAAAAAAGTCATCCTCCTTTACTGTGACAGTTACTGAACTGAGCCTCCCCTGAAAGAACAGTACGGGATGTTATTCCGGGACATATTTGTGACATGCCAAGGTACAATCCAGACTAATAAGCAGCTGCATCGCCCATTCCCTCTAATCTGGGGTGCCCTTTACACTGCTCTGCTGCTGTAGCCTCCAGCCTGGACTGCTCACAAAGAGTCTCCAACACGTAGGTCACTCCTGCTATATCTGTGTGAGTTGGCAGCTCCTTCACGGAGCCGTGAGCATGGGCGTGTACCTGGCGCGGTTCACCCCCATACTCGCAGACTGTCCCTTCTGTGGCATGAGGGAGAACCTGGCGCATGCCTACCTCGAGTGCGCCAGGTTGCAGCCCCTATTCTGGCTCCTCCAGAACCTCTTATTGCGGTTCTGGCTGCACTTTTCCCCACACCTCTTCATTTTCGCACACCCCATCTGCGGCCCCACAAAGTTGTGAGACCTCCTCGTCAACCTCCTCCTGGCTCTGGCTAAAGTTACCATCTACACTACCAGGAGGAGGATGCAAGACGAGGCAGTGCTCTGCGACTGTGGGGCCTATTTCTGGTCGTCCCTGGTCTCACGCATCCGGGCAGAGTTCCACTGGGCAGCGTCCACTGGCTCCCTCGACAGCTTTGAAGAGCAGTGGGCGCTGTGCGGGGTTCTCTGCTTGGTGTCCCTGTCCGGTACCCTCGTTTTAAACCTCTGACCCCTACTCCCATCCCTGTTTTTTCATTCGTTGTCCCCCGTAATTAGTTAAACCCGGGTCCAGCGTCCCTCCTGCTTGGCTGGGGGAGGGGCTTTAGAAGTGAGTGGGCTTGCGCCTGCCCACATCCTGGGACTTCAATATACAAAAATAGCTGTGTGAGTGCTGCACCTAGCCAGCCGCACCTAGCCGGCCACACCTTGCCTCTTAGCAGCCTTAGTTATGCTGCAGGGTGATCCCAACACACCCCAGTTTTGGATTTCCCCCCAGAAACATATGCCCTGTATTGCCCAGCCCTCTCTTGGACAGTATGAGTGTATTAAGTGCACTTTAAGGTAGGGGTGGGCAAACTATGGCCCATGGGCCTCATCGAACACGCAGGACCATCCTGCCCAGCCCCTGAGCTCTTGGTTCGGGAGGCTTCCTCCTGGTCCCTCCCCGCCTTCCGTCCTCCCCTGCAGCCACGCCACCACACAGCCAACACACTGGGGGGCGGGGATGTGCGCTCCTGCGGGGCAGCGTGTCTGGCTCCGCACAGCTGCCAGATACGCTGCTCTGAGCAGCATGGTAAGGAGGCAGGGGCCGGGGCCAGGGAGTTGGATATGGGGCTGGAAGTCTCGGGGGACAGTCAGAGGACAGGGATCAGGAGGTGGTTGGATGAGGCGTGGAAGTCCCGGGGGTCTGTCAGGGTGGGGGTCAGGGCAGTCAGGGAACAGGGAGATGTGGGGGTTAAGTAGGGGGTGGCATCCTGGGGCGATAGTTAGGGGCGGGGAATCTCTGGAGAGGGTGGTCAGGGGACATGGAGCAGGGG